>OX439127.1:23649814-23652314 GCA_949318235.1 Ecdyonurus torrentis
TAATAATAATAATAAAAAAAAAAAAAAAAAAACTACCTCTTGCGTTTTAACATCATCAACTTATTTAATTCAAACATAGATTTTTTTGGTTTTAATAAAAATGCCATTAGAAATTATTTAAAACCTTTTAAATATTCTTTTTGAATATAAAATTTAATAAACAACTTTTTTATTCCATTATGAAAATACATTTTAGCTTTTTTATTTTGTTTTTTATATTTTTCATGCATAATATTTAAAATTTAATTGTAACATTTTGCATTTTTATTTTAAAGTTTTAGCAATAAAAGCCAAAGCATGTATGTTATTTTAAATATAAAATATATTATAAAACATTAAAAAGTTCGTAATATGTTATAGAACGAGAGGAAGAATTATTATATGATATAATGAACGATGAAATTTCAGATAGATTTTACATTTCATTGAAAAAAAAAAAGGGTTTGCTTTTTTTCATAGTATTTAGTGAGATTATTAAATATTTAATTAATAATATAAAATATGTTATTTATTTTTGTTTGATATATGAAATTTTGTTTATTCCTCTTGTTTGACGCCCCTCGAGTTTCTTAGTTTGAACATTAGTGAAAAGGTTTGATCACGAGGCGGCAGCGAGGTGGGTGGGCGCTATAGCTTGTGTTTGGTTTGCTCAATATAAGGCTTCATCGTTGCTTTGCCTGCCTCTACTGCTGCGGTTTATAGCCTACACAGGCTGCGCTCAGCACTCCCGCTTCGTAGTATAAAGACTTGAAACTAATTTCTGACCGCAAAAGAGCTTATAATCTCTAATCTTGCAAGAACAAAGGCAAAGAGGTTTTAATTAAGACACATTTTTAACGCTGAATCTACTGGCTCGCTTAGCTCTTTCTGTTCTTTTGTCTTTTTCCCTCTTGCAGCATAAAATTTCAAGTACCGCATTCATATAAACTTTTTATCACAAGAATATAATATTATTATTTTTCTTTTTTCAAAAACGTTATAAAGAATAATAATATACATACTTTTATTTTAATAATAATCGTATAAGTGTATATTTGATTTAAAGTTTTAATGTTATATTTTGAGCCATTGAGAAAGGGAAAATTACTTCTGATATAATATCATAAATATAAGGGTCTCCACAGAATTCACTCTTTTTTTTCACGGGAAAAATAGCTTGTCGGTTATTGTAAAATATCATCATGTGGTGTATATCAAAATATACAGCATATAACATTATATGTATGTATGTATGTATGTATGTATGTATGTATATGTGTGTGTGTGTGTGTGTGTGTGTGTGTGTATATATATATATATATATATATATATATATATATATATATAATATATATGTGTGTGTGTGTGTGTGTGTGTGTGTGTGTGTGATGTATATATGTATATATTAATACACACACATATACACACCATATGAAAAATACTAAATTAATAAACTTTATTATTATTTTTTGCGTTTTGAACTGAATTTAATTTTTATTATGTGTCTCATGGGAAAGATTGGTGACAATAGGATCAATACAATAAATGTTATTGATCTGCTATGAGCAATATTACCGTCCTTTTCTACGTTTTGAGATATCCTTTTTATTTGCTGACCTCTTGTCAAGAAGTGAACGTAACGACTTTCTTCGACAGATATTGCCTTTTTTGCAGCACCCCTCACCCCGTCCTCACCCTTCTCGTCTAATAATACTTGCCAGAAAATAAGCTTTTTTTTTTTTCTTCTTCCTTCTTTATCTTATATAACCTTATCCCTCGTTATCGTTAATTAGAATAACCCTCGTAACTTCTAGCAGCGATGGCAACTTTAGTGGACCCTTATTTCTATAGTTTGCAATTTCTTACATTAAGAGTAGTGGTTTGGTAGTTTGACGACATCAATATAATAATTATAGACTCAGATTTTCATTACGTCGTAATTATTATTATTGTTCATTTCGTAATTTATATTGTTATAAAAAAATAATACGTTTTATTCTTATTGTAAACTTATAATTTTATTTTGTTACGTTATTGATGATGACGATTGAACAAGTCTAGACGGGAAAAAAAGTATCCTGATAGTTATGCAAATAGTCGGGTACATATGTTCTTCTGGTTGCCTATCTTACAGGGGCTTTTTTCAAGATGGCGGTAAAAATTATTTTAATCTATTGTATTTTTTTTATTAACATAGTTATTTTATCTAGTTGTACCATTAGGATTGCAAAAATTTACTAACTTTCTGTAGGTAAAGCTTTATATTGTAATAGAAGTAATAAAATGTTCATTTATTCTTATATTAATACGAACGTTCAAAATATTTAACAAAATATCCTAGGTAACCAGTTTGGTAGAGTAGACGTATAAGTGAGGGTTTAGTAAAATTTAAAAATCTAATATAAAAGCACAAAGAAGAAAATTTTTAACATACGGTATAATTCACGAAGAGATCATTCCATTTTAATAATTTTATAACTCACAAAGAAAATATGGTTTTTATTTTATAAAGAGAGAAAAA
>OX439127.1:23654814-23724814 GCA_949318235.1 Ecdyonurus torrentis
AAGAGAAGTGGGATCTCTTCTCTTTTCTCTCTCTCTCTCTCTCTCTCTCTTGCTTTCACTCACTCTTTCAAGCCATATAGCTTCTTGCTTTTGCTTGCTACAACGTTGCTTCTTCTTCTTCTTCTTCTTCTTCTCTTCTATTAAGATGAGTTATAAAGGATTCTATACCTCTGAGTACAATATTCGTGAACATGACATAAAAGCCTGTAGTCGTTACTTATAGGTGCTAAAGTTTAAATTCTTAATAACATTTTGCTTTGCATATCATTTCAAGTTTATTCTTATCATTTAAAATGTATTTTGTATTCAAGAAAAATCGTATTCTTGGAATTATTTTATGTTAAAATATATATAATTATTTAAAGTTGGAAAATACATTTTAAGGAATAATGCTTTGCATTAATGTTAGACTTTGTAGTCAGAAATTTGCTTTGAAAAAATCAAATTAAATTACGTGTTGAAGAAAAGAAAGAAATAAAAATGCAAATAATAAAACTACATTAAAAATATTCCATTTATACAAGTAAATAAATTTGAGTATCAGTTAGCAAACAATGCTAGTAATAAAAATATTACTATAAAGGTTAATTAAATCCAGAAAAAATGTGTATTTTTTTTGTTTAATTAAGTCATAAATCAATTATAAAAGGATGAATGTGTGGCATATTTATCATCATTATAAAGTATTATGAAATTATTTAATGTGCAATTTTTCATAATCTTTATAATATATCCTTATAATTTTTATTAAAATATAATACAATATAAGAGTATTATTATTTAACAAATATTTAGTTACGTGTTCATTTTCCAGTCTTTAAATAATATCTCTGTCTTTTCTCTATCTGGTAACTGCTCTGTATATAATAATATGTAGCCGCATTATATATAAAATGTATGTGTAAGTCTCTCTCTCTCTCTCTCTCTCTCTCTCTCTATTCTATCCCAAGTTGGTAATTTACATTGTAAGTACTCGAGAGACTGTGCCTGCTCTCTCTCTCTCTCTCTCTCTCTCTCTCTCTCTCTCACTCTCTCTCTCTCTCTCTCTCTCTGTTACTCGTCTGCTTGCACTAGAGCCTCTATACTCTTACTGCACGCTTGTTCACTCACTCGCCTTGCGTTAAGATTATAAGCAAGCAGGATAATATAGTGTAGGATAGCGAGGACGAGAGTAAAGAGAGAGGTGAGTAGGAGGATTTAGGGAGAAGGAAGGTAGTGAACACAGATTGCTATAGCAAACCTTGGCTTCACAGCTTGAAGCAGTCCAAAATCTAGCTAGTATAACTATAGCTAGCCCTAAATATATATATATATATATATATATATATATATATATATATATATATATATATATATATATATATATATATATATATATATATACACACACGTACAGCTCAAATCATATCTTTATACTTTATACTTTCTCCTCTCTCTCTCTCACTCTCGCTCTCTAGTGGATTATTGTTAATGATGGTCGGTCTACTATATACACCTACATAGCAACAATTCTAAAATTAAACCTCTCACATGATATTTCGCTTGGAAAATTTTAACACTTTATATATACATAAAATCTTTTACAATATTTTTGGATAATAATGAAAAGTAAAATATTATTAATACAATAGAGGCTATAGTTATTTAAAATTAAAAAGCTTAAATATTAATATTATATATATATATATATATATATATATATATATATATATATATATATATATATATATATATATATATATATATATATATATATACATTATATAAGTAGTTATATTTTAAAGTAAAGTATAATGATAATTTAATCCTTACTTGAAGATTTTGCTTTGATGAATTGATTGATTGATTAATTATTTTTTACAAATTAAAACTTTTAAGTTTTTTCTGCGTATAATGAAGTTTATCAGGTTTTATGTTTTTAAGTTAATAAAATTCCCATATGTACTTATTAAAATAATTGAAGCTGTATAGTTTCAAGTTTCAGGTCATTAAATATCCTAGATATATAAAATAAGTATTTTGTTTTGAATTACAGTAAACAGTACATTTTAAGACATTCTTATATAAAATAGCATGATTAAGTACTTTTGAATGCATAATATCTTTCTCCAACTAATCTGCATATCTTATTTGTTTAAACGAAGCCATGGATATTTTATACCATTTTGTAAGAGTATATATGTGTGCAACAGTTAGGCCACTACATGAAAATTTATAGACAGAAACAGATTGTAAGTAAGTTAGCTTAGTAAGAACACGTCTCCAAAGTTTATTACGCATAGAGTTTGTGTGGTATATTATACATATAAATACGTAAGTTAAACTTTGCATCGCATTTTCAGTTTTATTACACTAGAGTGGACCAATGTAGCAAATGTATAAGGTGTTCAAACAGATGCATACATTACAGGATTCTAATATAAAGGGATTTATCTTGATGTGATGTGTGCATAGTAAACGTGTTTAAATATGTTTGGATAAAAACAGTTGATAATAAAATGAGCTTACATTGATTTTAGGTTTAGAATTTTCAGAAAGGATTATTTCAACTTAAAAACCTATTTTATATATATATATATATATATAACAAAAATATCTAAATTTATAATTTATTGGTCAGTACATTTAAATAATATAATATAATATTATATATATATATATATATATATATATATATATATATATATATATATATATATATATATATATATATATATATATATATATATGTAACGGTTATTTCTGCTATATCATAAATAATCTATTTGTCATCAATAATTTGTAAATTAGAGAAAGTGTCATTTGTACATCCTTGTTACTTAGCCCTCATCAATAATAACTGTTTGTCGAGTGTAATATATAAGGTGCTCGCTGATACTATATCTGCCATTCGATACTATTCCACCCTGTTATGTATCATCACTATGAGAATGGTCACTTAAATTATTATTCTTCATAGGGAGACTCTACCCGGCGACACATCAATCTCTCTTTACTAAGCGTTTTTATATTATAATCAGTTCTTCATTATTAATAAACAAGTTCTACAAATAATCTTCCTCCTCGTTATTTAACAACAAATTCATATTAATTTTTATTACTAAAATTAGAGGTTGCATAGTATATAATATATATGTATGTATATATAAATTCACAACCTTTAAATGAAATTGTCTTGTTTTACAAGACCTTTGATTAATATTTCATGTTTAAAAAGTTTAATTTACACAGCATGACAATGACTCTCAACGTGTACAAGATATTAAATTTAATTATTATTAAAATTTCTTTGAACGAACAGAGAATGAACAAAGTGAACAGTAAGTTTAGTTGTAAGAAGAAAAAAAAATAGTTAATATTAAAAATTTAATACTTTTTTTTTTCTTCAACGAATATTGATTACAAATTATAAAAACAATTATGAGAGGCAGGACAGGATAAAGGGAGAGGGGCTGGAAGAGTGAATTTTTTTTAATTAAGATACTCCATTCAAGAGTAATGAATTATATCGCTTAGATAGATTTTAATGAGTTTTTTTTTTCTTTTTTTACACGAGAATAAAAAAGATTTTTTTTTTATAAAAAAAAGAAGTTGCAATGCAGCCTTGTTTACACTGGTGATAGCGTATTAATGAAGATGTTAATTATTTGGAGTGTGTTAATTATAACACTTAATTACATTTTTTATTTTTATTTTACACGGTCTCTTTAGCAATATTAATTATTAAAAAATCTTTCATATTTTTTAAAAGTATTTTTTAATAATGTTACTTATATTAATAATGAATTTAAAAAAAAATTCTATATATACATTTTTTTTTTTCAAAACTCAATCACGACACGTTAAAAAAGTTCTCCTTTTTTTCCATAAGTTTTTTTATAACAAAGTTTAGTCCTATACATAACATAATATGAATTTAAATATAACGTGGAGAAAATAATTTGATCCATAGTATTCATACAATTATTATGAGAAAAAAAAAAATGATATAAAAATATAAGAACATACGGAAGGAATGATTATGTAAGTTATTCTGAAAAGTCTTATGTGTAAAATATGCAGTGAAGTATTATTTTGCGTATCATGCAAAAAGCCAAGAAACGATATCATACAGCATTCTTGCAAGCAAGGGATAGCAGGGGTAGAGGCACTTACAAGTCAGTACTATGAGGCCGTGAGCCCCGTGGCGTTGGCTCCCCCCACCCCCCTAATGTGCGTGAGCGTAACAGTAAAATTAAGGTGGCTGGCTAGAGAATAAGGGAGAGAAATGAGGATGAGGGGTGAATGTATGTTATAACAAGAACATAAAATATAAAGAAAAAAATTTCCTAGACGAATAATTACTGGCGAAAATGCAGTAAATACATTTAACCACACAAAATTATTAACAAGTAATAATTAGAGACCGGATTTAATGTTGATTTTTTTGACAAAAATGTCACAAAAAAAGGTGATTTTTTGAGCCAAAAATGTTGGCAAAATGTTGAAAAATGTTGACTTTTTGGAAAAAATGTTGAAAAATGTTGAAAATGTTGAAAATTATAAAATAGCACAAAAATGGTTTATTTATGCTTCCGCAATGATTACACAAACTTTTACAAGTTTTTTTTATGGTTGCTAAAATTTCAGTAAAAATAAATGTTAAAAATACATTAAATAATAATAATTGACTTGTAGAAATCCATAGGTTTTAAGATATTTTTCTATATCTACTAAAATTTTCAGTTTACAATATTTTTCAACGTTTAGATAAAAAATCCATATCTCTTAAATTCAAAGTTTTATCCCAAAGATTTTCGTTGTTATTCACTGTATAACAACTACCCAAAATACTACTGAATATTTTTAGAGCTCATCGTAGTTGTAAGATGAGGATTTTTTTTTTTTTTTTTTTAATTACCATATAAGGTATCATGAGTTTAAGGGGGTAGGTGACCGTCTGATATCTCGCAAACTTGGACGGTTGCGAATATATAATAATAACACAAAGTAAAGAAGAAAAGTTTCTTAAAAATTTAGTTATGTCAAACATGTGAAAACACGATCAAATATTTAAGTTATTACACTTTAAACATAACATGTAAATGTGGAAATTTAAATTTGAGCGGGAAATTTTAGTCAAATTAGAAACTTTTTTACAATTAAAAATATCATTAAAATTTTTTTTGGTATAAAAAAATATTTTTAAAATTTACTTGATTTTATTTGAAATTTGAAAATTATAGTGTTTGTTTTATTGGAATTAAATCATGTACAAAAAATTATTAGGAAAATATAGTTCTTCTTTTAGCGATTTCCGGTCCAAATCAGTCCCCCACCGCCTTAATTAATTTTTTTTTTATATATATTCACTCTTTTTTTAATTTTGAGTTAACATTATTACATGCGACGTCACCAAAAAAAAAATAATTTAAAAAAAGATAAAATAATTGTCTTATTAAAATCTCAAAATTTCGTTATTCAAAATATTTAATGCTCTTCCCCCCCCCCCCCCTTATATTTTGTATTAATTTTATTCTACAATTTCATTAATAACTTGTTAGCTTTTGTCATGCGTTGTCCTATACGGTTATGGTGAAAAAGAAAATACATAAACTTTGATTTTAGTTCAATTTTTTTTGTTTTTTTTCAAAGTACAAAAAAAAAAAAAAAAAAAAATCAACTTTTATTGCAACCAACTTATTCCAATGTTAAGCTAAGTTATATGTAGTAATTTAAAATTTTACCCTAAAATTTTGAAGTTTTCGTTTTCGTTTTCGTTTTTTTTTTTTTTTTTTTTTTTTTTTTTTTTTTTTGATGCAATATTATGCAAAAATGTTGCAAAATGTTGCAAAATGTTGCAAAAACATTAAAAATGTTGAAAATATTAAAAAATGTTGAAAATATTGAAAATAAATGGGTATTAAACGACTTAAAATTGCGCAATTTGCACTCATTTTTCATTAAAAGTGACCTAAATATGACAGAAAAAAATGTTGAAAAACTTTAAATCCGGTCTCTAGTAATAATAAAACTGAGCTTACTTTAAGTTAGAAATAATTTGATCCAGTCAGCTCATAGTTCTAATAATCGTTGATCTCGTCAATCAGGCAGTCTAAAGTATTTATGATGCATATGCACTTCACTATCTTTTTGTTAGCCTGAAGCACAAGATTTTTATGCTAATTATTAAGAAGAGAAAACTTGTAATTTTCCTAAAATTTTAATAAATATCATTCATATTACTTAATATTTTAATATGGTTAGCTGCACAGTTTCCACATAATATGTTAAGTTTTACTTAAACACACACTCAAGTGATTAACGTACATTTAACAATTTAGTATATATATATATATATATATATATATATATATATATATATATATATATATATATATATATATGTGTGTGTATGTGTGTGTGTGTGTGTGTTTAGATATCTCATTTGTTTATTATAGAGCTATACTTCCAAATTTTATATTTATGTTATTAAATAAAAAAAAAAATAATAATAATAAATAAAAATAAGCTAAATCAATGATAATCTATTTGATAAAATAAGCACTCCTATTATATATAGCTATCTCAGTAACAATAATATAAGATACTTTACTATATTGTTACCAATAAAACCTATTTACTACATTTTTAGTGTTGTAGTTTAATCTGACAACTCAAAGAGAATCTTCATGGATATTATACGACTGGCGTAATAAAAAATTGTGTTTACTACATATATGATGATGACAGTATACGATAAGTAAATAACAAATTTCAAAAAAAAAGTTGATCTTTTCCAAAAATTTATTTTAATTATTTAGTTTATGAATCAATTATGTATTTATTTTTTTACAGAAAAAATTTATGTTAAAAGGTTATGTTGGCTTGTATTATGTTAAGAAAGAATACGAATAGGATTGATATCTATTGGACACGCGCCAAACAAGTTTACCTCCCTCGTTCTCCCTTGTTTCTCTCTCTCTCTCTCTCTCTCTCTCTCTCTTCTATACTACTCTCCCAGCTGAGACGATGGCGGCTTGTAAAATATTTAGCGGCGTTGAGTGGCTCAAACTTCGTAAAGTGAGAAAGAGCTCTTTCTCCTCAGTAGAAAAGACTTTAGAAGTAGAAAGATCAAGAATTGATTTTGAAAACCTTATCTTAACTACATTTTACTTCCCTTTTCCGTCATTTTAATATTAATTAGATAGCTGGAACTCTCTTTCATAGGGAGCAGACCAACATATCTGTATATTATGCCTTCAAGTTGTGATCTTGTATAATTTATACATTAAAGTGAATTTATATTCATTAATATTAAAGTGCTATATTTATAAGTAATTACTTATGTAGCTTAACAGGATTTTTTTTATCACTGAATACACATGAAACGACTGAGTGATATGAAAGTTGTTTTAATTACTCTCTGCTGTTGCAAATATATTATTTCTCATGTTTCATTTGTAATGAGATGATTTCTTAACATTTTAAGTACAATACATGTTTTGCTCTAAGCAAAATAATAATAATAATAAATAAATACTTTTAAGTAAATAGAGTATTTTCCCACTTCTAATTCATCTACATTATCTACGACTATATATATAATTATTTTTCTGTAATGTTACACAAATTTAAAAAGTTTTTTTTATCGTAGTGCAAAAAGCTTACATCACACCTGCAATTTATTTTATATTTAAAATAATAAAAATTCACTTTCATATAAGGTACATCCTAATGTAGTATTCATAAGGTAAAATTAAACAAGAAGTTAATAATATGTGCTCATTTAAACACCTTAGGTATACACAGGGGTTAAAACGGACCTGTTTCCATACAAATAATGCAAACTTAGCTAACACATATGGGGTTGTAGTTGGAATGGGGTGTGAATTACTTACCATCATATGTTTTACGTTTACCATGAAAATTGCTTTCAACTGACATAGTGGCTGCCAGTGGTCAAGTGCCCTACATATCACTAATGACTTGCATGTTTCTCTTGTGTTACAGAATGAAAAAGCGAAAGTTAGTCGACAATGCTCAACATCTAAGCCGAATCAACAACAACAAAGTCGGCAGTACTAATGCTGAAATAGCAAAGAAAAGAAAAAAATTTAATGCGGATAATACAGATTCAAAACCAGAAGAAGTAAATGAGTTATCTAATCAAGAGAAATTCTTATTAGAAACTAAAGCAGCGCTCAAAAGTTTATCAGGAAGTTGGCCAAATTCAAATTCAGCTGAAGATCGCTATGAAAAGCCAAATTTTGAAAATTTATTCGAGGAGAACTCAAAGAAATACGTTAATATTGCTCAAGTTAGCTCAACAAAATGTAAAACTCAAACTAATAATATCAAAAATACAGAAAATTGCCCTATTAAAGATGTAGTTACTTTAAGTAGTGTTACTAATAATCCTACAGAAGCTAATAAATTAACTGACAACGAAAGTGAAGAAAAAGATTCTGAGAATACTGAAGAAGAAGAAAACAAAGAAGAAACTGTAGAACAACTACCTGATCAGACCACTACTGAAGTGCGAAAAAATGAAAATGTGATTGAAAATCTATTAAAAATTGAAAACGAATGTGAAAAAATACCAAAAACAGACAAATCCAATATTGATGCTCATACCAAAGATACAAAAGAGCCAAAAAGTAGTAAGGAATCTATCGAACCAGACTCAACTGAAGATAGATCAAAATCTTACGAAAGTTATACGCCCACTTTTCAAGACGAAAAATCTATTAATGATGAATATTCAAATGATCGCTACGGTAATTACGCTGAGAAAATTGATAAATCAGAATATAACGCAGATTTCTGTACAGAACCAAAATCAGGTACTGAGACTGTTGAAAAATCGGGACCATATGGGGTGGAAGCAACTTTCATTGGTGGTTATGTAGATACGACAAAACCAGTTGAAAAAATAGCAGAAATTAGCAGAAGCCCTGTGTCCCCGGGAACTGGAAAACGGTATACGATTTTACAACCTGCTTCAGCTGATTCCAAGGCTGCTAGTCAAATTCAAGACATTGCTAAAATAGGTATTTCAGTTATTTTGCCAGCCAAAGAAAGTGACAGTGAATCATCCGTTAAAATTGAGAATAGGGATGAAAATTCTGGACCTCCAATGTCTCCCTCTGAAAATCCATCCAACTCGAGAGGTAAGTCTGCACCAATATTTCTATTTCATTACATTAAGAGTATTTAAATTTTGTTTGAGACAGTTATTAAAATTACTGAATGTATTTAAAACTTATCACTCTTCAAAAACTAATTAAACTCAGAAAAATTATTATGTACAATATATTATACGCACAAAAAAGAAAGAAATCTATTCTTGCTTATATAATATAAATGCAATCTATAAAACTCCCTTTTCATGCAGAAATTTTTGCTTTTATATCTAACTTGCTTAGTGGTGTACATTATATATATATATATATATATATATATATATATATATATATATATATATATATATATATATATATATATATATATATATATATATATATATATATATATATATATATATATATATATATAAACGCCAAACCGGAAAGAAAAAGTCTGACGTCCAGACCGACAGCTAAGTTTCCGGTTAGGAAGGGCTAACTTTTTTTAATAGCAATTCCGGTTAGAAGAAAAATATACCCCGCATGCACACTCATATTTCCTAAAGCTTTTTAGTATTATATGTATAGTTTTTTTTTCTCGCATCCAAGAGCTTTTTTTTTTTTTTTTTTTTTTTTTTTTTTTGTTGAAGTGGAAAAAAATATATATATATATTACTGTATTCAATTTTTATCAAGGTGCCGCAAAAAGGGGGAGAATTGTATACGAAGTAAACTCACTTGCTACATACAAAGTCGTTATTATATAGCAACGATACTAAAATAATATGAGTTTATGTTTAGAAAGAGATTGTTATTATTTTATTTATAAACAAAATTAATTTCATTACTTAAAGAAAAAAAAGCTAATAAGAGAACTTAATAAAAACAGCTTCACATTAAAATTAATTATTTAATTCTTAATCAAAAAGTTTTAAAAAGTAATCTGACAATATGTTGTTCATATATTACAATTATCACCCTCGCACTTTTTTTTTTTTTTTTTTTTTTTTGTCCTCGCCTAGAGGTTTGCCCTTCTTATCTGTAAAAAAATGCAATTTTTTAAGTCTTAATTTTTTCTTGAGCTAATCTAGTTAAGTCCGAAAAATGACATTACAAAGATGCCGGCATTTGTGGTTGAGATTGCCGGTAGTTTGTTCTTATTCTCCCCCCATCGCTATCTTTCGCTTGCATGTTTTCTCTCTTTCTCTTCTTTTAATCCCTGAGGGTTATCTTTGTAAGAAGTTAATTTGAAGATTTATTTTTCCTCAGAGAAAGAGACTGCGAATGTGTCTTGTAATTTTAAAATGACATTCGTTTATTTTTCCTTTCCTTACGTTTTTCGTTTTTCGTTTTTTTTTTTTTTTTTTTTTTTAATTATATGTTAAAAAATGAAAATATTATAAACATTGCAGTATATTTAAGAAACAAGCATAGTGAACAAACAGCATATTATTATAAAAACTATTTAGCATGTCTGTCGTTTGATGCGCAGCTTTAAGAAAGAATTGATAACATAAGTAGAAACATTGATAAATAAATATAACATATTGAAACAGTCCTTCGTTGCACATTTTTAGCGCTACTTAAGATCAAATAAGTAATGTTGAAAGATAGCTGGTTGCATAAACGGAACGACACACATTACGAGCATTGCTTTCCTTTCATCCACGTCACAAACTTTATTGTTAGAAGTTCTTATTCATATAGTAATTGTGCAGTAGATGTGCTTTTCTCTTGGTTATTATTTTAAGAATCTTTGATTTGTTTGATTTGTCTCAATGGATGTAACAATAACAATAATAAGTATATAAGTTATAATAATATAACTTAACCGTGCTCACGTTTCGACTTTTTAGAAATCATTCTAAAGTTATAGAAGATATTAAAAAAAAAAAAAAAAAACTCATTTTATGGCTCTCTTACTAATTTCTGTATATATTTTTTCCATGTGTATGAGGTACATAATGAAGCATTTGTTTTTTGGTAGACTAATTTCCAACATTTTCCATGGCTTTACACACTCTAGTTTTATTATTTGGTCACGCACGGCTGACGTGAGGTGTTAAGCGTCTTAGTGGATTTCTAAGCTGAAGATTTTTTCCTTGCGTTTCTGGCGTTAACTAAGAGAAAGAGCAGGAAAAAGGAAAAAGCCAGGCAGCTACCAAGAAAGCAGCAACTAGAGTAAAGAAGGCGGTAGTAGCGGGCGGGTGGACCAACTTTATCCCAACTTTTCTCGCTGCAGCTTTCTAGAAGAGGGAAGACAAAGTTTTGTTCAAGAGAAGTTTCAGTGCAGAGTAAAGTAGAAGGAGGTTTTGTGACGTCATACTATGCTTAACTCCATTCTCTCACACAATCATACCAATAATATATATATTTTTTTGTAAGACGAGGGAAAAAAGTTATAACTAATGTAAAGACCTTGGAATCATGATAGTAACCCAGTACAACTATTCTGTTGTAAGAGTCATGATTAATTAATATATTGACAATTTCACTTATACAATATGGGAGGTTGAAAGATATAATTAATAATAAATTAGTTGTAAAATCTAAGATGAGTTTTGCAAAGATGTAGATTAGGTTGAAAAGATTTTCATTAAATGTGTTTCTCATCTTTAGTATGCGACAGCTGTGCGATTCACACCAGGGCAATCATATCGATATCACTATATAGTTTTACAAAATTAAACCAATTAAATATGGAAATGATGTAATTATTTCTTTTATTTTATTGTTAAAGAATCCTAATTTTTTTATTATTTAATTATTATTTCATTACATTGCGTTTATATTTATAGCAAGAACAAAAATTATTATCAACCGTAATGTAATACACATTTATACCATGATTAATAAGTGGTGAATGACAGAAAAAAAACTTGAAACATAGTTTTTATTTATAAATATATAATATTATATAAAATATAAATGAAAATGTACTTTGTTGGAAAGTAAGTAATGAAAGTATGCATTTTTCTGCAATTACAAAACTTTTTTATCAATGAAACTACTTTGAACATAAAAATTTAAAACGTTGAAGTATGACTTGTCAACAGTATGTCACTTTTTATGCATGCGTTTATTATTATCATTAATTTATTTAACTGTCTAACTTATTATAACTTAAAATTTCTTTAAAAAAATAAAACATGAATGAGTAAAAGTTAGCATTAGTTTAACTTTTAATGTGTTAAAACGTAACTTTATTGACTTATACAGAAATTATTTATATATTAAAAAAATTGACAAGGTAAAAATAATAACAATAATTTAGAATTAAATAATATGGTATATATATATATTATATAGAAGGTTATCACCCAATGAAATAATATTTTACGATGTTTTCATTTAATGAGAGGTACTATAATCTGAATTTACTGTTAATTATCAAAAGGAGATATGAGCAATTGAAAACAGTGGCTCATAAACTTTGTAAACCTTAAATCCGTTTAATTTATAATTCTAATAAACAATAATTTAGTACTTAATATTATATGAGAAGGTAATCCAAGAAATAATTTTGTGGAATAATAAAAATGCAATTAATTTTTTAATTTACGTAACTATATTGAAGTTTATAATATTGATGAGCTATAAGAATGTGTGAGTAAATTAAATGCATAAAACGTCCACAAACTTATAAAACTGGAGTATTCAGTATAAGTTGACATGTAACGTAAAATTACTTGCGTCAACGGAAAATCAAAAGTTGGAACAATGTAAATAAATTTAGCCGTTCACATGTAATTTTCAAAAAACAATGTGAACGGCTCCATTTTGACAATGTTCCAACTTTATTTATCCGTTGACGCACGTAACTTTTACGCTACATGTCTGAACAATACACGTACTTTCGAGAACATATTATAGTCACATACAATCGGTCGTGAGAACAATTTTTATTATTATTATTAGCATTTACACATAATTGACTAGTAAAGGAACAACTGTTTTGAGGCTGACTATAAGCGATTTCGGTCACATCCGCTTCCGTTTCTCATTACTACGCATGTGCAGTAAGTCAAAACGGAAGTGGATGTGAGCGAAATTACTTATAGTCGGCTTCAAAACAGTTGTTTCTTTATCAGTCAATACATATCCAACCAAGCCTTATCCTAATCTAATACCAAGAAAGTCAAGAAATTTAAACATACTGAACATCTTTCTTTATTTCTCTGTAACTTCACAATTTCAATATACATAAATTTAAAGTCATCTAATAGTGTTTAAAAATCATAATAATTAAATAGTCACACCATGTATTCAAACTAAATTTTCATGTATACTTTTTACTAACGAATTTGTATATCAAAATTGTAACGAAATGTCGTCTATTTATTGTAGACCATAAAATAAAACTAGAAATATGTATATAATTCAGCCTAACTTTTTAAATATATTATTTGCAGATGCGTATCGTTTATTTTTTATCCTCACATAACAGTATAAGATCTGGTAAAGAGAATGTAAAAAGCATCTTACATTGTCGTTTAAAATAATAATAATATCACATTAAAAATAATAAAATATCGTGCATAATAATTTATAATGAACGATTTACAATTTTTCATCACATCTTCATAGAACAATATATTCCATAATAGCAACTTTAACTATAAAATTCATATTTATAATGAATGAAATATCTGATAGCATGATGTCATAAAGTTACACGTTAATTATTAAAGCGTTTGCGATGACAAAAAGTGAATGGATTAGTGATGATAAAAAGGGTTAGAGGTATTATTAGTAGTGGGCAAGCAGTCGGTGCTGGCACGGTGGCACGCGCCTCCAACATAATATGCTCCTGTTGCTCAATCTATCTACTGGTCGAGCGAGCAAACGACCACACTCACTCGCTACAGAAAGCTTTTGCTGCTTGCCGGCTTGCCTGCTTGCAGGGGTGATAACAAATGTGGAACGGAAGCTGAGGGGCGTGAGAATGGGCGGGGTAATTGCTTGTTGAAACGTCCAGCACACGGGGGTAGCGTGTGAGCCCGTTTTCCCGCTTCCCATCGCTACCACTGACGGTGATTTGTTACCATGATAGGGTTAAAAAAGACAAAATACTTTACACTCCTTTTTATCTTGTAATTTTTTAATCAATTAAGTAATTACTCATTAATTTGTATATATATATATATTTTTATTTTTTTAAAAAAGAGGGGAAAAAGTTAGCTGTATTTACAAACACTTTTTATTGAAGTAATTAACAAAATTAAAGTTATTTTTTCGGTAATAAGCAATAAGGATACAATTTTCTACATTTTATTATTTCTTTCTTTGATTTTTTAAAGTTCGATTCATATTAAATGAGAGCCATTATAATAGGAAATATTATAAGCGTTATTATAATACCTTGAGTAAAAATCATAATTGGTACAATAAATTAGGCTGATAATCAAAAATGAGAATTCCAATTTTGAGTGCTATAATTTAGTATAATATATATACTAAATTATAACACTCATTTATTTACACATATATAATATTTTATATTTACTTTAAGTCCAATAAAAAAATTAAATTAAATTTTCTTTCAAAAGAACTATGCATAGATATTAGTGTTGATTAGCTTTTTTAAATGAATTTAATGTAATTGTGTTTTATTTTTTTTTTTTTTATAGAGGGTAGCAAGTGTCCAACTCCGGGTTGCACAGGCCTTGGTCATGTAACAGGTTTATACTCGCATCACAGGAGGTAAATATATTTTATTCAATTAGATATAATTAATTTAAACTATAAATTATTTGTTTTGATATGTTCTCATGTTTATAGTCTATCGGGTTGTCCTAGGAAAGATAAGGTTACTCCTGAAAGTAAGTATTCTTACCTAAAAAAATAACGTTTCATTTAATCAAATTTCATAGGAACAATAAAACTTATGTCATATCGTACTATATCATTTCAGTTCTGGCAATGCATGAAACTATTTTGAAATGTCCTACTCCTGGTTGCAATGGAAGAGGTCATGTATCTACCAATAGAAATACACATCGTAGTTTGTCTGGATGCCCATTGGCTGCAGCAACTAAACATGCATCTCGTGAGAAAACAAAATTAGCATCTATGTCTTCACGTAATAGTAAGTTATTTTTAACTTATTAAAGCATTAATATTTGGTAGTGCTGTATATTATTGTTTTATGCAAGAGAAAAATAATGAAAGGAATAGTTCAAAAATTAATATTTGTGTAGTTCTACCACACATCTGTAATTAAGTGTTCAAAAAAAAAAAAAAAAAAAAAAAAAGTAAACTTTAAGTTGGTCATCTTGCAGGTTCTCATTCCAATGACTACTCATCAATGTCGTTCGCAGCGAAAGGAATAAGTCCGTGTAGTCAGAGTCCGAACTCGCAGAACTCCAGTGATGTAAAACCTTGCTACACATTATTGCAACAAGCAGCACCAAAGTCACCACTGTGCCCAGCTCCTTCTCCCTCTCACGATTTTGCGGCACATTCCCCTTACTACAAGCAACTCGGTAGGTACCTTTTTTCAACCGTTTCGTCATAGTGCAAATACCACATGACACTGCTCCATATTATGAAAAATCTTACTCTACTTTAAAAAATAAATGTTAGTAACATTTTGAATACAATACACTTTTCTCCATTCTTCGTAATTAAAGTTAGATATATAAGCAAAAGTCAACGACAACTTTAAAATGTCCCATACGAGCGTAAAATGATATTGATTAATTTCTGTTTGTTCTAATTTGTCATACATTTATAAGGGAGTTCTAATAGACTATCAAATCATAAAAAATTGTACCTTTTTCAAATTATTGCTGTTATTTCTAAACTGAAATGTCACTTACCGATATTGGTATTAGAAAATTAAAGCGGAATATATAAATTTACAATTTAAGCTTATTAATAAAGCCGTATAAATATGTCTCTCAAGTGTTAACAAGTTTATTTAATGGCAGGGGTACCAGGCACACCACCTGTAAAACAAAAAATGAATGAAGAGTCACCATCAACTGACGAAAGAAGGTATTTGAAATCTGAAGACAGTGGCTTGGCTTCCAACTCCAGTAATGAGATTGATAGCTCTGGAAAACTAATAGTTCCAAAATCAGAAGCTGCTGCAGCCGCTGCAGCCGCGAATGCTAATGTTTCCACATGCCGAATGTACGAGTATCAAGATTCCAATTCCTCGAGCAGTGGTATTGAGCCAGCTGGACCAGGACCAGGAGGACCGGGTCCAGGACCTGGTCCAATTCATCCAGGACCTCATTACCCATCAATGCCACCTAGTATGGAAGAGCAGGCTCGCTATGAAAGTGAAATGTATCGTTATCATGGATATCATGACCGTGCTTCTGCTTATGATCAAAGCTCGGCAGCAGCGGCTGCGGCTGCTGCGGCTGCTATGTACGACCAGCGAGCTGCCATGTACTCATATCCAGATATGAATCATGTAAGTAACGTATCTATCTATCTATCTATCTATCTATCTATCTATCTATCTATCTATCTATCTATCTATCTATCTATCTATCTATCTATCTATCTATCTATCTATCTATCTATCTATCTATCTATCTATCTATCTATCTATCTATCTATCTATCTATCTATCTATCTATCTATCTATCTATCTATCTATCTATCTATCTATCTATCTATCTATCTATCTATCTATCTATCTATCTATCTATCTATCTATCTATCTATCTATCTATCTATCTATCTATCTATCTATCTATCTATCTATCTATCTATCTATCTATCTATCTATCTATCTATCTATCTATCTATCTATCTATCTATCTATCTATCTATCTATCTATCTATCTATCTATCTATCTATCTATCTATCTATCTATCTATCTATCTATCTATCTATCTATCTATCTATCTATCTATCTATCTATCTATCTATCTGTGAATGTATATAGATTTAGTACTGTAATTACTGTTTCCGTAATTATGCTTATATAATGTAATTTCAGGTACCACCAAATTATGATAATCAACCACAGAGCTCTTTAAATATTGTAAAACAAGACAATGAAAATCAAATATCGTCTTCAAATTTATACCAACGGTAAGAAAAAAATATTCTAACAAGCATACAGCTAAAATACTATTTTAATTTTTAATAATTCTTTTAATTAGGTCGGTCTATCCCTACGAGGATTCGAATGCTGCCAGCATGAACAACCCTTTGCCCCCAGCTTCGTGTCCTACCATCAACCCCTTCAGTTCTGCAATCAACCTTTCCAGGAAGACCGACGATTCACCGTTATCAATAAGGAACCAGACGCAGATATCACCTGGTGGTTCGGTCATTGACCTTTCTACTTCAAGTGTAACTTCAAATAGCCCTCACGTAAGTTAATTACATTATGTTCCTACTATATACACTTTGAAAACATATAATAAATTAACTAAGTAAAGCTCACAATTAAGCTCTATACATATCACAAGTTTACAAAGATCCGTATTCGTGAGGTTTGTTGGTTTACTGTTTTTCTTTGAGCTACCTTATAAGTGCACAAGAAGTTTTTACAAGGTTCATATTAAGTTGTATTATATATATATATATATATATATATATATATATATATATATATATATATATATATATATATATATATATATATATATATATATAAACACTCACAAACACACAAGTATACACGTCGCACTTACATGCCTTCTTATATACTTTCAAAAACGAAACATTTAATCATGCTCAGTTTTTCTTATTTTGTACATATACAAAGTTTTGTAAGTATGTGCGAATGTATATATACTTTATACCTCTTGGTTTGGAGAAACGGAAACATTTCTGAAAACTTTTTACAAACCTTGTGAAAACAACATTTTTTTTCTTTTGTTAGCTTGTTAACTTTTTTATATTGTTCTAATTAAAAATTTAGTAAGGAAAATACTACAGAAAATTTAAAGTAAAAAAGTTTTATTGCGACTCTTTACTTAACTGACATAAATATAATATAATTTCAAAAGTAATTACATAAAAAAAAATCAATGTGGTTCTTTATGTATACATAGTTAACTTTTCAATGTTTATTAATAATAACAAATGAATCAGAATAATTTGCTAGGAATCTATAAAAAAAATCTATTAAAAAAAAAAACGTGTAATAAAAATACTTCTTTAACTCTGGATATTTGTAAAACTTGACTATTTGTTGTTTAAAAGTTAACATATTTATTAGTAAAAAATAAATGTAATATAAAACTTATAATAATGAATGGATATATGTATGTTTTCAGACTCCCCAGTATTTAAATCAATCTACAGCGAGTATGAGTCCTCATTTGAATAACGGGGGTATGAGGTCACGAGGTTTAGTATCTGAGGGGTCGATGGCAACAGCAGCAAGTCCAAATTTGAGTAACCAATCAGCACCAGTGGCAAGTCCTCAAGTTCACACCCTAGACTTGAGTGTCAACAGAGGCAGTGAGAGGTATGCATGCATAAACTTCTATACTCTCTATTTTTAACTACCTATATCGTATTGCATGCATAATATATGCGTTACCAACTTTAAACCCATATTTAAAAGCCCTCTATAATAAGTTTGATCGTTTAATAACTTTAGTAAACAGATTTTGATTTTGAAGTTAAAAGTTAAATATTATATATATATATATATATATATATAATAATATATATATATATATATATATATATATATATATATATATATATATATATATATATATATATATATATATATATATATATATATACACTGCATTATAGATATAAAAGGGATTTTTAAATTTTAAATTTTTCTTCACAGAGTCATTAAAAACTCAAAAAAAACTATTTTTTTTAATTATCAATTGAGTTATTATTAATTGAGTTTTAAAACATAAAATAAGTTTTTATATTAATATTATTGTTTTTATACTTACTACAATATATACCATGTTAGAATACGGACTGTGTAAATAATGCCAGCCAAAGTATCAACCTAACCTTACAAATAATCAATCAAAAATGCAATATAATATACTAGTGTTTTTAAGTATGTCGATCAAATTTCAGCTTACAGGTGGTTAAACATAAATATATTATATGGGTTTCTTTTTCTTTTTTATTTCCGACAAATTAGTGAGATATATATTTCTTCTCAAGACTTCTGCAAGCAATTCTATGCGTAGAACAAATATTTTTCTGTGTTTAGGAGCAAACAAAGCCTAAGGCAGCTTTACCGATTCCTTAGAAATCCGAAACCCAACTCGTATAGTAAGAAGAGACTATTTCTTATGGCTGTTTGATCTTTTAATTACAATCTCTTTGTTTATACTATTAGAGATCAAAAGGAAGAGAAAAATAAAAGAATTCGATTGATAATTTGATAGTTGTATTTACTAAGCTTAAAGCAGTAAATTTATTGAAAAAAAAATGAAATGAAATTATAATAAATTAAAATTGATTTTAAAAACTTTTGATGTCTTTTGTTGTTTTCAATTTTCCGTATAGAAGAAAAAACTGTAGCAAATTTGCTCTGTGAAGGGAAATTGTTTACTTATGCATGAGATGTTTAAATTTGATTGCATCGTGAACACATACATATACAGCCTACTTAATCACGCGGTTAAGATCATCAGTAACACTCGATCAAAGTAACAAGCATGTATTTAGTTTACTATTATTAACAAGTCCTTAAAATTCAAAGCATGCTCTTCATGCTTTGTTCTATGATTTTATCATTCCTTCAATTGTTTCGTGACTAGGGAGTTTAGTGCAGCTTGCTTATATTGTATGATTCCTCTCTTATGTTATTAATATATATATATATAAATTTATGTTGGAATATAGCGTATATCGATAATGGAATTGCAAATTTCTTTATTTTTATTTGCATGCATGTTTGCTTTATTGTCGTGTTATTCTGATGCGAATGTTTGCGATGCATAGCCCGTTGTACTCGGCGGAAAGTGCGGCCGCGACTGCCGGTATGCAAGGTGCGCACCCGCCCGCTGCTCGTCGTTTCCTCTCACCAGAGGAACAGACCGAGCCCGTTGACTTTTCCACTGCCAACGAGCCCGTCAACTTCAGTGGCAGTCGCCTGGTGGCGCTACCTCCCGGTTACACTTACAGTCGCGCCTCCACACCAGAATCTCAGCAACCTTACCTCGAGTACAGGGACAACCCTGCCGCGGCTGCTGCAGCAGCTGGTACGTGCAATATAATCTTAATATTTAACGACATCATTCTCCAACACACCAACCATAAATTATGAACACTTCGACAATAATTACAACATTATTGATGGTCCATGTAACAGGTCAAGGAAAAAAGGTCATACGCAAAACAAATCTTGGCATAAATTAAAAAAAAAAGTATTTGCATACCATCGTATCGTAATTATTAACCTCTCAAAAAAAAAAACTAATTTATAAATGTATAATTTAACAATTCTCCTCGACCCCCCCCCCCCCCCAAAAAAAAAGGGGGGGGGGGGGGGTAATATATTTGTGAGGACAACAGATTCAAACTTATTTTTAAAGTTTCATTTAGTTGATCTAGTTAAAGTTTATACAGTAGTATACTTTAAATATTTTATCAGAAAAACTTTAAATATTTATTTAATAGATTTGACGTTAAAGTTGTCCCTCTTGCAACTGCGAATAACATTCTAACCTATAGCAACAAAATAATATTTTCAAGATCTTGTGAGAAAGAAGGAAAAAATAGAATAATAAATTTTAAATTCAATTATGTTAGAAAATTAAATCACGATAAATCACGAATAGACGTACGTAGTACATATGAAAATAAACTCTATTATTCTTGGAATGTCAATAACATTCAACGATGTAATTATTACGGTGAATTATACAAATTTATCTACTTGTCAGGCTCTTGAATTAAATAATAATATAAAAAAATCATTGTGAATTTTATGAAATGTTAAGTAATATAGAAATAAGTTTTAATTTCAATAATAATAAAAACTCATAAAGTCTGCATTTTTATTTATACTAACTACGTGGAATTACTCTTTTATTCTAAATCCACAAGGCATGAAGTACTTGACAATCAACAATTGCTCAGTAAATTCAAAAAGTAAAGAGAAGAGTTTAGGGGGAATGTAAGTACCACTCGTTAGAATTTGCATGCGTCCTTAAATTGCAAAAATCAAATTCTTTGTTAAAAAGTATATTTTAAAATATTTTTTTTGGTGCCTTTTCTTTTCTTCTTCTTTTTTAATTTTTATTTTATTTTTTTCAAGTAGTCGATTCTTGCTTTATAAAACATTATCATTCAGTTATTTTATTCGAATAAACTTGAAATGTATTATTTATTACAAAACAGTTTTTATATTCTTATTAATTTTTAATAATATGCGATTCTACATCTTATAGAATATTGTTGAAATTACTTCTTCATACAACATTTTTATTTTTGGCAATTATTGACAATATAACTTTATTGTATATACAGATCTACTTTATACTGTACACGCGATTCTGCTAATGTATTTTTCAATTTAAATTTAGCTTGTGCTTTTCTCATAAGAATAACATTGCAAAATTAGCGCGAGCTCTGGTATGGTAGAATATAATATTCCAATTGTGTAAGAAAAAAATTCACGATAATTACTATATATGGAATATAATATTTTATCGTTTAGAAAAAAAATGATAATAATATTAAAAAAAAAAAGGGATTTAAAAATATATAATTATAGTAATAATAAAACAGTAACGTTTAATTTATGCAAAAATATATATCATTTCATTTTCATATTATTACTGTGTAATATTTTCAGTTTTAAAATATCATTAAATGTTATTATTATGGAATTTAAACTATTCCTCTTTTTTACTCACATTTAAAAAAATTATCGAGAAAAATGAGAGAACTCTGAGCTTCAGTTATGAAAACCAACAAATTAGAATACAGAAGAGAGAGAGAGAGAGAGAGAGAGAGAGAGAGAGAGAGAGAGAGAGAGACGCAGAAAAAAATAGAAAGGGTTTTGTAGTGGGAAAGGGGGAGTAAAAAAAATTTCATTAGACTCTCTACCTTGTTTTGTGGTCAAAACTTTTTAAAATTTTTATTACCGAACCATACTACTGTGTTAAAAAAAACTCCATTTTAAACCCTGAGGGTATTTGAGAATTATATATAACCTATACCACATGCAGTACATAACATGGCATGGGGTGGTGGTGGAACGCGCGGACATATAATATGAATATTTTGTTGGGTATAAATTTATCTTACTATATAGAAACCACACAGAAAAAAATAATAATAATGCAAAAACCTTATTTATAACTCATACACGTCATCTACGTATTATATTATTTTTATGGTAAATAGCAACTAGTAGAATTATTTTAAAAATATTTAGCATGAATAAAAAATGTTAAAAATTTCTAATTAAATTGGTAAGTATAAATCTCAGTTTCTCAGACACGTATAAAAAAAAATAATCAAACAATAAAATTTCCACAATAATCTTACTATATTCTGAGATGACAATTAAATTGGTCGCCTGTTAGGTATGCTGAACACATATACGTCATACATGTTGCATAACATACAATTTCTTCAGGCGCTATGGTATGCATTTAAGTTGACAACTTTACTTTTATTTTGTTTATAACTGCTGGAGAGAGAAAGAGAAGAAAAAATAGCTAATTTGTGCCTATTAGTTAATAAATTAGGTAATTTAGTTAGTGAAATTTTGATAAAATTAAACAATTTATTTAGTGAAATATAATTTAAAACAATTCAAAATAACAATTAAATTATAACACATTTGCAAAGATTTTATAAAAAGTAGTAAAACAAAATAAGAAAGCTGTATATTATCTTAAATGTAAATATGCAGAGAAAATAAATTTTCTGAGACTGAAAAAAATAATACACCCCAAACATAATATCTAAGCTATAAATAATGTCAAAGCTGTCCGGCGTCGATTTTTGTATTCACAGATGCGAGAGTGGCGTTTAAAATAATTGTTTTTATTTGAGGCTACGGTTGACCGTTTCTCTCTCTCTCTCTCTCTCATTCTCTCACCACACAAAACTCGCACAATACCGGCAACACTCGGCACTCGCATAATATGAGCACCGGGGGAAATATTTCATTATTGGCCGCGTGTTAAAAATGTACGGGCCATGTCTCTAGGGACCAGTGAGAGAGCGAGAGAGAAAGAGAGAGAGAAAGAGAGAGATGAGAGAAAGGAAAAGTACAATCGAGGACAGAAAAACTTAGTGACATGATTAACGCATACAGAGACAAAATTTAGCTCGTAGATATTAATTTTGAAAGCGATAAACAATGATAACAATAATAAGTTTGCCATAACATAATATAATAGTTGACGATGTGGTGCTCAGCGCTTATAGTAAAAAAAAATTAAAAATTATTTATAAGTTATTATCCTTTTTCTTGTATGGTGTGGGCTATGAAAAGTTCATATATGTAATAATATATACATACATAAACTATATATTGTCGTTGCATATTGTGATATAACTGATCAATTAAAAGGGAGGGACAAACACCACGTCAAGTTATGTAGGCCGGAGAAGAGAGATCTCATACACATGCAGGCCCTGCGTACTAATACTTTGTTCAGACCTACAAGTAATTGCCTGCTCTAAAATGCCAAAGTTTAACATATATGTGCGTCTATCAGAAACTTCAGTATTACAATTTTGTTTTACCATTTTCTACTATAAACAGTTTTATACGGTTGATTAATATAATATTAAGTGATTAAAATAACAGTTTAACTGATATTAGTGTGATTGTCTTAATAACAATTACTTTTCATTTCACTCTGTTCTATTGCCTATCAATATAAAGCAAAAATATATTTAATCTACTAAGTTTTGAATGTTTCATATACGTTTAACACCATTGAAAATAAAATGTTGGAGAATGATGACTTGGATTTACAGTGAATCATTTTTTATTATTACATGTGTTAAGAATATGTCCTCTTTTCAGGTTTGTCATCAGGCTATATAAGTCCTCATTATACCTCAGTTGTTCCAACTTCCGAGTATTCAACGTATAATCCATACTATCCATGCAACTCTGGAAATATCGCAAGCTCTCCGTATGCCAATTATCATACTAACGCTAACGCTAGCTATGCTAATTGTATTCCTCAAGCTAATGGTACATATTCCACCATGCTACCAGCTTCTACAACTAACTCCGTCAGTGGAAATAATAATGGTGATGGAATGAAGCAAAAAGATGATATAGGGTAAGTCTCCAATTTTTTCTTTCCTTTGTGCAGAGCTTAAGAAATGACTTTTTATTTGAATGTGTTCTTTTTTTTAATTATTATTTTTTAATGAGTAGCTATATAAAATTAAGTATTTTTTTATTTAGTTATATATGACTTTTTTAATGCTCTTTGATGCAAGTTTTTTTTTTTTTTAATAATATATAGTTGCGTTGCGTGCAAAGCACTAGATATTTAAAACCGTAGTGAAGATAGCAGCAATGATTTATGAATTCAAATTATGATTTGCATTGACATATTAATAGTAAATCGCAAATTATATACATTAATGTTTCCGTGATTTTTTTTTAAATTTATAATATAATTTTGTATCTATTAAAATTTAAAACGGATGCTTGGACTGACAAAAATAATGCAAACGTAGGTTTTAAGATATGCGTGATGAGTGCATCTCAATTGTTATATTTTAACATTTTAATGACTTCAAGTGTATATAGATACTTCATATCTAGCATTATTTAGGTCTTAAAATTAATTTTGTATTTTATAAATAATTAATTAATAAATAATCAATAATTAAGAAAAAATTGAATGCTATAATGTTTCCTAATAAGATTTAAGATGTTATATTAGGTTTTATTGATTAGGTACTGAATACAAAATTACTGATTATATATATATCCAGCTGATATTCCACTCACTATATCATAGACTTTTTGATTGCTCGCTTGCCTGAACGTACTATTTTATTAATCAGTTCAGTCAGACATGTATAGTGAAAGACAAAGACAACTTCTCTCCTTTGATGTAACATCTATTTAATACCTCCATAGCAAACAGCGGGTGGTTAAGATATACAATAAATTAATATAAAACCAATAAATTACCAAATGCTAAACTTTTTATTAAGTATACAGGCCTTAACGTCGTTCTACTCAAAGGCTTACTTTTTATATTGCAGGTATTACGTTTTAGGATTATTATTTATGGGTGCAGTGCCTATAATTTTTTTAAGTGCTTCTTTCGATAGAGAAATTTTTATATTTTTCCTTCACAATAAACACTTAAAATCTTGACAACATTATAACGAGCAATGACAGGACTTTGAGTTCTACATTCATATTTTTACGAAGATATAATTGTTGTTCTCAATATATGTCCTCCATGAAAGCCCTGATGAAGTAAAATTATAATAATAATAATAATAAGTATGTCAATGATTGAGCATAAAATATATTGTCAGATATGTCTACGATAGCTCGTAGTACTTAACATAATATGGCACGTAAATATAATATATTATATAGACATATATAATATATAGGCAATGTATGGAATTAAATTGCGCGGAATTAAAGGAATATAAAATTCTAAAATAATAATAAAAATAAAATATATTATAGTCACACCACTGGCAAATTAAAAATAACAAAAGAAAAGAAAGGTGTTGTAAGTGATGGCTCACTCAGAAACTGCAATCAATGCAAATCTCATTACACGAGCCACGTTAAGTACGCTGCCGTATATAGCCATGCATATTTGAGAATTTATTGTGCGCAAGCCATTTGAGTTTTTTTTTTTTTTTACTTTGGGACTTCCTAAAGATTATACCAGGTGTACATGAAAATATTTTTGTATAGTTCAAAATCGTGTCATATAACCTTTATTACTCATTAATTCACATGATATCATCTTTTAACTGATATTTAAATAAGAAAAGGGTACAAAGGTTTTTTGATGTGTACATAATAAATTTTTAAAAAGTTTTAAAACTTTCAAACTTTTACGCGCTGAATTATACAGCGCTTGCTGATTTTCGTCTCTTTTCTTGGCAGCTGTATTGCAATATGGACGTAAGAAAAACAAACATATAAAAGTTTTTGCAACTTTAAATGTTAACAAACTTTTTACTGAAGCACTTTTCGGATTTTCTTTTAATAGATGTGAGTACCCGCGATGTTTAGGTATTTAAGCAGTGAATTTTTGATAACTTTCATATGCTTTTTGGTGAGTTATTGAGCGAAATGCGACGTCAGAGAAAACGCCGCACTTTTGAAAGCGTGTAGAGAAATCAATAGGGAGGCGAGCGAGTCGGCAAGCTACGAAGCTGTTGCGGCGTATTTTAGTCGCTTCCAACTCGTGAAACAGGCAAGACGCGTCGACATTGAGTCATGTACGGACAATTTGAGGATGCTGATGATATTTTACTTCAGAAATTAATTACCGATGACAGGTAAATAAAAGTTGTCAAGAAGTTTAGCAAAGTTTTTTGGTTCAAGCAATGCTTGCGCCAGCTGTTCTCGAACGTTAATTTAATTATTCCACTGCTTGTTTATGTGCTAAAGTTTTATTTGTAGCATAAAACTAGATACTTACTTTTCATTTATAATAAATTAATAGCTGGCCGAACTAGACAAGAGGTAAGTAACGTTGTCCGTAATTCCCAGGACGACCGCACCGGTATATGCTTGCGCCGCCATCATATGTATATACCACACGACAATAGATCGTATATCAGAAGCGCAAAACTGAATCTCGGAAAACATTTTCATTGCTGGTTCACTATTTTACTGAGTGATTGTGTATTTTTGTTGATTTAGTTGTTTTAGTAATTTTTTGTAGTATTTTGTTTGTTCTTGTGAAAAACAATAGCAAAATGTCGCACCCGCTCGATACAGTACATACCCTACATCTCTCTGATGATGAAAGACTTTAAAATTTTCAATATTATATCATACATAATTTTGAACGTAGGTTTTTCATTTAAAAAATATATATCACTGCCTTTCCTCTAAATATTTACTAAATAACAGCCTGTAGAAGGAGATATTAAAAACCATTTAGAAGTACAAATACACAGTATGTACTTATAAGACATGTAGTGATACACCACAAATGTAAATCTCATATTCCAGACAGAATATAGACTTATAACTGCTATGTGGTAATGTCAGTCTTTCTCGAAGGAAAATAAATAAATTGAGATTTCACATTTGTGTACAAAATGAACTGGACGTTTTTGTATTTAAATACTACAGTATTAGATATTACTATCTTTTTGACATAAAACGAAAATGACTTTATTATAGTATATAATAAAGTATGTATTATAATTCACAGTATCCTCTGGCGTGACACAAATTTAAAACTCAATATTATAAGACCTATGAAATTAATAATTATTGGCACATATATAAATTCGGTCAGAAACCACTTGATCATTTCTCATATTTGTTCTTGTAATTTAAACTGCAGTGTTCTGATGTTACAAGTCGTAACATGACAACCTTTATTTTTTTTTTTAGCTTTTTGGAAACATTATTATGTTAATATGAAGACTTTGCATTAATTAAAGTCTCCATGTAAATACATAGTACCGGTACCTTATAGGTGGTACACAGTAGTTCCACAAGCCAAGAGAGTAAATGTTTTGATGTTGGTAACTTTACTTTTGAACACATTCGGGATATTTTCTATAAATTGGTGCTGACTTATAGATGTGATATATATAAGGCCTTAAAATATCTACTTACCATGTATTTCATTAAGATCCACTACATGTTATTAACATAGTAGAAATATTAAGATGTTAATTCCACATTTTTAACAAGTATTGTGTTCATACTTGTATACAGTATTATTTAATTTCAAATCATAAGCTTTACGTCAACTACTTTGTAAAAACCTATCAAAAGCTGAATCGGTATTTAGTGTGGGCAAGGAGGGAAAGAAGGAAGGTAGAGTGGAAAGAAAAATCAGTCCTATCATCTATTTTACATTTCCAAGCATTTAAATTTTTATGATATTTATCTGTTCTTGATGATCATTAAGAACCGTGCATCTGCAAAAGCAACAAAGTTCAAAATAATATACAACAAGTCAAGATTTTTGACTTAGCTGCTTTTGCAGGTACACGGTTTGTGCTCTAAGGTGACAATATATATTATTATATATTCTATTTATAATCTTATTTTACTATTTATTCTTTGATATAAGCAATGGTATATTAGAACTACTAAGAAAAATACAGTAAAAATATCCAGTATATCAGAAGTAAAAAGTTTGCAATACATAGTCTAAAGTACAGTACTTATCCGTTGCTATGGTTCATAATACAAAAAAATAATATCAGATTTTCACTTTTTGCTGTACTATCGTAATAGTAAATTAAATTCAAGTTTAAAGTAATTATTTTGGGGTTTGATTTAGCTTATAAACCATATTTATAGCTCTGGGAAAGGCACGTTGACATCGAGGGAACCCGCAACCTATGGGTTCTCACCTTCTTCATCAATTCGCGGCCGTGACAGCAAAGAACTGATTCAGTGCCCCACTTCTGGCTGTGACGGTCTCGGTCATATTTCTGGCAACTATGCCACACATAGAAGGTACCATGTCATTCATCAGTGCTTTATGCTATATGGTGGTCATTGATATTTATATTGGTAATTTACTTATGTATATTTGTATATAGTAGTCTTATAATAGTTAAATGTCAGTGTGAAATTTCTAGCAAAAACAACAAGAGAGAGAGAAAACAAAATTGTGGAGCTATGATTTTTAATTTTAATAATATAACTCCATTTTTTATAAAATTACTTTCATGAGAATTAACCAAAATACCACCATGTTCTTGTTTTTAGACTCATTGGGGGATGGACTGGTAGATGGTGGCCATTGTGGCACTCTGCCTAATGGTTGGTTATTGATTCAAGCAAAAATTCTCATGCAAGTATACTTCATACTAGCTCAATCTTTCTTGCCATACCATTTGTTTAAATTTGTACTCCAGGTGTACCAAAATATAACAGCTAAAAAGTATAAAGCTTAACATGCACTATATACAAATATATTTTGGGCGTAACTTCCAGTATTATTTTTCTTTATTTTTATTCATTTGTGTAGATTGCATGTTAAGTGTTTTCAATACTATTTCCCTTATTATTTTTTGACCTTATTTTTTGATCACAACCTACTGCAAACTAAACTTATAAAACATAATCAAAAATAGAATAAATAATGATTATTAAAATTGCCAAAAAGTACTGACAAATTAATGGTTAAGATAAATATTCTATAGCTGAATAACTAACATTTTGACAAGTATTAATATAATATTTTATGTAATTTGTTTTTTAAGATGTTTGTGTCACTTAGGCACCATCTTCCGTACCATCAGTAACATGCAGTTGGATCCTCGTATGGCTAATTTATGGAGAAATATATATCACACTTATTATTATCACATTTAATTAAATATACTATTAATATAAAGCTAAAATGATCATTGTCACATATTAAAAAGATTAGAAAAAATTGGGGAATGGGAGATACTGGGAAGTGTTAAGACTGACAGGGATGCGATGGTATAGAGAAAATAATTTTTAACCCAGTCCGGGGGGAAAAAAAGTTCTAGCTGCTCATACTACTTATTGCTTTCTACATGAGCTTTTATTAATATTATTTGTTTGTTTTTTCTTCAGTCTGTGTTAGAAATCATTTTCTCTATACCATGGCATCCCTGCCAGTCTAAACATATAACTATCTCCCATTTCCCAATTTTTCCTAATCTTTCTGTGTTTTTCAATCAAATCTTTTATATTATCAAGTATTACAAGGTCGATTTTTCCTTTACATATTTCATTCATAGTAAATAATAATGTATATGCAAAATTAAGGAAAATAAACCATTGCGTTCAGGTTGATAATTTAACATAACATAATAGAGGAAACCAGCAAGCCTTACCATGGTGAAGAGAGTCCCTTAGTGCTAGCAAAATTGTCACCAAACCATGGGACTTTCTTCAATATGGTAAAGGCCTTGCTGGTTTCCTCCATCCGTTTCTTTTATATTATCAATAATATTGCATATTTAGCTAAAGTAAAAATGTGACATCACAGAATATATAATAATATGTAGTATTAAAAAATGTTTTATTGTTTAATGTTAACCACCATATATGACATAATGCTTCAGGACATGGTTTCTTCATCCTATAGGCGTTAGTAAATTTAATAACAATTTCAAATAAAATAAATAATAGATGTAAAAACTGTCCCATTTTTCTATTGTTATTCATGTGTTTCTCTCCTTATTATTATTTTTTTTATGTATTACTGTGCTACATTTTGGTTCTTTATTTGTTATTATTTTGTGTATTTGTTGTTTTTTAAGTCGCATGCTGAGCTGTACCATTGGCCACTTTGCGAGGTGAGTTTTTATATTGTTGTCAAATTTTTGTCATTTCCATTTTTATCATTTTTATTTTCTATGTTGTTGAAATTATTTCTTTTAATATTTCAGAACCCCGTCACTGGAAAGAGTAATTTTTCATACGTTATTTTGTTATTTGAGAAAGAAAGTGATGGAAAATATATTTATCTCAGTATGTGGGAAAAATATATGCATATAGTCTTTTGTGTGTGTGTATATATATATATATATATATATATATATATATATATATATATATATATATATATATATATATACACACACACACACACACACACACACACACATACATATTGATGTTTCGGCATCAAAATAGACTATCTACACTTTCCAGGCACATGGAGCATCTGCCATTTACTTAGCATTACAGATGCTCCACGCGCTGCGCTTGTGGAAACTGCACATAGTCCATTTTAACGCGGAAATATCGATATATGACATATTTAAAAAGAGAGGGAAAAAAAATGGTTTCTCTAATAAACCCTATTTTATGATAGCTTATACTCCTATAACTCCATTTAATGAGGCTAGTATTCTCCTACATTGTCCTTGAACAGAAGAAATAAGACATGTTTTTGTGTGATGTTGTTGCAGTTTATCTGGTTGTCCTCGTGCAGACCGCAGTCAAGTACAAGCTCACTCCCAAGAACTTAAGTGTCCCACACCTGGTTGTGATGGCTCAGGCCATGTAACTGGAAATTATTCTTCTCATCGGTCTCTCTCAGGTTGTCCACGTGCAAATAAGCCAAAATCCAAGCCAAGAGACGGGCAAGACTCAGAGCCTTTAAGGTAAGTAATTCAGCAAAGGTACTTTTAAGTGAATTTAACACAAACCAATATAACTTCATACCTGTAATACAGTTTTATAGGATCATCTTTAAAGGGCTAATGCACTCAAAACAAATTAATCATGGGATGAGACCCTCTTGTTTCATGTCTCTTAACCCATCTAGCCCCACAATTAGAGGTTGTAAAAGTGTAAAGTAAGCAACTACTGGGATTGGGGCTATACAGGGGTTGTGAAATATGATATGTGTATGTCTTATCTCATGATTTATCAGGAGAGAAATATTTTGTTTCAGCCTATAGTGTCACATAAAAGAATGCCTTGCTGATTATGAATACATAAATGGTGCAAACACTGTTTTTTAATACATTAATCCTATAGTTTTATTATACCCCCCCCCCCCCCCCCCCTGAGTGGAATCCTCAGAGACCTTAAGAAAAGAATACATTTATTTATATGGAGAATTCAATAATTTACTTCAAGTTGTTAAAATCTCCAAATGAATACATGGTACTTGAATTTTGTTCACATTTGTATACAGTACTCTTTTTTTTATTATTATTATTTTTTTTAACAAATAACTGCACAGCTGGGTGTTTTAGGTCTTATAATGGGGTGGGGTAAGTTAAAATTTAACTGTTCAATGTATTGTAGCTTCAAGTAAATACGGAAATACGCAATCAAAAAAAAAAAAAAAAAAATAGTATTAATACAAAAAATGAAAATCAACTTGATAAATCTAATTGAAACAAAATACTAATTTTATCAGTTCAGTTTATCAAGTTTGATATATTCTGAAAGGTTTAAGTCCACTTTAGTATTGCTAGGTAGATGGGCAACATAAAAAATATCAAAGGAGTAAAATGATAATAATAATAATAAAATAAATAACAATAGTAATATTTAAAAACGTGATCATCTGTATAACAAACTTGCTTGCTGTTTGTTAATTAAGGTGTCCAATTCCTGGGTGTGACGGCTCTGGACACGCTACTGGCAAATTTCTTTCACACAGAAGGTATGATAATAAAATTACACGCAGCACAATAAAGTAAAGTATGATAAATTAATGCATGACATGATATTCAATTACAGCGCATCAGGGTGTCCAATTGCAAATCGCAATAAAATGCGAGTGATGGATGGTTCTTCTGGAACATCTGGACCTCAAGGACCTATAATGACAGGTCCTGGAGTTGACCCACTTGTGCACCACAAAGGTAACTACTTTTAGTATTTCTTTCTTTCATAGAAATTAAATACATTATTATATTATTTTATATCCCCCCCCCCCCCCCTCAATGTATGTGATTTAGAAAATTAAATATTTAATGTTGCTAAATGCAATGTAAATACTTTTGTTATTGTTTTGTTGCAAAAGTGTTTTGATTTTATCTATAAATACATTATATAATATATAATCAATTTAAGGAAAGAACCATTGTGGTTAGGATCAATAATAAAGAAAAGGATAGAATAAGAATTACCACCAAGGGTTATCACATCACAGTAGAAGTTCTATGGAGAGGTCGAAGTCTTGTATGGCACAGTGTTTTGTTATAAAAAGTTCATTTCATAACTGAGAGCTTTCGTCATATATTAATGACATTATCAATCAAAGAATAGATTTACTTGAGCACATCACTGAGCAGTGTCTTGTACTCTTTTCTTTATTATTAATCAATACATGATAATCAATTTTATTATTATATGCAAATCAATATTTTAAATGTAATATGATATGATAACAATAGTAATAATTAAGTTAAATACTTTTTTTATATATATTAGCCAACCACATTAGAAAATTCATGATCTTTTAATCATTATATAAATAATATTAATAATAGCTATTAATATTTAATAATACATTTTAAATTATGTGTTTTGGAAAAATATTGGTACAGCTTGCCCCAGATGTGGGATATTTTACAGGTACCTCCGCCGCAATGGTTGCTGGAAGTCTCAAGTATGACCAGCTGGGGGTTCCTTCGTCAGCCTCTACAACTGGCCCTCCGGGGGGCTGCGGTGGGGGTGGGGATGGGGGGGGACTGAGCCATCTGGGCCCCTCCTTTCTGGCGCACAGGCCAGTGACGAGCTGTGCCAGCCCACCCCACCCCCCACCCAGCCTCTCTCCTCCTGGACACAAGAAGAACAAATACATGGCCGCTGGCGATGAAGTAATGCCAACTACTATGTATAAATCTGGCACAATGGGTAAGAAAATAATATATGGCTAGCATTACATTAGGATGGAATATAATAATAGTTGTAGAAACTGGTGTTTTATGCACAGGACCACCCTCAGTGCCTGAAGGCAACAATGCAAGTAATGGTGGTGAGGATCTCATGTCACTGGAGGCTGAGATCAGTGAGTTACAACGTGAGAATGCTCGCGTTGAGTCACAAATGCTACGTTTACGCTCAGACATCTCTGCTATGGAGGCACATCTGCGCCTCGGAGACAAGGTATACTTCAGTCAAGAATATCCTGCCCAAGCCATCACAGCACTTTATAATTATTAACATAGTTTTACTTTTGCTACAAATCAAAATCTGATGTATTTACTTATTTTATCACCTGTATACAAATCTCAAAACAGAAAGAAATGTAATTTTAAGTAAATGAATTTTGTTCTACTGTATGCCCAAATATGTATATACTTACAAAATAATTGCCTAGCATTTGTAAAATTCATTATGTGTGCAAAAAACTTAAATGTTAAACACTATACTGGAGCAGTTGATGGTATTTACTATAATTACTAACTACAACTTATGATCATAATGTAAATATTGAAATATATATCTATACATATATATATATACGTAATGTGTTTGTATTGAAAGAAAAAAAACTGTTATTTGAAACTGAAATTACAGTAATGTATATAAAGACTTAATATTTTAAAATAATATATTAAATATAATAAACTATTTAACACATTGATTGTTATTTTTTGCAGGAAACTCAAGCAATTGCTCAACGGAGTAATAATCTAAATGAGTATTATGAAAGTCTGCGTAACAACGTAATATCTTTATTGGAGCATGTTAGATTACCAAACGGTAACCCAGAAAAAATTGCCCATGAAAATTTTGATGCATATATAACAAAGTTACAAAACTTATGCACATCAGAGAGTGGAGGCGGCAACCCCACTGGAATGCACTCGCAGCCTCCAGGTCAGCAAAATCCGAGCATGGCGTATATGGACGAGGCTAACAGACCAATGATATACGAAACCGTGAAAAATGCACTGCAAGATTTTCACTGTTTACCTACACCTATTTAAAACTAATATTATTTACTCTATTCAGAGTCACCAGATATATATATATATATATATATATAAATATATAAAGAGGAAGAAAAAACATTTTATTGCAATAATAGGCAAAGCATACAATGGCTATTCAATTCCATAACTTGGGGGAAAAAAAGAAAGAAAAGAAAAAAAAAAGAAAAAAAAAAAGAAAGAAAAAAGAAAGAAAGAAAGAAAAAAAAGAAAAAAAAAGGGTTATTCCTTTTTGAAACAGTATACCAACTATTATATTTCATCCTTAATTTTTAATGTATTATGACCTTAATATTGTAAAGCTCAATGATTTTTTTATAATTTTTTGGGGTGATATATTTATTCTCTTATAATTTGCTTTCAAATTAAAAAAAAAAAAAAAAAATTATTATGATTTAAAATTAGGTGAAGTACAATCATTTTTAATCACCTGTTAAAACGCTCAATTCTGGAATTAGATTGAAATTAGAAAAAGATTAAAAAGAAAAAAAAAATAATAAAACAAGAAAATAATATAATAAATAAAATATAGTAGATATCATGTACCTCTGTTTTAGCAGTTTAAGGGTTTGTCAAACTATAATTCATGGATATGGAATTATGGCAGTAAATAGCTAATTCATTTCAACCCGAATCAAAGCTATTTGCTCAAAATAAGTTTTAAAACCTTTGATCAGTTTACGATAAAAAGTATATTTAATGGTGTTCTATTGGGAAAAAAAGTTAAAAAGAATAGAGAGCTTTTACTGACAGTAAAGCATTTATATTATAATCTAAGTTTTGCTTTCAGTGAATCAAAGGTTTTAAAATTTAATAATATTAACTAAATATTGATGTTGATTGTAAAATTTCTTGTTTTTATTTATATTTATTTCAGTCTTTGATAAGTTATTTTCATGTTTATTGCTAAAATTTTTTGATTTGGTATTTTTGTAAAAACAAGAAAATAATAATATAATAAATGTATGTATGTTTAGCTCTTAATTACAAACATAAGCAAATTTAAAAAAAAAAAAAGTAATAATTATATTAAAAAAGAGAGAAAAAAAAGTTTTTGCAGGTTGTCATGAAATTCTATTACTTAAATGTTTCTAAGTTTATGTTTCAAATTTAGTACTCCTTCATGTTAATTAGTGATATAAAATATATTATTTATTATTAACTTTTAGAGCACAATTGAATTAATTAATGTTATATAGCATGTAATAAGCATATTGATATTGAAAAAGAGAAGTACATAAAAATAAATAATAAACTTAGCATAAGAATTATAATCGTAGAAACGATGTTTAGAATGTATGTTATTACTTATTATGATATATGTATATTTATTTATTTTACTATTTTATTTTACTTCATGTTTTTGTGTACAATGTCTTATTGCATTTATTTATTGTTTTATATATTATATTTATTATTATTTAAAAAAAAAAAAAAAAAAAGTAAAAAAAAAAAATAATTAAAAAAAAAATAAAAATTTCATGACTTCAGAAAAAAAAAATCAATGCATATATTGTGACTAACCTTCAGTGGCCTTAAACAGGAAATCTTTTAGCTGCTGATTTAAAATTAACAACTATTCTAGAATTTATTGTTAGTCATAATAATGTATTGAAAACAATCCAGAAAATTACACTTTAAATTTCAGTTTAGATCCATGTTACTATACTATAGAAGTAAAGAAAATCAATGTTTAATAAGTGTATTAAAAATTATATATGAAAAATGAAGCCATTGGGAAAGACTAATACTGGCTTCATTATCTAGTCATATTACATTACTTGGCATTTTAATAAATTAATTAGAATTGAAACACTGAATGATACTCTTTTAAAGTAAAATCAAATTTGTATTTTTTTTTTTAAATAAAATGCCATGTAAAAATATGATGATCAATGCAAATAAAAAATATATTAATAAATAATAATTACTTATATTATGTAATAAGATGTGTATAAATATTAATATTCAACTAGTCAATAAACTTATTTAAAAATGCTCAACTTAATGCTAAGGCAAACACACAAAATTAATTATTATTAATTTTTAAATTGGATTTGGTTATACAATTATCATGAACATTGCCTTGTTATGTTAATTTAATTTTTTTTTCTTAATATAATATATTATGTATATTCTTACTTTTAGTGTTATTTTTGTTTGTAGAAATATTTATTGAGTGCAAAATAATATGTGGAATAAACTTAGAATGTAGTAGTTGTAATTTTTTGTGATTTTTAACTTTACACACAATTATCGACTGTTTTTGTTGCAAACTGATAATGTTCTATACAGTCTTTCTCACTTGTGTATTTAAGTTGATCCTATAAAAAAAAAAATCAATTGCTCCATAAATGTTAATTCAGTGTATTAGGCAGGAGGAATGATATATGTTGTTAATAAATTACAAACATAATGCCAAATTGTTTCATTAAAATTACTTTTCCCTTACCCACGGTTTTTATTATATATATATATATATAGTCATGGCAAGAAAATGTGTAAAGTAGAGTACTATCTACTTTACGTTAGGAAACGAGCGACATTTTCCGCTGCAATATGTAAATATGAATACCTTAATTAATGTAATCAATACAGGATAATTCTTGCACTTTGCACTTAATTTTAAACAATTATTCAAATAGGCTATTTTCTATTCATTTCATTTATGATTATGAAGCAAACTATTTGTTTATTTGTTTAGAATATTTGGGCGGTAAGTACCTTTTAATTGCAATTATTTCTTGCATATGGAGTCCAATCAAACAATCAAAGAAGCTTTTATTTATTATTATTTATTTATTTGCACTAGAATTTAGAATGCTTTATATTGGTGAGGTGACGCACTGACATAGCACCAATCAAAGGTGCTAGAAAAAGGCACGGGGCCCCTAATTTTACAATAAGCTCATGGGGAGAACAAGAAACGTTTTTTTTTTTTTTTTTTTTTTTTTAATTTTTGATAAAATTATACTGCACTAGTTCTGGAAAAATTGAATGACGGATATACTGCTATATAGGCATCCGATCAGTGCATCCAAGCTAATGAAAGAGTTTAAAAAAGAAAATAATTGAGATTATAGATTGTGACCAAAGTTGAATCCTGCATTGCACAGATTTCAGTATATAAAAACAGAGTGCATGAAGCGCAGAATTGTGTACACAATCAGTACACAGCTGCGTGCTGTCGACTGCTGATGAGTGCATGTATGTACAGAGGGAATCTGTGGCACGTCCAACCCAGTCCGAGGGTGATCCAATGTCCCTTACGTGTCTTCCAACTCCCTGTATAAATTTGTAGACAAAACAAAAGCATGGTTCAAGCTTTTACATGACTGAAGTGCCGGGCAGCTAAAACTACTAATACTATAATACTGCTTCACGTGGTTTGAGGTCTTGTTGTCACCTGAGCACAAGAATTCCGAGTGTTTATCTCTGTTTACGTCATACATATATTATATTGTTTCTGACCTTTATATAGTCAGCCTTATCATAATAGTTCAAATAGCCCCCACAACGTATCACAGTATGTGTTCCCTCTAGAGAGGGAAATTTAACTCGTGTCTAAAAAATCAGCTAAGAGTCAGAAGACATGTATGATTGTAAGGGACATTGAGGGTGGGGTGATTGCAATGTCCCTCACATATATGTCTTCCAACTCCCTATATGCTATAGCGCGCTGCGTGCTTAGTCCAATAGAATATGACGATGTGCCAATATGAGTGACACCTGGAACTAGAAAGCCTCATAAGCTTAACATTGTAGTTCAGTTGTCGCGTGCGATGGCGCTAGTGCTGCGTGGACTACAAAAAGTGCCCGGAGTTGGAAGACATGAGAGATGAGAGGGACTTTGAAAGTCCTCACATGTCCAGGCACTTTTTGTAGTCCACGCAACACTATATATAGCGCCTAGCGCTATAGCACGCAATACACCTGAACTACAATGTTAAGCTTACAAAGCTTTTGTAGTTCCAGATGTCACTACTATTGGCGCATCGTTGTTTCTATTGGACTAAGCGCCGCTACGCGTTAGCATAGGGAGTTGCAAGACATGATTGTGAGGGAGACCAATATGTCTCTCACATGTCTTCCAACTCCAGGCACTTTTTGTAGTCCAGCGACACTAGCGACACCGCATGCGACACCTGAACTACAATGTTAAGCTTATGAAGCTTTTAGTTCCAGATGTCACTACTATTGGCGCAGCGTCGTTTTATGTTGGACTGTTGGACTACGCGCTAGCATAGGCGGATGAGTTGGAAGACATATATGATATATGTTGAGAGACATTGGAGGGAGACGGGATAAGAAGTTTTGTAACTTTACAACTTTTCGCGGCATTTCGATGACAGAAAAACAAATGAGCAACGAAATTATTTTATTAATTTTTTTTTACAGCTGATAAAATTAATTCATGTAAATCAGTTTCAGTGTGTCTTTTTCTGTTTACGGGAATAAGGGTGTGTTATAGCTATTTTATATTAGGTTATATGTGACCTTATAGGTTAACTTACATTTATGTACCATTTGTCGTGCATTTTAGTATCAGTACGGCCTCGAAGCGGCCACTCTATAATTTCACTGTGTTCATAACAGGTGAGATACGTATAATATGGTGTAATGATATATGCACACTCATAAAACAAATATGCGGAAGCTGCAAAAATAAAGGAGGCATACAGTACATATACATATATCTGGCATTTACGCAGTTGGATTTGTAATTGCACATGATTTTATTTTGTTTGTTAAACACAAAGTACGTGTACATACGTTAGAAAGTTTTATTTTTACATTAGTTAATGCTTTAAATTTTGAAGGCAATTTGTTGCAAAGCTGCAATGTTGCTGTCTGAAAACATACATACATATTATGTATATACATATGTATTATACATACATACATGTTATTCATATAATTTACATATTTACATGTGGTTAATATGTATTTATAATCTGCACATGCATTATAATTATGTATGTTTTATTTTGTCCAATGGCAATATGTACATACATACAAATAAACAACATCATTCATATGGAAATTTTAGTTAACGTAATGCTTTATATGAATGCATATGTACATATTATATATATGGCTGTTTATGTATTATGTAGAATATTTTAAAGCATTTAATCAATACCGGCACGCATTACATACATATGGTATGTACCGAAATGAAATGAACAACTTGCACACCTTAGTGAAGCAATTCAGTCTATGTTGTCGTGTAAGTTTTTTTTTTATTCCTGTGCGGTACATACATACATATTACATGTATATGTAGGTGTACGACAATAAATTAGTACTGTATATGTATGTTGCACATACATACATAATAAGATGTCTACATAACACCTATAAATCTCTTAATAAGGAACAGGTAATTATGTATGGTAGAGGGACCAGTTTTCGGCGCCTTGATAATTTTTGGCATCCCACTTTAACATATTTTTTACTCCAAGGGTATACAATTCCAAGAGCTGAAGATTTTTTGTGATATTAAGATTTACCTCCCCCATGTCCTTAATTTTTATCTAATTTCAACTGCTGGTGGTTTTCCCACAACAAATAATAATAATAATAAACTGCCGAAAACAGGGGTATCTACCATACTGTAGGTATGTTATATGTAATGTAGCGAAATGAAATGAATAACTTGCAATTTTAGTGTTGCATTTCAGTCTATAGTTATTGTGCAAGTTTTTTATTTTTGTGCGGTACATATGTTAAAAAGCATATAGGTACATATATGTACAGCTCTGGCCAAAAGTTCCCGAAAGGGGTAGCGGCGGCCGCTGCGTTTTCTCATAAAGATAACATAGTGTGGTTGCGTGTTGCCTATGCAAATCGTTCGGGAACTTTTGGCCAGAGCTGTACATAACTATTAAATACATATGTTGATGCAAACACTTCCTTATTAAGTTACATTGATGGCTACATACTAAAAAAATCCAAAAGTTAGACAAAAAATCTATTTCCAGTCTCCTACAACCAAAATATACAATTAGAAAGTTACATTTGTTTAGAATATAATATAATTGTTAACGTATGTACACTCCCCCGAGATAAATCTGACCGGTCGCGTTAAAGTCTCCTCATATATTTAACAATTGGAGACATGAACGCTGCGGTCAGATTTATCTCGGGGGAGTGTACATACTAGATTTATATACAGTACTAAAACTCATAGTTATAATACAAACACATGCAGTATACAATAAACTACACCATGCTAAAGTATAATATGTATATTATTAACAGTCAGTTTTCTTCATTTGGGTTACATTGGAAGTAGTCTTTAAGACTATGTATAGAAGCATTTAGAAGCAGTTATTTTTAAAATATACTTTTTAGTTTATGAGAAAATCTTTTTAATGCTTGAAATGAGTTTTACTTCTGTTGATAATATATGAGCACTAAAGTTGTCTATCTATGTATTTATACAACTTTATTATAATGTTCACTTTGCAAAGCATTGAAGTTCTCCAGAACTACTTTGATATACACATGGCCATGCAATTAATACATACAAAGTAAAGGAACTATAACGGTGTGCGTCTTTTCATGGGTTTTATATTATGTACTCATTGTGATTACAACAATGGAGATATCAAGATAGACTACAATATTTTATGCCCCGTCCCCCCCCCCCTTTTTTTTTTTTTTTTTTTTTTTTTTTTCATTTTACAGTTGCTATACCTTCCTTAAGCTGTGATGCCTGCCAGTGGTGAGAATACAGAACGTAAAAGTCCTAGAGAAAGCGGTGAAGATTCTGAAGACGAAAGTGAGATTTTAGAGGAGTCACCATGTGGTCGCTGGCTAAAACGAAGGGAGGAGGTGAGATCTCATTTTAGAATAGTATGAAATATTATTCTTGGGTTTCTTAATACAACGACGATAATAATAATGAAGTGTAGGTAATATCTTTGTGTTTCATCATACATTTTCTTGTTAGATTGCAAAGTATAAAAGTGGATAACTGAACCATCAAATTTTACTTACTGCAATTAAAATCCAGAAAGCAACATTACATGACTCATCACTGAAAGACCTGCTTTAAATAAATAAACTTTTCTTAAAGCTTAAAATACAACCTTTCAATTTCACCCACATTGCTGGGGGGAAATTGAAAGGTTCCTTTTTATTTTATTTTTTTAAAGTAAGATTTTTTTTTTTTTTTTTTTTTTTTTTTTGGAAAATTTGAATTTTTTTGTGCATCAAGTCCAAGTAAAAAAAGATACCAAATAAATTTATCGGCACTTGAAGAAAAAAAAAATCTGAACCTACAGGACAAAATGTTCTGAAAACCTTTCAATTTCACCCCGTTTGACCCATTTGTACTTTCAATTTAAACAAAATTCCTCTCCCTTCCCCCTCTTTAGACAGTTAATAATAGTTCTAACTTTGTGCATCAGATGAGAGATCTATCAACTTAAGTGTTTACTTGTGCACTGTGTATAAATTTCCATCAAAGCCTGACAGTAGTAAAGAAAAATTGATTGTGCATAGTAAATAATAATAATAAAAAAAAGGGGGGGGGGGAATATAAAAGTTACATTGTTCAAGCCATATGATCAAACCTCCTCACACACATACCTCTAGCATACATGTTAGGAGGATTGACCATGACATGCAAGATATATTGAGAGAAATTAAATCACATTTGATTGGATTTTTTTTAAAAGATGATTTAAGATGGTTTGGAATTGAAAATTATTACAAGGCAAAATTCTCTATTTTTGATTGTTAAAGGGATATTTTTTTTTATTAAAAAGGCCTAAAAAAATTGTAATAATAAAATAAAAGATAATGAAATTTATCCAAGTATGCATTAAAATATATCCCTAATAATTTGACTTGCGTTATGTATTTTAATTAAAAAGTGAAGTAATACTTATGGCTTAGTTTTCTTGTGTGCTAACATGATTCCCTATTTTGCTTTGAATTGATAGGTGGAGCAGAGAGATGTGCCTGGAATAGACTGTGCTTACTTAGCAATGGATACTGAAGAAGGAGTAGAAGTAAGTGTCTATGTGTTGTTAAGGCAAGGGGATGAAAAGCATGCATGAAATTAGATTGAATAATAAATATATTTTGGCCATGAAAGCCTTATTCAATTTTCTAAAGTAACTATATATTTGAAATAATAGTAAAAATAGTTTTAATGTGTTAATATACACTGAAGTGTGCTCATGCATGCTACTCTCATATCATACTGATATTTTCTATTTTTTAATATCTAAATAATATTGTGATAAAATTTAACAGGTAGTATGGAACGAAGTTCAGTTTTCTGAACGGAAAAATTTCAAATTACAAGAAGATAAAATTCAGCAAGTTTTTGAAAATCTGACCCAGTTAGAACATCCTAACATAGTGAAATTTCATCGTTATTGGACAGACACTCATAATGATAAACCAAGGGTACAGTTATGTTTCTTATATGAATACTACAACTACTGGTAGAGTATATTTTAATTTTTTTTTTTTTTTTTTTTTTTATTAATTGTTTATGATTATTATGTATGATTGGATTAGTGTGTTAACCTAAAAAAAAATAGTTGTGCTTGCTTGTACATGGTGAATGAATAAATAAACAAATGAAAATAAGATAACAGATAATAGATTACATTATAATTAGATTAAATCCTCAAACTATCTGAATTATTACCTTACCGTCTCTCTCTCTCATACTTTCCTCGCCCTTTTATACTGCATTGTAGCAACTTTCATTGTGTTGAAAGGATAAATAAATACATGTTATATTTCAGGTTATATTCATAACAGAGTATATGAGCTCAGGATCATTAAAGCAATTCCTTAAAAGGACAAAAAGAAATTTAAAAAAATTACCTTTGCAAGCATGGAAAAGGTGGTGTACCCAGATTTTGTCTGCCTTAAGGTAAGAGAGTTTCATTTTTGAACTGAAATTTAAGATTTTTCTGGTTTCAACATAATCCATATGTTTGTGTATGTCGCTTTATTCCTTTGCACTGATAATAAAACTTAAATCTGTATATTTATGTATATTTTGAACATAAAAATGTTCATGTGGTGACAATAATATTAAACAGAATCATACACCATTTCATTTTACGTTTATTCCAAATGTAATATAAAAGGAGTTCAACCTTCAGCTTTAGTATTTTACTGTTTGATATATAAACTTTCATGTAGTCCTGCTGTTAGTTAATTTCTGGAATTGAAACTGATTTTAGTCGTTGCACACAATAATTTGTATGAGAATTTTTAATTTCAGTTACCTGCATTCTTGCAATCCACCTATAATTCATGGCAATCTCACCTGTGATACTATTTTCATTCAGCACAATGGACTGGTCAAGATTGGTTCAGGTATTATAATTTATTATATATATTTTTGAAATAACGGAACCCTAAAAATAATAATAATTAATAAAAAATAAGAACAATATAGGACAAAAATTTAGTAGCAAATTTAACTTTGTTACTGAATTGGGAGTTAATACATTAAATTTGTGATATTGTGAAATGATTAGATATGTAAAAAAATAGATTATATTAAAGAAAATTCGACTTTGTGGCGTCCCTGTCAGAACTATCAGTACTGGCAGTACTGGTGCCCTCTCATACTATCTCCCATTCCCCAATTTTTCCTAATCTATCTATGTGTTTTTCTATCAAATCTTTTAATCAGTATCTATCTAGAAAAAGTTATTTCTTTAAATAATCAGAAAAGTATGTGTTTTAACTAGGGGTAGAACTGGCTTTGGCTCTTATGCAGGGACTTTAAAGATACACTGAACCCTAAAAATAAGTATTTTTTATTCTTCTCCAAATCATTTCAATAGTAATCAGTCGTTTATTTGACTTTTCTAGCCCGCGGGATAAGCGAGCCCCGCGAGGGAACGAGACAAAGTACACGCCCCTCTACTATGAGAGTAAAAAATATGTGCCTCTTGCTCTACCTGCTAAGCTTACCTGAGAAGGTGCACAGACTTTTTACTTACACAGTAGGGGGGAAATGTGACGTCACATTTCCCCCTTGTTATCGTTGCGGGGCTCGTTTATCCCGCGTGCTAGAAAAGTCAAATAAATGACTAATTTGTATTGAAATGATTTGGAGAGGAGTAAAAAATGCTTATTTTTAGGGGTAAGTGTGTCTTTAAGGGGAAAAAGAGGGAAAGTTCCTAAATAATAATAATATGTTAATTCAAAATTCTTTGCGGGGACAGGTCCCGCCAAGTCCCACCTCACTTCTACCCTTGTTTTTAACATCAAAATGTGTATATTGATGGTTGCGGCAGACTTGCCTGAATTAAACTTTTACAAACGCATGAGATTACAGTTTATTTAGGTTAATTTATTTTTGCATGAGTAGGATGTAAAGCTCAGATTAGAAGTTCCTTTGTTGTAAAAGCTCAAATGGTTATAATTTGAAAACAAAATGTCAAAAACGTTTGAAATTACTTTTGTTGTACAGTTTATATATCACCAAAACCGCGACGGTTCTTTCATAGGTTTATATATTGGACAATACATCTGATTTATTTCAATATTTTATTGGAAAGGTTGGCTCACAATTGATTATAAAGAAAAAATTGACTGCGATAATTGATAATTAAGAGATTTGATAGAAAAACACATAGATTACGAAAAATTGGGGAATGGGAGTAGAATGAGCTTACAAAGACTGAGAGGGACGCGGTGGTAGAGAAAATAATTTCTAGCCCAGACCAAAAAATCTTAACACAATTAGGGCAATAATTAATAAGCAGATGTACTAGCTGCTCTTAGAAATAATGTAGAAAGCAAGCTTTATAAAAAGGGATTTTTGGCTTGCATTTTGGTCTGGAGAGCGTGAGCATTGCACATCTAGTCCAAATAATAATGCTTAATTAATCAATGCTCTATGCATTAATATTATTTGGCCTAGGTTAGAAATTATTTTCTCTACCATCATGTCACTATCAGTCTAAGGTCATTCTATCCCCCACTTCCCAATTTTTCCTATCTATGTGTTGTTTTTTCTATCATTTTTTTCCCCAATTATCACAATTTATTAATTAGTAAACTAAACTATCCTTTTTTTTTTTGCACATGTTTGTTCAAAAACAAGAAATCAAATTTGTCTTTTTCTATTCAACCACAAGCAAGACAAATTTCCAATTAAAATCATAGTCAAGGAATGGCAAAATTTACAAAAATAAAACTGATTTATTTGCTAGGGTAAGACTAACAATATCTTATATATCTAGAACTTATCTATCTCTGTTATATCTTATATAACAGTATCTTGCAATGTTCCCTATTCCCTATTATTATTCCCAAGTGAAATTGTCTGTTTCTTGGATGTCAATAAAAATTAAGAAAGGATAGAACAAATCAGCAGGGGCCTTACCATAGTGAAGCGATGTCCTATAGTTCAGGGAAAATCCTTCCAGCACAAATAATCAAAACATTGGTAGCTGTTGGCACAATACTCAAGTTTGGTGGTTTATAATGTAGGTATGGTAGGAATGGAGGAAAGGTTAGCAATAGAAAGAGGGAGAGAAAAGAGAGAAAGGGAAATTGGAATAAAGGTAAAATGGGGGATTGGTTAGAATGGAAATGTGTGTTAACATATTAAAGGCATGAACATGCTGAACAAAAAACTTGACGAATATCCAAACATACCTGAAAATCAACTTTGATTTGACCAGTTATTGATTTCTAATTTATTTTCCATTCACAAAAAGGCGCATGGGACTATGACATCACAGCTTGCTTGTTTTACGCGAGCGTGGACCATGCGAGCTGTGACGTCATTACCCGCATCCACCATTTCGTATATGAAAAATAAATTAGAAATCAATGACTAGCAAAATCAATGTAGATTTTCAGGTATGTTAGGATATTAGACAAGTTTTTTTGTTCAACGAGTTCTATTCCTTTAAGACTAGGATGACTTGTGGTCTTCCACAACTGCACTGTCCCTGCTGCTGAGGCAAGGATTGGGTGTACCATTGATAATATAAAACTTGCTTCTCTGTCCATCTTGTGGATAGTGGTGATATTGATTGTGATGAAGGGTATGCTAGGTGGATCATTGTTTTTGGATTGTGACCCTACATTTTGAGTGACTTACTTTTTTGTCAACTAGTAGTTTATGAAGATGTAATGTTGTTGAGGAATAATGAGCTGGAATCTGTATTGTTGGGAATATGATTGCCCCTACATGCAAAACTGTAGGGGATAGCGCAGTTAGTGGGTGGAGGATAGCACCTGTTGTAATGGAAGTATTGCATGTGGTTTGTTGGTTTTAAATCCACACCTTTAAAACTATGACTTTTATTTCAACATCAAGGAAAATAACTTGATTTTCTGGTGCAGAATGTGTGACCTTGTAACTCAGTTCTCATAGGAACTGTTTTAGGAGCTCTAGGTAATGTTGCCACACATAAGTATGTCATCAATGAGCCTGGCCCAGAGTTGTGGTTTGTATTTTTGTTTTTTCATGAAACTCAAATTAAGCAGATTCATGGTAAGGTTTGCATGTGAGGGGGCCACTTTTGTTCCCATTGACATGAGATGGAAATTATTACTATTTTGTATGAATTTAATCACCTACATCAGAAAGTAAGTGGGTGGAGTGTGTGGTGGTGGACGTAAAATTAGATATGGCTCATGGTGTTAGTGATGTTAGTATATTTATAATGATGTCACATCAATTGTCACAAGTAGTCAATCAGAGGGGAAGTGTTGAATTGTCCTGTATTTAACTATTTCTAAATGTAATGTGTTGTTTTCAAAAAAGATACCATGGACCCTACTTAATATAATATTGACCGTTATCTTTCAGTGGCACCTGATGCTATCCATCACCATGTTAAAACGTATCGTGGAAACATGAAAAATATGCACTTTATTGCTCCTGAGTGTGGAAGTAAGTTCCTCTTTTGGTTGCTTTACAAAAGTAGTATATACTGTACATATTATGTATGTAAATATTTACAATCTGCAGTTCTGTATAATTCTATCCTTTGCTTTATTATTATAAAAAGTAAATATGACAGAATGATAATGAGTAATTACAACTTCCAGTAATTGTTTCGGATAATTTTTTGCTAGCACATGCCAAACTTAATTTTCAAGAATAAGTGATACTAATTTTGGTCATTGAGATTTTTGAATACAATGCCTTTTGACCTAGTTTTTCTAATTATGAATTATGTGTCCTAATTATAGCGTCATTGGTTACTCCTGCTGTGGACATCTACTCTTTTGGCATTTGTGCCTTGGAAATGGCAGCCTTAGAGATACAAGGCAATGGGGAATCAGGTGGTATTGTAACTGATGAACATATAGAGAAGACAATTGACAGTTTAGAAGATAGCAAACAAAAAGACTTAGGTTTGTAAAGTTATATATTTTCATGTACATTTGGAGACAAATGAAAGGTTACAATGGAAACTTTTTCCTTCCTTAATCGCTAAAATATATACATATCGATGCTTCCGTGCCAAAAAGAAGCATCTACACTTTCCAGATTTGCGACGAGTGGAGCATCTGCACTTTCCACCGCAGCATGGTGAGTGGACTAGCGGACATTCACTTAACATTGCAGATGCTTCACGGTGGAAAGTGCAGATGCTCCACTCGCCGTAAATCTGGAAAGTGTAGATGCTTCTTTTTGCGCGGAGGCATCGATATATGGAAACGAGTTTTTTCCCTGTATCTATAAACTTCTTAAAAATAATAATAATAAAAAAAGAAAAAAAGAAGTTCATTAGAGGTCCCCTCTCACAATCAAGTTAGCTGCTAAGCCAGAAAGCCAACAGCTCCTCGTGTAGCACTTCCACACACACTGCTCTACACTACACACCTCTCTTCCCCTCTCCCACTCTCATTGTAACTCTAAACTCAGTTGGTACATTTTATTTTTGTCAAGCAGGTGAGTTGAAATAAAATAGTAATATATCCCAACTTAGAAATGGTGGTTTTCTAAATTCATAAAATCACTCGTGATTATTAATAGGCCTATATTTATTTCCATACTGATAATTTAGAGACTGGATTTTTTGATGAACATTTTTCCAAAAATGTAACAAAAAAAAGTAATTTTTTCGCAAAAAATGGTGCAAAAATGTTGAAAAACGTAAAATGGCATAAAAATTGTTTATTTTACTTTAGTAATAAATACACAATGTTTAAGACATTTTACTAATTTCATACAAAAATAATAATAATTTACCATAGAAATACATAGGGTTTTTATTAGAGCTGTAAAAAACTCGAAATATTTTTAGCCCGGGCTGACATTTTTTAACCCGGTTTGACTTGAAACCCGGGTTTAGCTTGAATTCGAGCTTAAACTCGAAAAACGAGCCAAAGCTCGGAAAGCTCGAATTTTGAGCCAAAGTTTAAAAACAAGCCTTCGAGCCTATGAAGAAAAAAGCTCGATTTTTATTATGAAAAAATTGTTTTTGAAGGATAAAAGTCATAAATAAAATAAAATAAATTTTAAAAATATTTTAAACAGCTTATCTTGCCACATAGCATATTAAAAATGCAAATTTAAACAATAATTACAAACATTTTTTTCTATGCTTTGTTCAAAAATTGTGCTTTAGCTCGAATTATTTTCAAAAGCTCGTTTTTTTCGCGAGTCATTCACGAGCTCAACTTGAAAAAGCTCGTTTTCGAGCTAAAAGCTCGAAACCCGGGTTTACCATTTTCAAAAAAACGAGCACCCGAAGATTTTGGCCCGGGCGGGTGCTCGAACCGGTTTAAATTTACAGCTCTAGTTTTTATAATAAAAATATACAATATTTTGTACTACATCATAGTAATTATTCAATTTTAGTAATACTTTTTAACTTTGTTTTAATTTTTAATTTTTGTATATTATTTAAAATAGGTATAATATCTACTTTCAAATTTTGATCATTAAAAATTTTAATGTTATTTAATATTTAAAGGTATAACACTTTTAATATCTACCCAAAATGTAATACCAATTTTTCACAACTCATCGTGGCAGTCAGATAAGGGAGATTTATTATTATTATTCATTTAGAGCATTATGGCTTAAACTTTTTTTTTTTTTTTTTTTTTTTTTTTTTTCGTCCTATGTAATGGTTCTTTTTTAATTTTTCTTATATATTATAGTAAATAATTTCTGTTTTTAATAGGTTTAAAAATATTAAGTTTTTTTTTTCCTTTCCTTTTCCTTTTTATTTTTTTATTTTTTTATTTTATTTTTTTTTTTTGCAGAATGTAAAAATAAAAGTTAAAAACCTTAAAAATGGTGAAAAATGGTGAAAATAGTGGCAAACCAAAATACGTTGGTGAATGGTGAAAACAAATGGGTCTTAAATGTCTTTATTTTACATAATTCGCACTCATTTTTTATTGAAAGTGACCTAATGATGACAGAAAAAAAGTGGTGAAACCAAAAAATCCGGTCTCTACGGTAATATAGCTGCTTGCTAGCTAAGCAGCTAGCAGCTCACCTGAGTGCAATGGGTGATCTCTAGTTAAAATTTAGAAACAGATTTAGGAATAGACAAGGACAAATCTAGTTTCCACTTGTAGTTTGATTCACACAACAAAGAAGGAACAAGTTTAAATTGTAACATTTATTTGTCTCCCATGGCATGCTACCCCAGAATTTTTTTTTTTTTTTTTTTTTTTTTTTGGAGCTAAAGTTTCCTTATATATATTATGCGTTATTTGGAGACATAGCATTGCAGTCAGATTTTTTTCTTCGGGACTGCATATTTACAGTATATATTTTACAGTAAATGTATTTTTAGGCTGCATAAGTTATGTTTACATTTTAGTGCGACAGTGCCTATGTAAAGATGTTAGCAAACGACCAAGTGCCAGGCAATTATTACTTCACCCTTTGCTGTTTGATGTACATCCTCTAAAGTTGTTAGCAGCTCATGTCTTTGTCAAGACAGCAGGTATACCTTTCTTGGTTACTTTTCATGTTTATCAGTGTGTGTGTGTGTGTGTGTGTGTGTGTGTGTGTGTGTGTGTGTGTGTGTGTGTGAGTGAGTGAGTGTGTATGTGTGTGTGTAGTGTGTGTGTGTGTGTGTGTGTCTCACACATACAAATACATAACACATGCATATGCATATAGACTAGTAATAATCTACTCTAGTGGGAAGGATTAGAAGAGTGTTACATAATTTCATATAATAAAATGCATAAATTATATGAATGCTTGAATTTGTAGGCAACCTATCTGAAAGCTTGCCCGAGGAGGTACTTCAGCAACAGGGTTCTGATGCTGTATTTGCCGAAATTGTGCACCCTGATGGACGCAGTCCAAACAGAGTATGTTTTGGAGATTTGCCACACTCGGAACGGCTTGGCAAATATGTAGAAGATGTCAAGTAAATATATTAATTCTTAATTTACATATTCAACATGCATTTTTATTTTTACAAAACAAAAATAGTAATAATAATAAATAGGATAATAAAAAAGAGTGTTAAAAATTATTTATGCATGTAACATTAGTTTATTATTTCAGATATGGTATATATCCACTTACTGCATTCCTTGCTTCTCAACCTCCGCCCCCTCGCACACGAGCTGCTTCTCCTGAAATCGCTGAATCAGTCAAATCTATGAGTCCAGAACCCATGGATGTTGAATCTCGAAGAGTGGTAACTATGATGTGCTCCATCAAGCCTCGGGAAGAATCATCATCTGAACTCCAGGTACACCTTCATAGTATTAATATTTTTGAAACTTGTAAACTTCAATTGTGTAAATTTCTCAGTTTTTAGAAATGTCTACAGTGAGGTCACAGAAACAATAAATGCTTCACTGTTAGAACATTAAATTGAGTAAAATTGTCATTTTCTGACTATACATCCTGATATTACAAAATAATAAAATGGTAATTGCATTTCCCCCATAACATGTTGACAGTGTCCACAGATGACTATTCTCCTAAGGATGGATGATAAAATGAATCGTCAGTTAACTTGTTCCATCGCAGAATCAGATACAGCACTGGGCTTGTCACAAGAACTTGTACGCTTTGGCTTCATAAATGAGGTAAATTGCACATTGAGAATAATCTTAATGATTTGGACATGACATTAATTTTAACATTAATGTCACTGGTAATAATACATGACATTTTAAGACCTTTCCAAAATTACAATATAATAATAATTATATATTTTTCATTGTCTAGGCGGATCGTGATAAAATAGGTGAATTGATAGAAGAACAACTCAGAAGCCATTTTTTAAGATAACTAATATTTGATCTATGCAAATTTTACGTATTCACATTATTTGCGTCTTCTATTATTTTTACAATAATAAAGTATTACTAAAAGCATATTTGCTTCATATATATATATATATATATATATATATATATATATATATATGTGTGTGTATATATATATATATATATATATATATATATATATATATATATATATATATATATATATATATATATATAGGCCTATATATATACATACATACATATTTATATATACCTACACACCCACACGCGCATATATACATTATTATACACTCATAATATATAACAGTCTATTCAACCTAATACTCATTTTATTGATAATTAATTATTAACTTTCATTCATATGACTATAATGAGGGTGCTCCGCTAATGTCCAAATGAACTGGATTTTTTTTATTATTATTATTATTTTATTATAGGCTACTTATATTTTTTTCCTGCCTATGCTCTGATTTAGAAGAACCTAAAATGCATGGGAAATTTATGAGACTTTTTTTTTCTAAGGCAAGTGGACATTTGGATGTATCTAGCAGAGCACCCTTAATAAGCTTTAATTTGAGCATTTTTAAAACAGCCAAATGTGAATTAGATTTTAAGTATCGGTATGCATTAACCTTTAAAAAATCTATTTAGTCACCACAATATACAATACTATTAAGCCAACACCAATTCGATTATTGTTTTAATTTTTAATTTTAGAGTAATGTAAATCAGTCAAAAAAAGGTGTCAATTTGTTTGCCTGTGTTTTTTATGATGTTGTTAAATGAAGATAATTATATTAAAAGATTATAATTTGTTCTACCTATATTTTGTATTTATTGAATCGTGCCACAATGATTATCGTATTTCATAAACTTTTGTAAAGCTAGTATCATAGTGCTGATTTCAAAACATAGATTGAAATCACTGAATTCTTTACCTTGCTATCCCTTACTTTACATCCCTTCTAGCTTTTTTTGCAAAAAAGTGATGAACTTATGAACTATATCATAACATCCGAGTGCTGTGTCTGAAAGTTCAACTAGATTTGGTCATTTCTTATAATTATCATGAATAATAGAGTAATATAAGTATAGAGATGAAATGAAGCACCCCTGTTTTATTTTCCAGTTAGTTTGCAAGAGACAAAGGCATTTACATAGTATGTATAATCTGTAAAGTCTGTCAAGAAACGAGCCGCATGAACGAGTAGATTTTTTGTTTTTAAGTTAATAAGTTAAATAAATTACTAAGTTTAATATTAGTTGTCGTGTTGTTATTGGATATTCAAGCGAAATCAAATAGAGTGGTCGGAGTGGAGTGGATGACTTCATCGAACTCGCATCGAACTCTATGATCGGCTCATTTTTTTATTTTTAAAAATTTGGCGCTTGCTGCGCATGAAACAGCTGACTAATGAATTTTGTCGATCTTATTCTGGCCACGTCAAAATAGAGTGTGAAGTGTCGTAAAAATAATGCCAATTTTGGTGTAATAACTAAAATTTGAACGTATCAATCAATAAGAAGTAAATATTAAGATGGGCTCTTCTCAGAGCGTAGAAATACCTGGAGGTGGAACTGAAGGATACCATGTTTTAAGGGTACGTAAGTTGCGTCAACACTGACCTGTGTCGTCAAAGCAACATGATACCCCGCTTTTAATTTAATTTACAAGGTTTATTTCATAATTTGACTGAAATTAAATAAAAAACTTTATAATTATTAATTCCGGATTAATAATACTGCCTCTTATATTTTGAGAATGGGTTTACTACCAGAGAATCACATTGATTAACACCATACACTTTTTATAGGTCCAAGAAAATTCGCCTGGCCAAAAAGCAGGATTGGAAGCATTTTTTGACTTCATTGTTGCCATTGGGAATACAAGATTGGTAAGGACATTATTTTATATTTTAATATTGGACCTATGTACAGTAAAATTTAATTATGCATGGTACATTCAAATTCGAAATTATATACATATCTATAGGATCTCGAGTATATGCATATATGTACTGTATGTAAAAATTAAGAGACAAATAAAATTAAGACTTTAGATACATATGAATGGGAATGTGTATGTATACATATCAGTGTATGTATCATAATGTTATGCATCATACTGAATATGCATATGCATTCATTAAGGTACATACATATGTGTGATGTATGTATGTATATCAAAGGAAGAGAGCTCAAGATAGATCACACATACAAAACTTGGGGTATTATTTTGTAGCCCTTTTGATCAGTGTAATTTCGATTACAAATTCCACTATTCATACGTCTCCAGCTGACTAGTACTTTTCAGTAAGATATGTCTGTTAGTTAGGTACAGACCATGAAAATAATATCCCCCTCTGTTCCCCACGCCCCTTTACGTTGCCTCATATTGACTGTTCCTATAGGGTCTATACATTCATGTTAAAGTCAACGCCTTGTTGGATCACTCAATAACATGAGCCACATAGGAAAATAACTCTTTTTGCTAGTTTAAAAACCTTAAAAACGCTAAAAGCAATATTTTTGAGAGCATTAATGTTGTTAATAGGTTGAATTAGTACCGTATCTCAAATGTGAGAAAACCAATAATAACACAAAATTAACTGATTAAACAAAGAAAATAGCCAAAAACGAAGTTTGTCCTATGCTGAGCAATGTTATTCATTACTCCAGTATGGCGCCCTAGCACATTAAATATAATGTCATGCACATACTCCCTATACCTGTAATGATAATCAAGTGATTTCAGAGCTTTCATACACTGTCTCCAATGGTGTAGATCCTTATTTAATGGTACATTCGTAGTTAAACTTCAATTCTTTGACTCCTATTTGCTGTTGCATTTAGATTTTTGGAGTATCAAATTTAAAAAAGAATTATTAAAAAAGGTTTCTTTTTTGCCACGTAATTTTTGAAATCTATGATGTTACACTAGCAATTTGAAGTCATTCAATATTTCTAAACCATAAATTAAAACGATATGTGGATGTGATTGAAATTGCTTAAAGTCAGCCTCAATTAGTTGCTTCCTTATTAGTCAATTATATAGATCAGTGGATAAGTCTCTTATTGGTTCCTCTATCCTTTCATTGAACTTATCATGACAATAATATAAAAGTTATTAATTTCAATTTGCTTGTATTATCTAGGTTATAATAAACTGTAAAAATTAATGAAATGATAAATTTGAAAGAAAAGGATAGGAGAATAACTAGCAAGGGCCTTACCATTGTGAAGAGAGTCCCATAGTCCGGTGAAAATCTTGCTAGCACACATATAAAAATAATAATAATAATAATAATAATAATAACACATTGGAAATATTTTTGAAATAAACTCCAAGAGAGATGAAGTGTGTTATGCCTTCATCAGTCCTTACAGACTCGGAGAGAAACTATGAATTCAAATTTATCATACCTAACCGTGATGCTTTATTTTTCTTGATACAGTATATCATAATTAATGAAAAATGATAAAAGTGCTAAAACAAAGTTCATTTGCATGCTAAAAAGAAAAAATAAAGTTCTTCCTATGCTTAAAAAAAAAAAGAAAAAAAAAAAGAGGATTCACTTAAAAATGGTGATAGAACATAATTTGCGTATTAGGAAAAAACCATCGCGGTTAGTATTAATAAGTTTAAAAAAATATTTAGAAAATAGTTGGTAGAGATTAGAGCACGTTGAATTGAAAATTAATAAAACGCGAAAATTCTCTAATTTAAATAGTAAATTGGGACAAGGGATCAAATATTCTAGCTTTAGCTAGTTAAAAAGTAGACGTTAAAGGGATGGAGGTATAGTGTCAAAATAAAATACGATGTGCCTAGCATCTCACGTTCTCACACTATGTCAAAGACACAACATTATAAAACAGCATCAGACTTACTCTTTGCCTTAGACCGGTTTCGTCCTTTACCTAGGACTCATCAGTAAGGCTCGGCAGAGAGCTCTGTACAGCTAGAGATGGCTCACACCACATCTGCTAACTGACTGAGCTGAGGAAGCAAGTGGCAGTCGCGTTTTTATACGCGATGCCCCCGCAGCTGCACGCGCTGATTGGTTAAAATCGCGCGCGCAAACTCGGCTTGCTGTTTAAAACCTCTCATCCTCACACTGTAATATAAAATCGTGTCTGTCACGATGTCTGTCATAAGATAAGAGGTGATCTGAGTCATGCAGATCAAGGGGATTATAGCATCAAAGTTGTATCTGTGTCTATATTTTTTTTCTTTTTAAATCCACAGGATCAAGACAATGATACTCTTAAAGAGTTACTTCGTCAAGCAGTGGACCAGGATCTCGCAATGCTGGTTTATTCCAGCAAGACGCAGACAGTGAGGAAATTAACTGTACGACCTTGCACTGATTGGGGTGGACAAGGACTCTTAGGAGTCAGTATTCGTTTCTGCTCCTTCCAGGGTGCAAGTGAAAATGTCTGGCATGTTCTCGTAAGTTTATGTTATGCCTGTGATAAATTATTCCCTGCCAGATGATTTGCTTTGTTGGAAACTATTCTGAAAGTAAAATATAATTAGCTAACATAGTTCATGAATTAATATTATTATAACAGTAACTCTGAATAAAAATATTAGTTTTTTTTTAAGCAAGCTTAAAATGAAAGAGTTTTCTGATACTGTATGCTATATCTTTGAAAAATGTGAAAGAAAAAATAGGAGAAACCAGCAAGGGCCTTACCATAACAAAGAGAGTCCCATAGTTAAGTAAAAATCATGCTACCACAAAGATAATAAACATATTAAATAGCTTTTGACACTAAACTCCAAAAGAAAACAGAGTATATATGCATTTGCAGTCCTTGCTGACTTAAGGGTTGTATTCAGATGGCTTGTATCTCAAAATCTAAAAAGAAAACTTGAAACTTTATAATGCCATTTAAAAGTTAATAGTAACAGCTACCTATGATAAAAATTTTAGAACTCATGACCATCAGATAAGAGAGAAAATAATTAATGAAATTAACATGGGCTCCTATGGGACTAAAATTTCAAAAAATCATAATTTAAAATCTAGCATGGTGACCTTCCAATTTTGTTTTGTTACATTTTTTAGGATACCATATCCTAATGTATCACTACAAAATTTCAGAATTTTCTTTCTTTACAACTTTTTAGTCAAATCCCGTAGTACTGTGCCTTTATTAGTCCTTTTAGACTAGACTATAATCAGATTCAGAGACTGTCAGACTCAGACTCACAATCTGTAAGGGGTCTGCAAGGATTGACTAAGATCAGTAGAAGGCTTAGGTATAGCATAAAATATTTTGGTTTTTTGTTTTTTGATTTATTTTATCATGGTATGTAGGTATATTTTGTTGCCCATTTGATCAATGTAATTTTGACCCGCAATACACATCTTCAGGTGACAAATACAGCTCTGGCCAAAAGTTCCCGAACGGGGCAGCGGCGGCCGCTGCGTTTTCTCATAAAGATAACATAGTGTGGTTGCGGGTTGCCTATGCAAATTGTTCAGGAACTTTTGGCCAGAGCTGTACATTTGAGCTACTTTGACTTCTTTGATAGTCATCTTCTTACATTAGGTTTGATGCAGGCACACTCTGTTATTGTTTTTTTTTTTTTTCTTGGCATTTAGTGCTTAAAGCTATCCATTGTGTTGAACATCTCTGTGCTTGGAAGAATTTCACCAAATTGTGGAACTCTTCAGTATAGTAAGGCCCTTGCTGATTTTTCCTATCATTTTCTTTCAAACTCATCATATCTAAAACTTCAATATTTTTTTTTTTTTTTCCCCTAATATCTCACACTATAATTTTTAAATATATGCATTAAACAAACAAACAAAATGAAAATTCTATGTTTTGAATAGATAATGGGGTGTGGTATCAATTCATCAAAAGTTATCTTATAATCACCCTTATAGTGATCTTGGATATTGCCTATAGGTAAATTACTGTAGATGATTTTTTAGTTAAATTATTTTTCAATTTAACATTTAAACTCTCTACATAGGCTTACTATTTGTTTTATTATTATTATTTATTTTAATAAGTTTAAAAAATATATATTTAGAAAATAGTTGGTAGAGATTAGAGCACGTTGAATTGAAAATTAATAAAACGCGAAAATTCTCTAATTTAAATAGTAAATTGGGACTAGGGATCAAATATTCTAGCTTGAGCTAGTTAAAAAGTAGATGTTTAAGGGATGGAGGTATTGTGTCAAAATAAAATACGATGTGCCTAGCATCTCACGTTCTCTCACTACGTCAAAGACACAACATTATAAAACAGCATCAGACTTACTCTTTGCCTTAGACCGGTTTCGTCCTTTACCTAGGACTCATCAGTAAGGCTCGGCAGAGAGCTCTGTACAGCTAGAGATGGCTCACACCACATCTGCTAACTGACTGAGCTGAGGAAGCAAGTGGCAGTCGCGTTTTTATATGCGATGCCCCCGCAGCCGCACGCGCTGATTGGTTAAAATCGCGCGCGCAAACTCGGCTTGCTGTTTAAAACCTCTCATCCTCACACTGTAATATAAAATCATGTCTAAGAGGGGTGTAAGACAGCCAGCCAGCAAGCAATATGTGTCCTCCCTCACTTCCCAGAGTTCCCCAACTCTAAAAAGATCGCGAGAGCACTACGCCTACCGGCTGCACAGTATCGTGATTCACGCTAGTTACATCGCTTTATATGTTGACACTGGGGTAGGAAAAGCAAAAAGATGATAGAGTAGGAGAGATAGAATAAATATTATGCGCTTTGGCATATAGTTTAATTAATTTAGTACGTGCTCTTATTGATGTTGGCAAGTAAAAGGGCCGAATAAAATAAAAATGAAAGAATATTATTTACAAAAGCTTAATTTTAACTTAAGCTTATTTTAACATGAGATTAGGGTATTTAGTTTATATATTATTATTATTATTTAAAGTATACTAGGGTTGTAATGAATGTTGAATTGTCTGATGTAAGTGTTTAATAAAGAATATATTTTAAAATAGTAGAGTATTACGTATCTATTCATTGTGTTTGCAGGATGTGCAGCCTAACTCCCCTGCTGAGAAAGCTGGGTTGCAAAGCCATGCAGATTACATCATTGGTGCTGATTCAGTGTTACACGAATCAGAGGATCTTTTTTCATTGTTGGAGGCTCATGAAGGACGTGCATTGTCCTTATATGTGTACAACAGCGAGACTGATGCATGCAGACAACTCACTCTTACACCAGATTGTCGATGGGGTGGGCAGGGAAGGTATGTGTGCTAATGTGGTTGTATTGAGTTTTTTTTTTGTTTTAGTCACATGGAATGTAGTCTTCATGTTATGTAAGTGATATTCATGCATGCCTGCTATGTAATACAATATATAGGTTGTATCCTATGTTTTATAATGCTCATACTATCTCCCATTCCCCAAATTTCCTCATCTATCTGTGTTTTACTTATCAAATCTTTTTATTATCATATATAGTCGATTTTTCATAATGTACTATTGGATAATTTATTTATTATTTTATTACTGTTGCAGTCTGGGTTGTGGTATAGGATTTGGATATCTGCACAGAATACCAATCAGAAGAAAGAGCAATGCTGATAAATCAGATTTGAAAGAAAATGTGGATCCACAGTCTGCTCAAGTTGCAATTTGTGAAGGAGAGCAGCTTGAAAAAATGGTTTGTATAATCAAGTAACCTGCCTATTTGGATTCAGTGGCTTTCTATTTTGGCTTCTATTGTTTTTTAATGATGAAAAATTAGGATAGAAGAGATATTAAGGAAAATAAATCATGGCAGTTGATAACCATAAACCATAACCATAAAGTGCTTTACTAATAGTTAAGAGAGTCCCATGGTTCGGTGAAAATCTTGCTAATTCAGGGGTTGGATAGCTATTGGCACTACACTCCCAAGAGAAAACAGTGTGTGTGCGTTTGTGCCTTCACCAGTCCTTATGGACTTCGAAAGAAAATGCAAAAAGCTATCTACTGTGTGTATTAACTTGTGCTAGCAAAATGTTCACTGACCTAAGGGACTACGGTAAGGCCTTTGCTGGTTTCTTCTATCCTTTTCTTTAAATTTATCATGATTTTAGGACATAACAATAATATTAAAATATAATAATGGAATTCAGTATTCACAATCGTTGCAGTATAGTTTCAAGTTCAAGCTGTCACAAAAATACAGGTTTGAAAATTAATGGCTATCAATAAAGGGGAACAAAAAATTAGGCAATGTTTTCTTTAAATTATGGTTATTATTATTTTACAATAACCTTACACTTTTTTTTCTTCTTTTTTTTTCCAGCAACAACCTAAACTTCCAACAGATGCTGTTACTAAAGCCACAGAGAATCTTCATCTGTTTGATTCCCATGAGCCTCTACCTGCACCTCCAATAGCATCTAATACAGCTCCACCTGCTGGGAGATATGTTCCTCCTCACCTTGACAATATGCCACTTGGACCACCACCAAATAATATGCCTGCTTATGTTGCTAATATGTATTCAGCACCATCAATTCCAACATACCCAACCCCAACTGCAATTCCAACGTATGCAACCCCTGCATATCCTCCTGTACCAACAATGGCACCAATAACTCAACATTCTACAAGTATGCCTCCCATGGTATCCATGGTACCTCTTACTTCTACAATGCCACTTGTAAATTCAGGAGTCAACCAATATTTGCAATATGAGAATGGACCATCTATTTCTGAACATGGTCAAGCGGCTCCAGATCTTCTGCCTCCTCCTCGTAGTGGAAGTATGACAGTGGTTACTGAATCTGGTGTTGTACCGTCCATGGCAAAAACACTTGCCTCTCGTAAGTATGGTTATATACAGTAACACAGTAGCTGTACAGTAAATTATCTCCTATACTGAGAATGTCAGATCCAATGCATGCCATAATTGCGACTGGGTGAAGGCTGCAGAACTAGAAGCCGTCATTTGAAGTAACGTTACACGTTTAGTTCTGCAGGCTTCACCCAGTCGCAATTGTAGCGCGCATTGATCTGACATTCTCAGTATAGGAGATAACCTGCTGTATAATATACTGTGATACAGTAACAATACGAGTAGGCAAGAGTGTGTAACAATATAGTACAGATTTTCATCTTCCAATACATATTCTATTGTCTATGTTCACTTTAAAGCTATGCGTATTTCTCCTCATTATAGCTGTGTAGTGATTGGCTTTTTACCTTCCTTTTCTTAAATTAGTGAATTTTGCATTGTATTAATTTTCAATTCACAGTGCTCTAATTTCTCTTGCACAGATTCTCTCATTTATGTAGTTAACTGGGACTTGAGATCAAATTTTCTAGCATAGACGAATGCTAGAACATTGGATCCAAATTAACTACATAAATTAGAGAATCTTTGCATTTTATTAATTTTCAATTCAGTATGCTCTAATCTATCAACCTACCATTCTCTAATATTATTTTGATTTATTTTTTAACATATATGTCAATCTCTATGTTGTTGTTGTTGTTGTTGTTGTTGTTGTTGTTGTTGTTGTTGTTGTTGTTGTTGTTGTTGTTGTTGTTGTTGTTGTTGTTGTTGTTTTCTCATTTATATATTATGTTTATACAATGGGCAAAATTAAGGAAAATAAACTATTTCGGTTAAGGGTTAACCTCAGACGTGGACAACTTTTTTTAAAACATTTTAGGGGGGTTAAAAAATATTATGATCTGTGAGCTCCAGTTAACAGAATACTCAAAATTTATTTGTGATTCGAGATAATAAGCGTATTAGGAAAAAACCATCGCGGTTAGTATTAATAAGTTTAAAAAAATATTTAGAAAATAGTTGGAAGAGATTAGAGCACGTTGAATTGAAAATTAATAAAATGCGAAAATTCTCTAATTTAAATAGTAAATTGGGACTAGGGATCAAATATTTGCTTGATCCCTAGTCCCAATTTACTATTTAAATTAGAGAATTTTCGCGTTTTATTAATTTTCAATTCAACGTGCTCTAATCTCTACCAACCATTTTCTAAATATTTTTTTAAACTTATTAATTCAAGATAATAAGGATTAAAATTTGCATATGATTAGCATTGTTTTTGTTTTTTTCAATTTTGAAAAATTTTGGTTTGACAACTTTTTTTAAAACTTTCTGACGTTAAAGATATTTCCATGCTCTATCGCTTACTTTTTGTTTTATATTTAAAATTATTTCTGGTTCGAGAAAATTAAGCGTTAGTTTGCCCATTTAAATAACATTGATATTGAATTTCGCGGCAAAATAAAAATGGTTGAAAATTAATTGTGAGAAATGTATGGGAATTTTGAAGAACTTATACTAGAACTTCTATTTTGTAAAAATGAGATGTATCCAAAAATAACTTTTAAAATATTTTACGATCAGTTTTTTTAAAAAAGGGGGCATTGCAGGACTGAGGTTAACCGTTAAGTTAATAATATCAAAGAAAAGGATTGAAGAAACCAGCAAGGGCCTTACCACAGTGAAGAGAGTCCCATAATTGGACAAAAATCTTGCTAGCACAGAGATAAAAAAACACTAGCACATATTGTATAGTTTTTGGCACTAAACTCCAATAAAAAACAGAGTATGTGTGAGTGGTGAGTGCCTTCTTCAGTTCTTATATATTCAGAGAAAAAGTATGAAAAATATGTTTATACTATGGGGTTTTAAATGCAAATTAGAATTGAAAAAAATTGAGGAGTGCTAGGTAACGGGATTTGTTTTAGTATTTTTTTTTTTTTTTTTTTTTTTTTTTTGAAATTTAAGTTTAATTAAAGTTTTTAGTAATTAAAGTTTCAGTGAAGTTTCTAGTCGAATAAAAAAAATAATAATAAAATAGCACAACTACTAAAATAATTGCCTTGCAATTATGGTCAGTGTTTATACAATGCATATAGGTGCTGGAAGTGCCTTGTTTACATCTTAAAGGAGGTCATATATTGATGATATTATCAATCAAAGAAGAGATTTACTTGAGCACATCACTAGTACACATCATAGTACAAGACTACTTGCTGCTTAGTGATGTGCTCAAGTAAATCCCTTCTTTGTTTGTCATTAATATATGATGAAAGCTGTCAGTTATGAACATTTTTATAACTCTATACCACGTGATACCTCAACCTCTCTATAGAACTTCTACTGTAGTAAGGCTCTTGCTGGTAATTCTATCCTTTTCTTTATTATTGATAGTGTCGTATATAATTTTATTAATGCTATATCTTCATAAATAATATTGCTATTGTATCCTTATCTTGCTTTTCATCTATTGTAACACTCAAGAGTGCAAGTCCATGTGACTAATTTATTGCTTTATGTATTCTTATGTTCACAGCTCAGTTTAACTTACCAGCAGGAATGCCTCTGGTTACAACACCAATAAATCTCCCAGGTTATCCTCCTATTACAGTGTCAGCCACTCTACCACCTTCACTGCCTCTGGATAGTTTTTCACCTAATCCTCCACCTACAAGTGTACCGTCATCAGGTATTGCAAGCTACTTTTCACCACCACAACACACTTAGACTTTGGAATTTATTGTATGTATGATTTGAAATTTGAGTGGCCTTACTAAATCCAAATTGATTTTTGTTTCACTGCTAATGTACAATTGTTGTAAATCTGTAACTTAAGTCATAGAGGTGATAACATTAAAAAGGTAGAAGGTAACAAAGCATTGCAAGGAAAAGGAGTTAATATAACTGCAATTTTGCCTTAAATGTGATTAAAATAATAATAATAAATATATACCGTTTATTTATTTAACAATCTTGTGCTTTCTGCTTTTTTTTTTTTTTTTTTTTTTTTTTTTTTTTTTTTTTTTTTTTTTTTTTTTTTTTTTTTTTTTTTTTTTTTACTATTACATTGTGAATTTGATGGTTTTATTAGGGTATCAATCTGTAATATATATTTATATACATATAAATATGTATGTATGTATGTATGTATGTATGTATGTATGTATGTATGTATGTATGTATGTATGTATGTATGTATGTATGTATAAAGTTAAAGGATTTCCCCTGCCACCTTCACATTTTTGCTGTAACTTATGGTAATGTGTTATTATTATTATCTTTTTTAGATATAAAACAGTATGGCATTTTTTTAAAAGGTTGATTGCTACTATACTACCTTGTTAATATAACGGCAATACAAAGCCCGTTTTGTCAACAACTAAGCTTTTAACTGTATACTTGTAACTTTTATTTATTATCATCCCTTTGAAGCCATATATTGAAAGCAGAATGAACAATGTAGTAAGGCCATATTTATTTCTATCTTAAATTTCAACATAGGTTACTAGTAGCACATATTTATATCACTTCTTTATTATCTTTATTGCATTGGGTAATAATTTAAAACAATAAAGTTGTTGTATTTATAATTAAATATAATAACTTACACCAAACTGATCTATATATTCGAGACTTTTGTGTTTATGTAGATTCATTATTATTTTTATTAATACATAAATGTAACTTATTTTTTATTTCTAAAGTATTGTTAATAAAATTTGATTAAAATTCTATGCATGTGAAAATGTGGAGCATAATGCTTTATATTTGTATATGATGATGAATTAGATTTTGTTTTCTTAAGTATTGTTTGCATGTAACGTAAAAGTTACATGCTTCGACTCACGTCAATGGATGAACAAGTTGGAACAATGTAAACAAATTGAGCCGTTCACATTGTTTTTGAAAATTACATGTGATCGGCTCCATTTGATTACATTGTTCCAACTTTGTTTATCTATTTACACACGTTGACACACATAACTTTTACGTTACATGTGAACAATACTTAGTTAAATTTTTTTTTTAATTCATAGTTTCTATTCATTTGTTATAAGAAACCACTATGATTTTACTGTGCATCCTATTTGCCATTAAAAAAAAAGTAATAATAAAAAAAAAAGTGCATTGAAAATTTCATTTATCAGATATATGAAACAAAAAAATAAACCATTATTCTACAGCTTGAATTCTGTGTATTTTATTGCTATATTTATATTAAAGCAGCTTTTGTATATACTTCAGACAGAGCAAAGGTCATAACAATGGGTTTGAAATTTTAATTAATATTAAATTTTAACGGGGAAAAATGTTATGATTGTGTGATAAAAGTTTTTTTTTTTTTTTTTTTTAACTAAGTTTTCAATGCACCTGAATGTGTTTTTGTAATTGTATGTAATGTTGTCGCTGCGAGGTGTATTACAACTTCTAAAATAATAGAAAACCTGTTCTTGGTATGTGACATGAATTATAGTTTTTTATGTATATTTTTCATCTTTTGTTGAATAATTCATTGATTTTTAGTTTGCAAAAAGTAAAATAGAAACTTAAAATAATTATGCTGTCTCAAATACTAATTATCAGTTGTTAAGAAGTTTCTCTTGGCTCAGCATGTAGAGATTCATGACTGGTTGAATGATAGGCAATAACAATGCTGTAAAATCATTGTATGGCAACATTTTTTGATACACAGATAATTGGTACTTGAGACTTCCTATAGTATAATTAAGTTAACAAAGTGTGGGCTCTATTATTACTTTGGGAAATGCACACATACTACAGATCTTTCAATGCTATAACTGAGTTATAATACTATTGTAAATATGTTATGTGTGTTAATATCGTTAATATTCAATATTGCTTTATACAATTCCAATTTCGTTGATATGTCTGCTGATGTATGTGCTGTAGACAATTTCACGATTTAATGGGGGAAATGTTCTAATTTCGATTAAAAAAATATGAGCATATAGTCTACCAGATAAATACATACTTACAGTACCTAAAGCTGAATGTATTTTGTTTGTTTGAGCAATTGTTTGATGACTGTCATACACTCTGTATAGCTTTTATGACACAAAATAAAAAGTTACTCAATCAGTTATTTAAGTTTTTACTGTTTTATTGTATCCAATATTTCTAAATATTTGTGTGGTACTTCCAAGATAGTACATATAAGATAGCGACAACAACTGGTTTCATGTTAATTTTAGCGGCATTGTGATTTGTTTATTTTGATCATGTGACCTTCAACTCGGGCGTTGATTGGCTTGCACCCTCATTTTGGATTTCGCAGCGGCTCAAATTGGCCGAGCGTGTCCTTATCTTGTATGTAGTATCTTGGTACTTCTACTTAACTAAAAAGTCTATGCCACTGTGCTCATCAACTACAATAGAAATAAAATATAGATAGAGAAATCATTATGTTGCTGCATATTTTATGTTACATTCTAAATATACCATAATATGGCACTTTTGAGTAGATTAATTGTTTTTGTTGTCTTGATAACTTGACAAGATCTATATTACGTATGTAGTCTTTGATCAATAAATGTATTTATTTCAGAGATGTTGAGCTGGTATGTCCGAGTGGTGAAGGCAGCTGACTCGTAACTCTGTTTACTCCTCACCGAGTTCAAGCCACTGTTGCGTGCATACATGAAGTGTTCGAGCACAATATGTTGCACGATGCATGTTTACATGCATTTCATGATGATGCACAGCATTCGGGAGGTGCATGATTGTTGTGATGTCCAGCCTGCGTAGAGTTTCCACGGTTTTTCAAGGCTATCATGGTGAATGCCAGACTGTGTAATTAGGCCATGGCCGGCCCATGTGTGCTGTTTCCATTATACCTATGTCGATAAGACAATGTCTTTGACAGGACTATGGAGAGGAGATGTAGCACAATAACGCATTATACAGCAAAAAAAAAAAAAACGTGTATTTTTCTTTGCAAAAATTGAAAAAATATTCTAAGTTCTAACTTTATTTCAGAGGTATATTAATTGACTAGTAAAGGAACAACGGTTTTGAGGCCGACTATAAGCGATTTCAGTCACATCCGCTTCCGTTTCTCCGTACTACGCATGTGCAGTAAGTGAAAGCGGAAGCGGATGTGAGCGAAATTGCTTATAGTCGGCTTCAAAACAGTTGTTCCTTTATTAGTCCATAGGGACAATTATTATAAGAGGTATGCGCATGTAAAATACGTAGGTGAGAAAAGTGCTAAGCTTTTTTTTTTTTTCCATTTATTAAAGAAATATCTCATTTCTTCCGCAAATATTTGCGACTGAGCTCAAGGATTTTCAAAGGGTCTATAACTATTTAAACCTGATTTAAATTTAAACGCTTTAACGCAAAGTAGACAACTTTTTATAACTAAAATTAGTATGTTTTTGTTTGTGTTTTTAAAGACCCCTCTAGTTGCGCTCTAGTACTTTTTTATTTTTTTCATGTTGGTAATCCAGCCAATCCAGCCTTCATCCGCCATATTTTTGTGTTGAAGTCTGTAAGATTTCTTGGTGCGTAAAGTTTTTTGCTACTTTATGTCTAATTGTGTTGACTAATTTATTGAAATTCGGTTAAAATAATTTAATTATTGTCTATTTACAGAGAAACTTAAAAATGGAGAACGATATTGGAGAATGCATGGACATTTACATACCTCGCAAATGGTAAGCAACATTGAACACGTGGACGCCTATGTATTTCCTCATTGTCAAAACCTTGCAGTCATACTTCCAATAGATTTTCAATTCAATTAAAATAAAAAGAATTTGTTGCTTTAATTGAAACTATATTTTCAAACTATAGTGTTTCCGTTCCCATTTGTAATTAATTTACTTCCTGAATCCTGATAAGTTCACAAATAAAAATATGTATGTACGCCGACGCTTTTTCACGATCACCGAATGATAAATATGAATGATAATACTGATATGTATTCATTGTTCAATCACGTTCTTCATTTAACAGTAATGCAATTATGTACATACATAATGTATGTAGTATGTATCAATGTAGAAATTCACATATATGAATAGGAAACGTAGGTGTATGCATAATTGCCGTATGTGTGCATGATGTGCATACATACATATGTACATAAGCATAGTCAAAGTACATGCAGTACGTATGTATGTACCGGTATGTATGTATGTACAGTATGCTCCCGCTAAAACGTAGGTGAGGAGAAGGTGAGAACTGAAAATGTCACCGAAATCGTGGCATCTCATGTGTAAAAATAGTGTATCATTACATTACGTTTAAACAGATTCGTGAATGTATGTATGCATACATACATATGTATATATATGTACATATTATGTTTATTTTAATAACTTGCACATTTTTTTATATATATATATTTTTTAATATTATGATATATAGGCCTATGCAAAAACCTAGACTAATGCATTGGATTGTATTATGTATGTTGGATAAAAGAAATGAATAAAGAATTTTGAATGCATATGCTTTAAAATTCTCAGAAGTCGGCTATGTATGTATAAAGAAAGGAATTATGTCATATTTGGCTCTGGTGCACCTCTGGACAAAAGTTTCCAAATGATTTGTAAAGGCATAACCAGCAACCACACTTTGCTATCTTTATGAGAAAATGCAGCGGCCGCTGCTGCCCTGTTCGAGAACGTTTGTCCAGAGGTGTTCATATAAGTAAACTCAATTTGCTAGTGGCATGTGATGTGAGAATCAGTAAGAGAGGAAATTTGATCCATATTATGTATGAACATAACTTGCATATTTACTGGTATTTGTGTATTGGAACCGTACTGCTAACATGTGTTATCAAAGAAAAAAAAATGAAAAGCAAGGAGCTTGAATAATAATAAAGAAAGGATAGAATTACTAGCAAGGGCCTTACCACAATAGAAGTTATATGGAGAGGTCGAAGTCTTGTGTGGCACAGTTTTTTGTAAATATTTGTGTAAGTGGTGCCACCAAGATCTTCAATCAGCTGCAGACATAATAATTTTTTTTTTATCCATTTACTATCTTACAAATAAAAAATAGCATCAATTTTACATTTTAAGAATGCATAACTAAAGCTTAATCGCCGCTGTTGTATCCAAAGGGCTTACTTGCATTTCAAGGTCGCCTAACAAAACTTATATTTTCATTAATGACCGGTAAAATATTGTTCACATGTAAGGTAAAAGCTATGTGCGTCGACACGTGTCAACAGATGAACAAAGTTAGAACAATGTAATCCAATCTAATTTTCAAACACAAGGTGAACAGCTCCAATGAGGAAGGTGAATTGAAAAAAATTTGTTCAGTTTATGATATTTTTGGAAAAAGGTTAAAAAAATTTTGAGGTGCTATTTTTTCTTAGGACGCTTGGAGCATGTGAAGTATTTTTAATTAATTTTTGAAAATCGGCCTAGAAAGCCTGTGACGTCATCAGTCCACTTTTTTCTCGGCAAATACAAATCGTTCGAGGTTCAGTAACCAGTTTAATGAAATCAGCTCGTCCTCAGGATATAAAAAACTGGCTACTGAACCTTCTACGGTCAATACTTTCCGAAATAAATGCCCGATTGATGACGTCACAGGCTTTTTAGGTCGATTTTCAAAAATTAATTAAAAATACTTCCCATGCTCCAATCGTTCTAAGAAAAAATGCCACCTCAAAATTTTTTTAACTCTTTTCAAAAATGTCATAAAAAGTGGGAAAAAAATCACCTTCCTGATTGTTTACATTGTTCCAACTTGTTTATCTGTTGATGCACGTAATTTTTCCGTTACATGTGAACAATACTTTAAGCTTATGGCAGATGCGCGCACAGCATTGAATCTTACCAAATTCAAGTATCCCTGTGCGAAAAAGTATTCAAATGCAGCATGGATGCAACAAGGACAATATTTAAGCATGTAGATAATCAATTCCAAAATTTGTAGAGGCTCAGTATCAGATATTCTATGGGTCTCCTATTTTATCAAAATATTGAATCTACTGATACTTTTTTCTATAGGATTTAACCCGGTTATAAATTGCACAGGTATAATGTACGGAAAATTGAAGATTATTTGTTCCACAATATAGAGAATTACTGTAGCTAAATATGATATGATTGTGAAAAAAAAAAAAAAAAAAAAAAAAAAAAAACTTGTGTAGAGATTCAATTTAAGGAAAAAAACATTGTGGTTAAGATGAATATTAAAGGTTAGGAATACCAGCAAGGGTCTTACCACAGTAGAAACCGTATAATACCAATCTATGAGACCAATCTGGGTCATCTGGAGAGATCGAGGTCTCACGTGGCACAGAGCATAGTTATACAAATATTATGTAACTAAACTCTGTGCCACATG
>OX439127.1:23729814-24204814 GCA_949318235.1 Ecdyonurus torrentis
TTTAGGTATGTTAGGGTATTAGACATGTTTTTTGTTGAAGGTGTTCTACTCCTTTAAGATTTGCATAAGATGAATGTACTAATCCAATGTAAGTGTGAAGGCAAATCTGTATAAATTATCACACAAATCTAAAGTCATGCCATCACACAGCTTGGCTTTACTTTGTTTGGTGTTTGAGTCCTTACAAAATAACGTGTATTACTAGCAGCTAATACTATGTTGTCAAAGGAAAGCCTACAAGCGCCAGATTGTGATGATGTCCGTAACTAAGTGAGGATCTTGATGGATCAGTTTACAAAAATAAATATGATGAAATAAGATGTTTTGAGTAATTTGTGTTAATTGTGCTATCAAGATCATTGAGTAGGTATGGATATCATCTGGTAAGGTGCTTTTTTGATGTTCTTATTCTGTCCTTTGAGTTTTCTATATTTTAATATCAATAATACCTAATTTCTAGTGATGGGCCCATTTTTTACTACATGTGTTGTTTATGCTATTCAAATTACTAACAAATACTGTACCAAACTTCTTTTGTTACTGCTTGATTTTGGTCTATAGTGTATTTTGATGCCCATCGTTTGCAACATGTGTAATGTTATTCAAATTACTAATACAAAAAAAAAAACAATGTATCAAACTTATTGGTGTAATTCAGCTTGATTTAGGACTCCATTATTTTCTTTATTACTTATCATTTCCAATTTTATTTTTTTTGTTTCAGGAACTTCTAACTCAAAACCAAAATAAAAAATTTAAAAAATAAATAAAGTGTTTTTATTTTAATAGTAGCGCAAACCAAATGGCATACCGCACTATAAAGATTTTTTATTTAGCAGAGCAAGTAGATGGTTGAAAATTTTTTATTTCTCGTGTAAAATGAAATCTCCTAAATGAAAAACTTCTTAAAACTGATATCTTTCTTTGTTAAAGAATTTCAGTATAATAATGGTGTTCTTGAAAAGGATATTTCTTAAAGTTAAAAGTAACTAAGTGCCCTAACAGTTTATTTTTGATCTGTCCTTAATCTCCTATTATTGAAAGATTTCTGCTACAATTCTGGCCACAATTCATTTCTGGTTTGGTTAAGCATGGTGAAATTATATGTATTTGCAGGACTTATAGTTTGGCTGCCAGACCTTAAAATGGTAGTGACTATTATTTTAATGATTATTATCTTGTTTAATATTAAAGAAAATAAAATAGTATAATTTAATATTACACTGGTCCGTGTCCGTGACTCCGCTATACTAATACTAATAGATTTCTCGTGTGGTGTGGTCTGGTACACAAATTATTTATTAATTGTATCTGTAGAGGGCGTTCTTTCTCGTACATCTTAAAAGCGCACGTCGCTGGTGTAAAATAGCTCCCTTCTGGAAAAATAAAAGCGGAGTGATACAATATCATTTATGCCGTGAATTATAATGTGAAGTAAAAAGAGCGCATCTTATTGTGCATAATTTTTTGTTAAATTGTAGGTTACTTATGATTACCATAACTTCAAATATAGCTGTTACTTTGATAAATCTTAATTTTTTAACTGAAACAGAGTGAACTACTTGACCCCCAAAACAGTAAATTTGTACAGATGTCCGTTCCAGTTTTCATGCATATTTTGTTAGATAGAAGTCAAAACAGTTGTTTTTTGAATATTTTAGTGTATTTTCAATTATATTTTGGTATTTCTTTTATAAAGTTTGTACTATAGAGGGGCATTTTGATGAATTAAATCAAACAAATGTCAGTTTTGAGTTTTGGATACTTTCGCCGAGATGGACTTCTGTACCAAAAGCCCATGCAGTGACGCAGTCGACTCCATTTTCTAAAGCTTGTTGGGATTGTTTTTCCGAGTGAAGTACCTAAAAATTACTTTATAGGTGTTTTAAACATTTTATACCCAGTAATTGGCTCATTGGTAAGTTAATATATATATGTCTGTTTGTACTTAATATGATTTTAGTTTCAAAGCGTTCAATTGTTAAAGATTTTGCAAAAATACTATCGGGTGTGGTGTGCTGTGATGTCGGTTCTTTAGGTCCAGAGCGTTTTTAAAACAACCTGCTTCTTTGAACTTGGGATTTTTTTATGAAAAACAAAAAAAAAAGTCTTGTTAATACATTCTTTAAGTTTTCTTTTTTTCTAGTAGAAACAGTGCTTTAGTTCTTTATTAATATGTGTGTATTAATCCATTTGTAGAAACTTTGATTGCATACATATGTATATGTATGTATGTATGTACATATGCAATATGCATTGATAATATAATGTTAAAGTTGTTGCCAGTTGCCATACATACATATTTACGTCTTTGCCATTTAAACAAAACAGGAATACCAGTCAAAATTATCTCGTAAGCATATGTAGTGTACATATATGTATCTAATACATTTAAATATGTGTTACATACATATGAATGATATCACAATTTCAAAAGCAGGAATCTTCTATCGCATTTAAGCCCAACCCTAAAGATAAAATGACTCAACTGGATTGACTTGTACATATTTGTCTATTGCTGCATACCACATGCATGTAGGAAAAATGTCGGCGTGACTCGGGCGTGACTCATTTGAGCTCTTAATTTGTGTTTCGAAGAAGTTCTATAAAAAAAAAAGATACCATTTACGCTAGGTTTGCTTTTGGCATGCTTATACATAATATGAATGTATATGTATATACATACGTAATGTGTATACATATTTGTTATGAATGTTGGTACATATTTAAAATGTACATATATTCAGTATCATATGTGTATGCGTGTTATATTATTTACAATTTATGTCGTTTTATTATGATTATTATTAAATGTTTGCAAACAAGTGTCGCATTTTTTTTTTTTTTTTTTTTTTTTAATATAATTTGTTTATGTTTATATACATACACACACACACATTATTTGGTATTTTTATGTACTGCACATGAGTTTTTGCATTAAATATTTGTATTTTTTTTTTCAGAGCAACAACCAGCCATGAGTTACCACATGCCTCAGGGCCGCCATAGTAAGTATTTATAGTTATTATTATTTAACTCATTTAATATTGAAAAAAGAATATAGCATGTGAAACACAATTTTATGCCCATTTCCTTGAGTATATATTATAAATTATAATGTTGTAGAGTAGGTAATTAAGTTCTGTCATCCTTAATGAATACTGTGTATAGCATTAATATGCATGACAATGCTGTTGATTGAGTACTCTGCTTTTAAATGTTTTGGTTGTCGTGTTTGACACCTTGAAATTGTTATTCTTAGTGGGCTACAACCCTGCTGACAAAGAAGCTGAAACTCTGATGTGGCAACAAGGCTCATACTTGGGTCCAGCGCAAGACTCTGGCATTCACTCTGGGGTGCCGAGTCAAGCCCCTAGCCTCACTGGCAAGGATATGGGACCCGAAGATGACGAGGGAGCAGAAGATTCACTCATGTTTGACTTGGATCATGGATTTACTCATTCATTTACTCAAGATCAAGTGGATGGTATGTATCGTGACAAATAATTACCTGCAGTGGTAATAAATAACTGCTATAAAATAATACCCAGTAGGCCTATTATATTTGTCCATGTGGTATATTAAAATACAAAGCATAAAATTAAATATTGCATGTCATTTCAATACTAAGTAAAAGTAAGCATACAACATCAATAAACTTCAACCCATTGTTTTCTTGTATAGAAATGAACCAACAGCTGAGCCATACTCGCAGTCAGCGTGTCAGAGCAGCCATGTTTCCTGAAACATTGGAGGAAGGAACTGAGATTCCATCAACACAGTTTGATCCTCAGCAGCCCACTGCTGTGCAGCGTCTTGCAGAACCTAGTCAGATGCTGAAGCATGCAGTGGTCAACTTGATAAATTACCAGGTTAGCACTTGGCACTTTCATATTGAAGTTCGATTTATTTACTTTCTCTTGCTTTGGGAATTAAAATAACAAACGATTGGGGGAAACAAGACATAGTTAAGGTTGCTCCGATTTATCATTAGTTTGTTTTAACGAACTTTGATTTGTGGTGTAGGATGATGCAGATTTAGCTACTCGAGCTATACCAGAATTGATCAAGCTGCTTAATGACGAAGATCAGGTAGTGGTCTCTCAAGCTGCAATGATGGTCCATCAGCTCAGCAAGAAAGAGGCATCTCGCCATGCTATCATGAACAGCCCTCAGGTACATCATTGGCATAATTTGGTTTGATTTTTTTCCTGGTTCGTATTGTAAAGATATTAATATTTTGACATGTTTGTTGATAATAGATGGTGGCTGCTTTGGTGCGTGCCATCTCTAATAGCAATGACTTGGAGACAACCAAGGGTGCAGTGGGTACCTTGCATAATTTATCTCATCATCGTCAAGGCCTACTGGCTATCTTTAAGAGTGGAGGCATTCCTGCTTTGGTGAAACTGCTCAGGTGATTACATTTATACAAGCATGGAATTACCAATATTTGAAAACACTTTTTATTTCAATTTTAAATTTGGTTGTAGCTTTGTGTACTGAAAATAATGGGTTAGGAGATATCGTACATGTGCGTTTCTATTGATATTATTTTAGATGAATCAAAAATTGTTCAGTTATTTTTAAATTCCATTTTACAAGTCCAGTTACCGCGGAAATATTATTTTTATGGTATATTATTCTGAAGCACTGCAGAACAACTTGATTTTTTGCCGTGTACAAAAAGTGCTTGTATTTAGCTATGGAAATATTCCACCTTGACCATGGCTTGTATCAGAATAATTACTGCCTTCTCTCTCTCTCTCTCTCTCTCTCTCTCTCTCTCTCATACGCATTTGCTAGAGTTCTGTTTAAAGTAGTAGAAAATTGTATCATAATACGGGTTCTGTTGATTATATGGTCAGTTTAGTTGAGATAAAGGAAAAAAGACAAATATGTTTATTTGCTTAAATTTTATTATTTTTATATATATTACTTTTTGCTTTTATTAATAAATTTAAATTTAACCAGGGGGGAAAAAAAGCAGGCAGGCAGGCAGGCAGGCATTAGCTTAATGCAAGCAAAACGGATCGTAATGTAAGCATCAAATAAATATGTTGCAGTTCTCCGGTGGAGTCTGTGCTTTTCTATGCAATCACGACACTGCACAATCTGCTGTTACATCAGGAGGGTTCCAAGATGGCAGTGCGCTTGGCTGGAGGGCTGCAAAAGATGGTGGCATTACTGCAACGTAACAATGTCAAGTTCCTTGCCATCGTGACAGACTGTCTGCAGATACTAGCATATGGTAACCAAGAAAGCAAGCTCATCATTCTGGCCTCTCAGGGACCCATGGAACTGGTGCGCATTCTACGCTCATATGATTATGAGAAGTTGCTGTGGACCACTTCTCGTGTCTTAAAGGGTAAGTTATATAACAAAAGCAACTGCAGTTGCAGTATTCAAGACACCCAAAGTGTTCTTGTAATGCCTATTTGAAATAAGAATGCTAATTTAATGAAAGAATCTCACAAGTTTTGTAAAACTCGGTAATGCATGTCTTGATGAATTCTTCATCAGGTCTATCATTTGGGTGCATTGCACTGGTCCTGAAAAAAATCGGTCCTCAGCATACATCGTCAGCTCAAAATACTTTTGTCGTAACAAAAAAAAAAATAAAATAAATAAATAAATAAACCTTTGTTAGTGTATACCGGTTTACATGGTACAAAGGCAGGGGGAGATACAGGCTCTTGCCGCTTGAAGAAAATTTTAGTCAGCTGGAAGAAAATCGCAGGCGGCAAAATGCAATGTTGCCCGATGCTTAACAAAATTAGGGCTGTCAAACTCGTCAATCTGGCAGCGTTTTTCCCTCCCCTTGTTCACCCTGAGCTACCCTTCAGCCAATCACCCCTCACACGCCGCCTGCTCTCCACCAATCTGGCTGCCAGGGTGGATTTTAAATTTTTTACTACCCCTGCAGTTCCCGCAATTCTGCCGCCTGCGATAAAAATTGAAGAACGCGCCGCTACCAACTTTCTCTTCACTGCTGCCTATAGCGGGAGTATAGCAATGCTCTATCCTTATTATATAGATCAGTGTACAAAGGTCAAAATTCCTTTTTTTTTTTTTTTTTTTTTATATATTATTATTATTATTATTATTATTATTTTTTTTTTTTTTTTTTACAAAAAACAAAGGCCATGTCTATAAATGGCATACATGGTGTTTATACCTTCTCTCAGCACATTCATATTTTTAGCTTTTATTAATATTATTATTTGTTTATTTCCGGTTTCATTGCTGCAAACGGTACAAAAACATTATGGAATTTAGTTAGAGAACTTAAACAGAGACGTGCCATCTACATGTTTTAGGCAGGCCCATAATGCAAAACAGTAAGCCTTCATCACTGAGCATTTCAAGGCTTCTATAGCAGCCCAGAAAGCACTCTGAAGGTGTAGAACATGTTGAACAAAATACTTGCCTATTATCCCAACATACCGGGATATCAATGTTGATTTAGCCAGAGTCATTGATTCCTAATTTATTTTCCATTCGAGAAATGGCAAATGTGGACTTGGACGTCACACCTCACCTGGTCCATGTGCGTGTAAAGTAAAAAAGCGAGCTGTGACGTTAAAATAGAAATCAATGACTCAACAACAATGTAAAATCAACGTTGATATTCCAGTATGATAAGATATTAAAGGCGTAGAACACCTTCAACAAAAAAGTTGCGTAATATCCTAACAAACCTGAAAATCAATGTTGATTTGGCCGGAGTCGTTTATTTCTAATTTATTTTCCATTCACAAAGTGCCACTACCGGTCACTGACGTCACATCTCGCTTGTTTTACGCGCGCGTAAACCGGGCAACCGGGCAATTTATTATTATTATTATTATTATTTATTATTATTTTTTTTTTTTTTGTTCAACGTGTTCTACGCCTTTAAGCACTGTTACCCGCACTCGCATTGGTGCCTCAGAACAACCTCTTCTGGGCTGCTATTGGTGCCTCAAAATAAAGTGATGTAGGCTTACTGTTTTCCAAATGTTGGGGCTGCCTAAAACATGGAGATGGCACTTCTCTGTTTAGTTTAGTACACCCATTCTGCCATGTATTGATAAAAATATGAACAAAAGTTCCAGCTTTTCCACGGAAAATTGTGTATCAAAGAGAGAGCTATTTGAGTTAGTAGGCCCAGATAAAAACAAAAGTGATTCCAAGTTTCAATATGATATGATGTATTATAAATTAGTCACATAATTGAAAAAAATGTTAGCAAGTATCACAGACTTTTTGGTATTAGGCCTGCCAAACCCCCAGTCGGTCAGTCCTACTGTTTAATGCTCTGTCGCTTGGAAAGGTTGAGAAACCCTGCTTTAACGCAATTGGTCAGATTTTTTTAGGAATCAGTGCACTTGTTCTGCTTAGAAGAATTTCTTGTTTCAAATGTTTTAAAATTACTGACATTGCTCTTTATGTTTATTATTATTGTTTCTTTCTATATTTTATTCAATTATTGCAGTGCTGTCGGTGTGCTCAAGCAACAAGCCAGCTATTGTGGAAGCAGGTGGACTTCAGGTAATGATTAATTCCCTACTAAATAAAATTAGTTTAAAATCTTGTCTAATGGTTACTTTATATATATATATATATATATATATATATATATATATATATATATATATATATATATATATATATATATATATATATATTATTTTATTCATTTACGATAATTGAGGAAAAATCGACAAAATATTATATTGCTGTGCTTGTTTTGCAGGCTTTGGCAATCCACCTTGGACACCCAAGTCAGCGCTTGGTGCAGAACTGCCTATGGACATTGAGGAATCTGTCTGATGCTGGCACTAAAGTGGTAAGTATAATTATTGTTATAATTTATTATTATTTCTTTATGTTACTTGAGTCTGGATTGTTGAAGTCTAATTGAGCAGGTCAGGAAACTTTTTACATCATACACAGTTGGCGAATAATAAAACTCAAGTAATTCATTGCTGTCCCAATAAAGCCTTTTAAACGCAATTTTATTAATATTATTGTAGCAGGAAAAGAGTGTAAAATGATGACTATAATATTAAGCATTTCACATTGAAACAGGCTTTGTAGTGGAAAAAGACAATTGTGAACTAGCAACCAATTTAATTGTTTTCCAAAAATAATTATTGCATTTCAAATCAACTAAAAAACAAAAATAAAAAATTAACGGTGTTTAACTATTAATTTTCAGAAGTGCGTTTCTCTACGCTTGAATTGTATATTATTTTGAGGTATTGTGGAAACTCTCAGATCTTTCTTGTGGGTGTTGGTGTTAGCGTTCAGGTCTTAGGATCCCCAACTGCCCAATCCAGCCCGGCTCAAATGTTAATGTGTTGTTCTTACACATGCATGTGACTGGTTTTGCAGGAGGGGCTGGAAGGTTTACTCCAAAGTCTGGTGCATCTGCTGGGCTCTTCTGACGTAAATGTTGTCACATGTGCTGCTGGCATTCTTTCCAACTTGACGTGCAACAACCAACGCAACAAAGTTGTAGTGTGCCAAGTAAGTGTTGATATGATGAGGAAGAGTGATAATTTTCATTGAATAAAAAATCACTGGTTAATATTTATTACATTATTTTTATTTGCAGGTTGGTGGTGTAGATGCTTTGGTGAGAACCATTGTGAATGCAGGAGATCGTGAGGAAATTACAGAGCCAGCAGTAAGCATGTTTTATTTTTATGTGAAGCTGTTAGATTATTTGAAAGTCTTTTTTTTTTTTTTTTTTTTTTTTTTTTAATTTATTAATTTTATGTCATTGTTAGTGCTTCATTTGACGTAGCATGGTTCCTTGTAGTCCAAAATTCTTATTTTACTTTTGTTTTCAGGTATGTGCATTACGTCACTTAACATCACGTCATGTGGAGGCAGAAATGGCCCAAAATGCAGTCAGGCTCAATTATGGACTTCAGGTACTATCTCTCTCTCTCTCACTCTTCATTAGTAAGGTTAATGGTTCAAGCTTCTACCCAGTGGTGGATAAAATTATGCTGTTATCTTAACAGTTTTATCATGGCAATACGCCATGCTATAGGATGTTATAACAAACAAACGGAAGTGTTCAAAGTTGTAATTGACTAACCATTTTAAACGTTTAAATAAACATCTTATTTGATTTGATATTTTAACTGTTTATGCTTCACTTTTTTGTTGCCGTCAGTAGTCACTACACAATTTAAGTCGATAAGTATGTAAGCTTTCTCCTACTGGCTTCTTAGGAAAGAAATAAAAATAAAAAAAAGGTTACAAGAACTATGTAGAAATAAGCAATGCAATCGGTTATTATTAATTCTTGGTTCTTGTAACATGACTGTCACAGTAACATATTTGAAGCTACCTTGCTTCACTGCTTCTAGTCAACTATGAGAAGAAAATATTTGTGTGCTAGTAAAGTTGTTACTAATGGTAAATTTAATGCTTAGGTGATCGTCAAACTGCTACACCCACCTTCTCGTTGGCCCCTTGTGAAAGCAGTGATTGGCTTGATTCGCAATTTGGCATTGTGTGCAGCTAATCATGCTCCTCTGCGTGAATCTGGTGCTATACATCAACTTGTTCGCTTGCTAATGAGAGCTTTCCAAGATACACATAGGGTAAGGAAAATGGAGTGTTTTCTAGTGTGCATATCATATTACCTTACCAAGTTATCCCATGACTCATGTTAAAATGTTGTTTGCAGCAACGTGCTGGCTCTGTAGCCAGTGACAACAAGGCAGCTCCTTCTCCCCAGCCTGGAGGACCAGGAGGCAATCCTGCAGCCCCACTCGTGTATGCAGAGGGAGTTCGCATGGAAGAAATTCTTGAGGGCACTGTAGGTGCTCTACATATCTTGGCAAGGGAACACCATAACAGACTGCTTTTACTCTCACAAAATACCATACCAGTGTTTGTGCAGGTAAAATATTGTACTATAGACTTTGTTATATGGAAACTAAACAATTTTTAGTTATTGATTCTTTGAAGCTCTGGCACAAGAGCTTCTCTCTAACATTTAAAATGCCAATCTTACGTTTTTATCTTTTAAATATAATAATAATCATGTTTAAATATGACCTTGGGTCTTCTTGTACATATTTATAATCATTATTATTTTTTAATTACCAATGCATGTGTGTTTACAGCTGCTGTTCAGTGACATTGAGAACATTCAACGCGTATCTGCTGGTGTGCTGTGTGAACTTGCAGAGGACAAGGAGGCAGCTGAGCTGATGGAGGCTGAAGGTGCCACAGCTCCCCTGACTGAGCTACTGCACTCTCGCAATGAGGGAGTTGGTAAGTAATAAATCTGTGCCAGCAGATATCTTCTAGCAGTTCAAAGTAGAATTTAATTTAAAATTGCATGAAGTTATTGTTGGAACTAATTCAAATACTATTATGTGTGTTTACAGCAACTTATGCAGCAGCTGTGCTGTTCCGTATGTCTGAGGACAAGCCTCAAGATTATAAGAAGCGACTATCCATGGAGTTGACAAGTTCATTGTTCCGTGATGATCACTCTCTGTGGGCTGCTGGAGCAGATTACAACATGGCACCAGACCTACAGGTAAACATTAAGAGTCATGTGTGTTGTAATCATGTTTCTATGAACATCTATCTTACAGCAGTCACAACGATTCGAGAAAAGCTTTTTATCTTCACATATAATCAACTTTTTTATTTGTTTGATCATACATATATAATGTTTTCAAAATTTTGTTAGATTTTTATTAGTTCGTTATTTATTTATTTATTATTATTTTTTTTACCAATATATAATTAGTGTTACTTTTTTGTATAATTTATTTTGAATACTAGAAGTATTTATTCATTTATCATTTGGTACAAGGATTTTATTTTATGTAGAATGATTTTGTTTTGTTTCTTTTGTTGAGTTTTTATTTTGTTTGTTGCGTGGTAGGAGATGCTAGGTGCTGACTTTGAGGGTTTGTATTCTCAATCACCCAACAGCCAGCAGCAACAGCAGCAGCGTGTTCAGCACAATATTTACGGCCAAAATCAGACAGGTAACCCTCAGCGAACAAGTTGGCTTTTGGCAGTGTGTGGTGGTGGATTTTAAACTAACCTCTCTTTGCCCCTCCCCCCCTCAAAAATTAATGTATAAAATGTAGCTCTGTTGTACTGCATTTAACTGTAACAATACTCAAGCAAGCCATAGTAAGCACTTGTGGTCTTCAACATCATACAAATCCTCATGAGGCTGTTTGGTGTTGAAAAGTCAGGTGTGGATAGAAATAACAAATGATAGCAGGTTATTTTTTTGAAGCTTATCTTGTTTTATATTATTAATATTCATTTATTAGCTAGAAATTTTAATATTTGACTAACATTTTCCTTTGCTTTGTTGCTAACTCCTTATTTTATGTCTCTTATGCCTAAAAAAAATGAAAATTGATTAATATTTATTGCATTTTAATAAAACACAATTTAGAGCTTAACTTTCCTCTTGTCTTACTTGGTACTAAACTTCCTTTCAGCTTGCTGGTGCTTTGGTGATTATGGTTTTGTGGACTAACACAAATTTGTGTTTTAATAAAATCATTGACCTCTTTGTTGTTTCTTTCCCGCAGCCTATGCCGCGGTACCAATAGAGGGCCTTCAAGACCTGGACCTAAACAATCAACCTCCATCAGTGCCACAGCAACCCACTAATCCTCCAACTCCTTCATCCTTGCCCCCCAATGGTGGCCAACATTCTCCTGGAGGTGTGCCCAATCCTCCTCGAGACAATGGCAACCAATTGGCAGCCTGGTACGACACTGACCTGTGAACCAAAACAGGGAGACACTGCAGCGTATGACTAACAATTGTCTCAACGAAATAAGCCATTATTTTGTCTCTGTTGCATGTTTTTTTGTGCACACATAACACAATTCATTTTAAGATAGAACGCAAGTATTTTTAATATAATTATTTCCAATGCTAAATATCATACAAAGTGTATGATTTTTCCTAATTATGATGCATCAATTTGTGGGCATCAAAGGATCTTTATCCTTGATATTTTATTCTAGAAACTGTTAAAGGGTGGAGAATTACAATATGAAATTACAAACCTTGATGGCAAACTTATTTATACACTTTTTTTAAAAAAGATAATATTTAACTTTACTGCCTTTCAAAACTTAATGCAATTAATGGTTTGCCCTAGATTTCTCCCCCCCCCCCCCCCCCCCAGGTCTCTCTCTCTCTTGGTAGAATCATTAATTCAAGAGATGAATTCTTAATGAATGTATACAAAAGTTTTTGTTTTGTATGGTGTTATGTGTTTTATGGTGTATGGGTAGTTTATGTATGGGCATTTTTAATAGCTATATCTTTAAATTGTTCATTTAAAAAAAAAATTCAAATTATCATTAGTGATATCAAAAGTATTTTCCAATCTTCATCGGCTATCTTTTTATAGTTTAAAAATTTTATTGACAAAGTATAGTGTGCTGATTTATCTTTCTGTTGCAATTTTAATTGTTTATATGAAACAATTAACATATATTAAGTAGATAGATCTCTTCAAATAAATATTGATGTTTATCAAGTTCTATATTAGCTTTAAGGTATATATTATATAATGACCTTTCATGTGTCCTAATTTCACAGACCAAATGCCTGGATTAAAATAGTACTTCACTTGTTCTCATCTAGAGAGCAAATTTGAAGTTCTGTAGCCAAACCTTAGCTTAATTCTTAAAAATAATTCCAACTTTAGTTGCCATAATGAGGCTAATTAACCATACTTTGGTCTGTTAAATTAAAATGAACATGAAAGCAGAATTTCAATATTATTAAGTAAATGTTTAATGGCACAAAAACATAGATTATAAATATATTACCGGACAGTGTGACAAAAAAAAAATTATATTTAAAAACTTTACTATAATAATTATTATTTATTGCTGACAATTTTAATGCACTGTTATTGTGAGACAAAATCTATACTGTATTTAACTATACTGTATTCCTCTCAGCAAATAGATTGCATACATTTTAATAAGTTTTTTTTTTTTTATATATATATATAGAAAATTGTGCCGGTAACAGGGGATTAATGTAATACTTAGAATATAGATTCATATATTTAAGTGTGTTTATTATTATTAGAAAAGCTTATTATAATATTCGCACAATGAAATGCTAAACAATTAGAATAATTTCTACCTTTATAATTTTACCTTAAACGTATTTTTTCCCCCATTTTTTTTTTTTTTTTTTTTTTTTTAACATGACTATTTTATTATATTATGATGACAATGAAGACGCCTCATTCCGTATATATGCATGAATTTGATTGACTTCACAGAGGTGCAATATTATAATTATATTCTGACTATACTGTTAATCTTCATATTGTAACATCAATATGTCCTTATTATACTAAACTATATATTAACAAAGACTTGTATTATTTATTATTACAAGCTCTAAGTATTATTTTATAGACTACAGCAGCTTATTTGTATTGACTTCAATAAAATGATAATATATAATAATAATCAATGATTTTTTTTATTTTTTAAGAGTTAGCCTCAGTCCTCAAGCGATTTTAATATGTTTTAAAAATTATTTTTGAATACATCTAATTTTTTAAAGATTAAAGTTTAAACATAATTTCTTTGTGCTACAGTACCCATACATTGCTCACAGACACAGTTCATTTAATTTAGTTTTTAATTTTGCAAAAAAAATTTAAAAATATATATATATATATATGTTATTCAAATGAGAAAAGTAAGCACATATTTTTCAAAACAGGATGAAATGTATGAATTGAATATAAAACAAAAAATAAAGCATAAAAATATATATTATTATATATTTATTTATTAAACACCAAGGTGTACTTATACATATATAGGTCTACATTTTTGCATATTGACTTAATGATAGGGTCCGAGATGGACAATGAAGTAAGTGGTACCTAGTACATAGGCCACTACATAACACACATACACATTTATCATTTATTTATTTATTAAACACAATGCGTGTACAACATACATCTAAACATTCAACTCATAAACATTACATATATATACCTCATATCAAGATCAAATAACAGTATTATACATGCTGATCAGTGCCCTCGGCATAGTAGGCCATACTTAAATGTCTCCTAGAACATGTGAGGAGATGATACTGATCAAATGACATCCCACACAAGGAGCAGATACAATTATTAGTACAATTATGATATTCCTTAGTGTTACAAATTTTGTGATGAAAACTGTGTGCCGCGAAGCGGGTGATAATATTACGATTTATCATTACACTCGTGATATTCTTTAATTTGACAGATTACATGGTGGAAATATATATTATTAGAAAAGCTAAAAAAAAAGGGGGGGGCGATTATAATATACACATGCTAATCATGCAAAATTTTACCCCAATTATTTCTGATCATGATGGAAACTTGAATATCTTGTAACTGTAGCTTGTGGATTTATCTTTTTTTATAATGGACCTAAAAAATTTTAAAAAGTGATTGATCTATTTTTGGCAATATTTTTATTTTTCCAGGACTTTTTTTTTTTTTTTTTTTTTTTTTTTTGAATTAAATTTTTTTAAGGACTTAATTTTATTTATTATTATTATTTTTTTTTTACCGAATTGAGCGAAGTGACTGGAAATTTCCGACATAACCCAACCACTAATTTGAAGTCCACTTTTTTTTTTTTTTTTTTTTTTTTTTCCTTTCAGATGTAGTTTATTTGTTTACATCCTAAATACTTTTTAAGTTGTGCATTCTCACAATGGCAGAGTAGTAAGTTTCAAATATGCGCCTGCAAAAGTATGTTCTAGCAGTTCAAAGAAAAATGGCATATTTATTGATATATTAAATATTAAAACAAAATATATTGTGAAGACCACAATAATAATATATTATTACTTATTGGGCTATTTTAGAGCTCTGAAGCAACCAATTTAAAAAACCTCAACATGGTAAACCTAGTACCGGCCGAAATTTAAAAAAAAAATAATAATAATAAAACTGACTTGTGTGAGTGATCAAATTAATGCCGCATGAACATGACGGGTCCATACTATATGTAAACTATTGCATATTAATTGCTATAAGGAAAAGGGAGAAAATAAGTCATAGCATGCATCGTTTCAAAATCTTTTGAATCGCAATTTAATGCTCTTATTTATATATGTTAGCTTCCGGAAGCGGAAAATATGGTCAGAACGCGTTGGCACCACGTATGAGGCTTCGTAACGCGAAATTCGTGTTGGGAGCATGGTAAATTTAATCCCAACGCGTTGAGATCAAGTTGAAAATTTTCAACGTGACGGGATCAAATTTGAAATCTTATGACGCGTTAGGAACGAATCTAGGACGACTCGCTACAAGGACAATTTGCGACAGACAATTTGTGACAGACGATTTACTACTACTGGACTATTCGCGACTGGAAAATTGGCTACAACGGACGATTTGTGACACGAGACAATTTGCGACAGGGATAATTTGTGCCAATGGACTATTCGCTCCAGCGGAAAATACGTTACAGCGTACAGGGAATCATATAACATAATAGTTTACTGCTGCATCTTGCAATTTATACATTAAATTAATAATAAAAAATAATAATAATAATAAATATAAATATAAATAGAAAAAAAAAAAAAAAAAAAAAAGGAAAGGCATAGTAAATATATATAATATCATTTATAGTTTACTGCATCTTGCAATTTATCTATAATAAAATTTTTGAAATTTTTTTCAATAAATAATTTAACTATTTTTTAAAATATAAATAAATAAATAAAGCTGCATGCATATTGCAATTTTTATCTTAAAAAAAAAAAAAAAAAAACTAGCAAATAACTATATTTGAACAGCGAAAAATGATATTTTATTTATATGACAAAGAAAGAAAAATTATATTTTCCGTATGCTGAACAATGCATTACGCACCAAAAACATGGCGACCAAGCGCAAGGATGAGCAACGGGTTTAGTTCAGTATAGTCACAAATAATCCCGTCGCAAATTGTCCACGGTAGCAAAACGTCCATTGTAGCAAATCGTCTGTTGTAGCGAAGTGTCCAGTAGCGAATTGTCCAGTCGCCAACCATCCGGTAGCGAATTATCTTGTCTCGAATTGTCTGTCACAAATCGTCCTTGTAACGAATCGTCCGGTTACCGTTAGGAACATGCACAATTGTTCTCAATGCGTTGGGACAAAAATTGAAATTTCACAACGCGTTTTGGTAAAATAATATAATTATGTGTATAAAACATCACAAAATAAATAATAATAATAATAATAATATAAAAACAAACGATAATTAGAGCAATATAAAATTTCTTTATTTTTATAGCAAAATTAAAAAAAAAAACTATCATTTTATTTAATAAAATAATCAAAAGTCGAATATTAACAATTTTTCTTAACTCAAATATTTGCTAAGGTATCTTCTCTCGAAGAAAAGGACAGAGAGAGAGAGAACACGCCTTTTTTAAAACTGATTTTAAATAATGAAAAATAAAAGTATTTATTTCATATACCAACAAAATTAATCTATTATGACCTACGACTATACTTTCCTCATACATTGGTTCAAAGTTCAAGTCTACCTTATATTATCCAGTGATAACAATATACCTATATTTTTTTTTCTCATACACGTTCAGTCAGTTGAATGTTTGTCTCTGTGCGGAAAACATGTTTTATAATTTCGCCATAGTCGTTGGAAATAGAATATGTTAAGAAAATATTTGAATTTAAATACTGACGTGTATTGTTGGTGCGCAAATAATTAAGTGAGTGGATAACGGTTGTACAGTGGCTCTTACATATTTAATCGTAAGTATATTCACTTAAAAATAAAAAAGTTTCGGTCATGTGACACCCTCTCAATAAATATCATATCAATAATATGCTTATGTGTTACATTATGTAGAAATGCATACGATGCATTATTCGGGAGTGCGTGTCGTGCGGTACACGGCGCGCACAAGAGAGTCTTGGCTTGGCTTCGGCCAAGGCAAGAGCCTCTACACAATATTGTACTTATACCAATTAATAGTGAATAAATAGTGTTAATATAATCAACGTGTATAATTCACTATACTCTCATCCACCACCACCGGTCAGCCATCCATCTACCGTCATTATAATAATACGTGACCCCAGTCTATCTATAGACCGTCACATAACCGTGATTGAGACAATAGACCGTCACATATGGTGTTAGTTACCAATTGTCTCGTCACATATATATAATTAATAATCAGATAGATCGTTTAGTAAGTTTAATTTTCATGTCTCAATATATTCCGTCCGTGTGATTTAACAACACCTTGCACAAAACACATACAGTATACTGTATTCTTGCATTTCAAGTAAATTAGTAATTATAAATCTAGAAGTTTGAGACGAAAAACAAACAATACCTATATAAACATGCATAATAATAAATAATAATACATATAAGTAATAATAGCAAAGTCTTAAATCATATCACATAAAATTTTGAATTGAGAAAAGTTCCTTTTCGGCTTTTGATTATTTTACTAAATAAAATTATATTTTTATTTTTATTTAAAAAATTTTGCTATAAATATTTATATAGCTCTAATTATTGTTTGTTTTTTATTTTTATTTATTTGGTGATATTTTATACACATAATTATATTATTTTACCGAAACGCGTTGTGAAATTTCAATTTTTGTCCCAACGCATTGTGAACAATTGTGCATGTTCCTAACGCGTCATAAGATTTCAAATTTGATCCCGTCACGTTGAAAAATATTCAACTTGATCTCAACGCGTTGGGATTAAATTTACCATACTCCCAACACGAATTTCACGTTACGAAGCCTCATACGTGGTCCCAACGCGTTCTGACCATATTTTTCGCTTCTGGAAGCTAACATCTAACATAAAAATACATATTATAATACATCGAAAAGTTATGTCAGTTGAATAGTCACTCCTCAAGTCAAGTAGTTACACTACTCTCTATAATGAAAGTTTCATTTTTGTGTTGAAAAATAAAAAAACAATTAAAGTTCTTGCTGTGTAATCAATTGCCTTTTTTAATCAACATATATTTAATTTTTAAAGAATGAAAAATTATTATTTGTGGTTATATGAAGATTTTTTTTCTTTTATATATTTATATTTTTATATATTATCAAATATATGTAACATAAATTTATTCATATATTATATGTATGTATATTATTATATTGTTTTACATATTGAAAATTGAATTTCAAAAATGTGTTATTAAGAAAGAAAGTTTTGTGACCACAATTTTAAAAAAAAGAGTGCAATAATCGCGGAATGAAACAATTGCGATGACGACATACTATGAGCATCTGCCTGCTTGCAGATAAACGTCATCGACTTCTACCTATATTGTTGATATATTATTAAAACCAGTTTGGCTCAAATGATGGGAGCAATTTTGAACAATAAATTGTCGATCTAATATTTTGAATCCTATGTAGCATAATGGATTATGGATGCATGATTATAGACGAGGCACACATGCCGGCGCCGATATAACTTTTATTATATTACCCCAAGTAAAATCACTTGGGGAGTAGCACCTGCAGCTACCATGACCTACACAATAAGAAAGAATAATTAGATCTTAAAATCTGACTATAAACGACAAGTAAAGGGGAGCTCGCAGGAAGAAAACAGGTGAGTAGCATGCTGCTATTACATTTTTACTGTCTTCAATTAGCTTATACTGTTGATCATATTAAATATTCAATATAGATTCAAAACAAAAACCTTAACAACATAAAATATTATATTTGGTAATAATATTTTTTATTTTTATGGAAAAATGAAATAAAAAAGTTCTATTATATGGAAAAATAATTAATAAAACTATTTAAACAAACTATTATTATAGGGAAAAATGAAATAAAAAAGTTCTATTATATTGCTTTACATTACTCACATTTCACACACATTCTACATTTCAGAACTGGTTGAAATGTATTTGCCAGTCCGCGATTTGGTCAAATCACAATGCACAATTAAGTGATGAATTTCAGATCTTGGCAAAAACGCCAATTAAGATATATAAAATTATGTGTGTGTGTGTGTGTGTTGGGGGGGGGGGGGGGGGGGTCTAGTTCATATAATTGATGTAAAAAAAATCTGAATACGAAAGTGTTTGAATTTGCATAGTTCAAATGTATTGTTGGTGCGCAAATCATAAGCGAATATGTGGAGATTGTTTTATTAATAGCTCTTAATTTTCATAATCGTAAGAACCCCTTTAAAAAGAAGTCAGAGAATAACACCAAGTTTATTTTTCATGTTAATTATATTTCATTTTGTATTCCGTCTCTAGCCGTCTGGTCAACGCATTCGAATCAAATTAATCTAACACAGAACACATATTTTGCATCTCAAATAAAATAATAAAATAAATTGGTTTAAAATCTCAATAATAATACCTAAATATAATGCATAATATAGTCTTTAATCATAATATTACATAAAATTTTGAGCTGAGAGATATTCATTTTCTATTTTTCTACTTTGATTAAAACTATAGTTTGGCCAAAATTCAAAGACCAAATCAAATATGCATGGTAAATGTTATTGCGTGCGTCTACTTGATACTATAAGTAGAGGGTATAGGACGTTTGACCAGGTATCTTTTTATTTAGATTTGTCACATTATTATTATTATTTCAGTACCTCGACTACATAACATAATATGATATTAAGATTCCCGTGCACTGCTGTCCCTGCATAGATAGTGAACTTTTCAGTTTTCATACTCTCATTTAAATCATGTAATCGTATTTATTAAATTACACGAACAGCTAGAGAGCTATAAGCTTCATTTTTGGTAACAATAATGCTTGTTAAAATATCTCTGCCTTCAGAGTGGGATTTTTTTATTTTCGTTCTAGTTCCGGTTTTATTCAGTTTTTTTCGCCTAAAAACTCGCACGATCATTTTGGAAAAGAATCCCACGAAGACACCCTAAATTTTACGGGCAATCTAAAAATGTATTTTAAGTCTCACTTTGACAAATAATAAGAGCGTTATTTAATAAATACGATTCATTAAAATATAATAAATTTGAAATCGCCTTATTGGTAGCATCGTACCGCAATGCACCTACTGCGCAAGGCTTAAGATTATTTTTGTCGACAGGAAACGTCTATCTATGTTTCAATCAAAATAATATTTGTCTGTTTCTTGTAATCAGTATTTTTATCATGTATGAACTACGGAATGCTATTTATTATTATTATTAGTTTGTTTTATACAATGTTTGAACCTATCTGCTCTTGCCTATATTAAAAATTAGAATTTTTTATGCAAATAATAATTGATTAGCAAAACGCTTAATTTTTTATTTCTTGAATTATAATTGCAATACACAGATTGCCCGATTTGAAAATTGAATGCAAATATGTTTGCAAGGCTGAACTTTTTTTTTCTTATGCAATATAATGCCGCTTATTAATGTAATAGTAAAATAAATGCATATCCAAATATTATAAAAATAAAAAATAAATTTTAAGCCATTCAATATTATATTGAACTAATAACTAATATTTATTAATTAATTATTTTATAGTTTCTGAAAACGTTGTAATATTGCATTTATTTTTAATTAGTCTGTAATACAAAACATAAAATTGCAATATCAGAAAATGAAAAAAAAAAAAAAAAAAGTATGGCAAGAATTATAAATTGCAAATAAAGCACCTACTTCATTATTAATTAATGTAATTAGCAAACGTACTAAGTAATATTATATAAAATTCGTGTGTCTATCTATATTTCAATGCTGAAGGCACACAAGTAGCTTACTTCAACTTTATTTTTTCTTACATAAAATATAAAATACTATGAAGCTCACAAATGAATCACTTGATATAAGAAGCGTATTTTCCAAACTTGGTCAAGAATTTCATTTAATACAATACTCCTAGATATACCTTTATTGCTTGTAATCTGTTTACTAATTTTGGTGATTACCTTTAATAACTTCAGTCACTTGAATCTCTGGTCACGTGATTATAAACACGATGTTTTCTGTGAGTGCATACTGTCAGTAATTACTATACTGTATATTATATTATTTAAAAAATATAATAAACTGATATATCAATTATTATAAAAAATAAACTAAGTTTGATATTTTTAAATATACATTATATCATGTAATTGTGTATGTGCATAATGGTTTGTGTGCTTGCGAGCCCAAAGAATTTCAGTTTTATAAGTTTATGCTCCTCACTTTAACACACGGTAAGCTAAGCAGTCTAATTTTTGTGAATATTATCTATTCTATAGCATATGATTATGATTAAATTAAAATTCTCTTTTACTTATTGTAATTGAATTTAATCAATTTCGCTGACTTTATTATATATAATTAGTTATTAAATTTTTTGGCACAAAGTATTTAATATTTTGTACAAAAAATCGATAGCTTCTACATTTTTATTGTTCATTTATTTTTCTAACTGGAGTTTTAAAGCTTCAAAACATATATATATATATATATATATATATATATATATATATATATATATATATATAATATATATATATATATATATATATATATATATATATATATATATATATATATATATATATATAAATATGTTATACTGAAAATATGACAAAAAAATTATATATACAAAATTGGAATTTTCCTAGATAGGAGCCCCAAAGTTTTAAGTCAATTTTGTCATATATTTGAAATTCTTGCTATGAATTGCCTGGATCAATAGTTTCTTATTTCTTGCAAAGGTTGATTTGATAGTCAAATAATATACGCTTATTGTATTTGCTCATCTGCACAGCACATACAGTATCTTACAGGTAGGGTGTATACGTATGACGTCATACCTTCGACGCCATACTAGCACAATGAATAACATTGCTCAGCTCGAAAAACGTCGTTTTTGACTATTTTCTTTAGATTTTATTATTATTATCAAAATTATTATTATTTTTCTCTCAAACTTGAAAACCTATAATTCAACCTGTTTTCAGCATCAATGCGTTCAAAAATATTGCTAAGTATTTTTAAATTGCCAAAGTATGATTTTCCCATACCAGTCCATGTTATTTAGTGCTCACATATGGCGTCGACTTTTATATTAATGCAACGACCATAATATACAGTATTATAGTGTATACTATAGATAGACAAGGTAATATACAGTGTTTTGTTTAGTTTTACGTATTTAAATATTTAATAAAGATTAATAATATTTATGATTTATCGTAGGTGACTGTACTATTCTGCGCAGAGCATGTAAATATATATTTTTTTACGACTTTTAGAGTCAATATAATATATAAAATAATTCATTTGAATTATTTTTGTGTACTTTTATATTTTTTATTTGTCAAACTATAATGTTTTTTTTTTTTTTCCCTTCAAAATAAAATACTGTACGGAGAAAACGTAAAATTGCTTGCTTAGATAGCTTTGCCTAAATTATAATTTTATAATAACAGTAACTGAATATTATAGTAGTTTGTGATATATTCTATAATTTGTATTAGAAGTCGCGAGATACACTTGCAACTGTATTATTTTAATTCAAATAATTGCTCATTTTGCATATTCGATTCATTTGATTTGAGACTTTGCAAGAACTCATTATATTGCTTCAAAGTCATTGATTTATACATAAATCGATAGTTTAAAAATTTACAATGATAGCACTTAATTATCTTGCGATGTATATGAGGTATATAAATTTACAAATATTGACCAAAGAAAACTTTAGATAAACGGTCAAATTAATTATATATTTTTAATGTATTTATTTGTATATAAATATATAGTCCTTTTGTCTTATAATGTTCTCGACTTAATAATGAATTTCATTAATAATAATGATTTAATTATAGTTTTCATAATAGTTCCGATAGTTAAGAAGGATATAGGTCTTATAAAGTAATCAATTAATATGGTATTGTACTATTCTATTTCCACGCATAATTCATTCATTATTTTTATGTGACGTTGAAGTTTTGAATGAATATTATTAAAGAAAATTTTAGTGATTTATACAATTAATTTTAATACATTATTTCTTTTATTAATTAACAGACATGTAGAACATAATATAATATAATATATGGACATCAATATAAAACATTGAAATTTATACATTTTTTGTTTTAATTCGACTGCTATCATATGGCCTATACACTATATGTATAAATAAATTAAGGTTCTAATTAACACTATTTTATTTATTATTATTTCTTCTAAACTTATCAATTTTATATTTGATTGATAAAAAGTACAATAGACAATTTCCAACATGAATACAGGCCATTATTGTTTTCTCTCAACACTTTATTTTTACACCGTTTCAATAGTAAAAAATGGTATTATACCAATGATTTTATTTTATGCTATATAATTTTAACTTTTGTATCACATTTTTGCTCTTGCAGCATACTGCACGATTTTATAATTTATTCCCAACACTCTACTCGTCTATAAATTTGAAGATTCATTGATGTCAACATCAAGGAAGATCATTGAAGGTGGCGCATCTCGCATGAGTCTGTTTCCTCTCCAGTTATTACATTCAATATCAGTACTATGAGCTTCTGAAAAATCAGAATCTGGTTTTTGTAACCTCCAGTTTTCTTCAGCACTAACATCAGATTTTTGAAGGGAAAGAGAAGTCGTTTTTTCTTCGAATATTTCTGCGTTTGATGGTAATTCCATTTGTTTACGAGGAGTTTTTCTTACTGCTCCTTTAGGAGCCGTTGACGCGCGAGATTTTGAAGGTACGATTTCATTTAGTTTTTGTGATATTGCATCAAGTTCATCTCGTATTATAATAAGCTTATCTTCGTCAATAGACTCAACTTCCCTCATAATTGTGAATAAATTTTCAGTGTGTGCCAAATATTCATATGTTTGAGATCTTAGTTTCAATTCTAAGCTTTTACGTGCTAATTTAATGAAATGTTTGACAAATAACTCTAATATTAAAACTCTACGATTTTGGCTCAGATGGATTTTACTCACATTTATCTCTATTTCTGGTTGATTGTCTATTGTAGCGTCTTGTTTTGCTTGCGTTTTTGCCTTTTCTTTAGCCAACTTCTTTTCTTGTTCTACTTGTCTGTGATATTTTTCATTCCAAATTCGCTTTGGGTCTTTCGTCACTGTAGTCCAAAATCCAGTACTTTCTGTGTCTGAATCTTGTTTGCTAACTTTATGAATTTCTGGTCGTAATGTCATTCCACGCAGTGCGGGATTCATCAACTCTACGTCATAATGCGCTTTCAGTATTTGAATTAATCGATCATAGTCAAGCTTAGGATAATCATTTCCAATATGCACGTGTTTAAGTGCTGCTATAATATGACCGAATGGATTTTCCCGAAAGTTTCGAATCCTGCGCTGCACTACGTGTAGTTTACTACTAGGAATACTTTGAAATTCATTTCTTCTCCGTATAAAATAATTTGGAAAATTTTGTTGTGATAGTGATGAATATAAATGTTCATATATTGCTCTAATGTTATTAAACATTTCATAATTTGCCCATGCTAGTGCCAAATTTTCTGCTTGCCAGAACAGAACGTGACGCAAATGGTTTTCATTCACACTGTCTGAAATACTGAAGAAAGCTTGAAATAATATTAAGCTAAAGATGTAACATCGGAGTTGAACATGATCCAGACATGTTTCTAAGTATTTTTCTGCCTCCGGGAAATCAATGGTCCATTCGAGATGAAGGTCCGGGTTCGCACCTCTTCTCGGTGCATAGCCAATTGGAGTTAAATGATAGCCTTTGCTGCGTGCCCTTTGCACCATTTCTCTTGTAGGCCATGAATAGGTTTTTTGAGTTCTTTGGTCAAACGCTTGCAGTCTGGAGCGTAATAACCACTCAATTGCTTTTTCTGGCCAATTTGGATAAGGACAGTTGACCGTAGGAATGATATCTAATTTGAGCGCAGTAGTTTCACAAGTGATCGCTGTACCACACACGGTTGCGTTGTTGATTGCGTGAGGAGCAAAACCTAAATCTATTGCTAATAATTCAGCAAAAATATTGCTGAAGTTGTCCATGAAATATTTTGAACTCAAATAAAATTTTGTTTGAAATAGGTCTTCACTATTTTCATCTTCACTGAAGTGTCTAAATGTCTTTTGTACAAAGCAAGTATTTGGTAAACCCAACTTTAATGCAACACCAGTTTGTTTTATTTGTTTGCGGCGTTCTTCCAGTGTTTGTGGAGTGTTGATATTTGTAATTGTGGTATATCCGTACTCTGAATCACTGGTGCTATCAGCACTACGATGAGAACCAGGCACGTTTAAAAATGAATTGTTTCCTGTATTATAACCACTACTGTCATTGGAGCTATTGCTGCCAGTTTTTTGCTGATTTGTGGGCACCAGCAACGGTCGTTTCCTTCTGTTCATGTTTCTCATGTGTTTTGCGTGTGGAACTGGACCTAAAATTCCACTAAGCCTTCGTTCCGTAGGTGTAAAATTATCTAAGTCGTCCTTATCTGTTAAGTGTAAATTATTAAGCCGCTTTCTTTCTTCCTCTTCGCCTTTCGAATACTGAATATTAGGGGATGATTTTGATCTTGTCATAGACGATTCTTCAGTATTTTCTTCTAATATGATTTTATCAGGCATTGAAATTAATTGTTTCTTAAAATGATCAACGAGGACTTGGGAAGCATCTTTTTCGGTTTGAGTACCGATTTTTGGCATTTTTGCCATGAATGCATCGTTTGAGCGGTGAACTTGCACTTGAGTTACCGCACGTTTTGGCTGAGGTGAACTTTCGAATCTGTCTTCAGCCTCACTGTTGAGGCTACTTGAGCTGCTGATGTCATCGCAATGCCGACCAGAAGTAGAGGGTGGGTTGGATTTATTTGTATCGTAATCACTCAAACGTGAGTACTCACTTTCTTCAATATCAACATAAGATCCAGTCATGCTGCTGCGGGCTGGAGTCATTATTTTGGAATCTAAGTTCCTCATTTTCACGAAGCCTGCAAGCAGAAATGAAACACGTTGATATTAATCATTCATAAAATGAATGTTATAAGAATATTAAAAAGAAAAAGACAATGTACAGGGCATGCCTCCATTTATTTAAAGCAATAAGCAAAATACTTATATAATATACACACATAATTATTTAGGTAAGTTATAGCTATATACTTTTTCTTAATATTCCTGTAATACAACGTACTTTTATTACAAATAAGAACAATTCTTAACAGTAATTGAAAGGTTCGAAAACAATAAGTGTATGGAGTTTATATTATAAGGTCATACTCTTATATAAAATTAATACCGCTTGATACCGTAATAAAACTTTGGAAAAAAAATTGATAAAAAAGTTCATAAAATACTTTATATATTGTAATAATTTGTGGGCTTCAATTTTGAATTATATAAAAATTAAGTTCCTGTGTACGCTTATTGACAATATTATTGAAATAATTGGAATAAACTATTATATAAGATGATAAACTTAAATTTGTACTGATAATATAATATAGAGTATAATACAAGCATATACACATAATAAATAGAAAAACAATTCTTAACATAATTAAGTGTACAAAAAAATTATAGGCTATAATACATGTTGTGTATAAATATAATTTTTAAGACTGTTACAATTTTTAATAACAAAATATAGTAATGCTGGTAATTGGTATAAGTACTTTATATATCTAAAAGTAATTAAACCATCGCGCAAAAAGGTTCATGAAAAAAAGAACGTAACGTTTACCCTTGTGATATAAGGGATGCTTTAGTAGGATCGTATTGTTGTAACTCGTTTGTAGTCGATTGTTGAGTGAAGATGCAAGGTGACATTAAACCTCTCACGCCCATAAGTTTTCATTGTTGTGTAAAGTCATTTATTTAATATTTTCTTACCTGGCTGTTTTGATGCTTGTTCTAAACCGATTCGTATTACTGGTGTTTGGTCTGCTACTCTGGGTGCCGAGTACACGTGTTCTTGGTCAATAACCTCGATATCCTCGTGGCAGATCATCACTCGAACTGGTCGTAACGGAACCCCCTGTCCAGGACTCGAACCCGGTGCTCCCGGAGGCAAAAAGCGTACCTGCCCCTGTATAATCAATAAAAAATTAATAAAAAAAAATAATATTAAAATTATTAATAAGATTTAATTTTATTCAAAATACTGTAAGCTCTCAAAAATGAAATTAAGATCATAATTTAGAATTATATCTTAAGTTTTAAAAGTATTCTTATAAAATAAAACAGCAGTTTAATACCGCTTTTTTATATATTTTTAGGTATATACTGCAGAATTAGATATAACTATACTGCGCGCTGCTATTTGGCCTATAAGAAGTTGCATGTGACTGCCTATATAATAATAACTTGATGAAGCTATTATTTCATTACAATATATTACAATATTATTCATGGTTATTATAAAATGCTTAAAACCAAAACCACATTGTTATCGTTTGCCTCCTGTTTTATTTGCTATTACAATAATATCTCTTAAAGAACAAGTACCACTCTTTTAATGCAACAAATCTTTACATGAAATATCATTGTGATAAGATGGTGCTGATAAGTGCAACAAATGCAAAGGTTACATCAAATTCCTTGGACACTTCATAAAGCAATCGTAAACCAATTAATTTTTTCATACATTAAGAAAATATGTCGATTCACTTATCAAAAATTTTTATCATACAATTATAATAAGAGTTGTTTGCGAGTGCGTGATTCCCAATCTACCACTTAGAACACAGGAATATATACTATACAGTACAGTTTGTTATTTAATGCATGACTATAAATATAATAACATCTTGAAACACTTAAAGGCGTAGAACACCTTGAACAAAAAACTTGACTTATATCCTAACATACCTATATATCAACGTTTATTTGACCGGAGTAATTGATTTCTAATTAATTTTCTATTTACTAAATAGCAGATGCGGGTTTATGACGTCACAGCGCGCTTGGTCCACGCGCGCGGAAATAAGTATTAGCCAAACAATCGTATTTAGCAAACTATTAAAATTGTGTTTTAAGTCATTAAATGCGTGATGATTTCTGTTTTCATTTTTAAAACTGAAAAAGTCATTTTATTTACTTAAAGTGCTCCAATTTTTGTTACGAAGTTCTCGATTTTATTACATTGCAAAATAGGCAAATATGTCTTACGTAACTTCTTTTTTTTTTTTTTTTTAAATATGATAATTGTGTTTATTATTATTCTTTGTAAACGTACAGTACACTGCCATTTTATGTTAAATCATTATCAAATTATTTTCCTAATATATACAAGATATAACTACATCTTACTGACATACTGTATCTTATTATTATTGCTACACTTTTCACAAGTGTATACTTATTGTCAAGGTTTTGTAAACTAGTGCTGTCAAGCTTTCAGAACGCCTTAATAAAGTTATTAATTATTATAATATTCACAATCTTTGTTTTTCTAGTCCTTTAATTGCTGCACCAGACCTTAAGAATTTATCTTATACAAATACAAAATGCAGTTTCAGATTTTGTGATAAAATCGTCCTGTTTTCTGTTTCTTTATTTGCACTCAGAAAACATAGATGCAATATAACACACGAAAAAAATTAACTATAATAAATTTGTTAGATATATATAAAGTTTTTTTTTAATATGTGAAGAGCTAACTATTTACCGCTGAAGAAATAACATTTATACTAATAATTAGTTACTGTTCAATTTTTTTTCAATTATTTGTTTGTATACTGAAGAGTTACATCTATATAACTAAAAAATTTGGACAATTTATGTTTTCCATGCAGAGGTTATTATTAGCATTAGTAAGTTTAAGTTATCAACAATAAAGCGCAAAAGCATCAGACAAGGGCACGAATGATGTGATTATTGATCGTATATAAAAAAATTGCAGTATAATTAGTTGATAATATAAGATAAAAAGATAATAACATTATCAATATTAAGAAATATTTTCAATAATATATAGGTACTTAACTTAAAATAAAATCTATTTAATCTATTTAAAAAAAATGATAATTATGTGAAAATATTTATTGAAAAATAAAAAGTAAGTTTTATGCATACCGTTGAAAAGATATGTTCATGCACTGCATCAGGACAAATAGCATGTTTATACACATGGCCTGTCATAGATAAACGGTCGCTCATTTCAGTTTGTCTTTTGTCGATGCCTGGATTGCCTGGAGTCGAATTTCTTGCTCGATTAGCAAGTTCCCTGAAACATACATGGAAATTTTATTTTAGAGATTCGAGATTCATTCATACTTCTTTTTATTTTATTTTATTTATTATTATTATTATTTTAATTCAGTCATTATATCAATATTTTAATAAAAAATTATTAGTAATTTTGCCATTGGTTTTATATTGTACACAGGACCGCGATGATATATTTTACCATTCAAAAACTCGCACTAAATTTGCAATGTTATTCTTATGAGAAAAACACGCGCTGGATTTAAATGGTAAAATACATTATAGCAGTCATGTCAAGTTGTATTTGTCATTAATGTATAGATTTGAAAGTTTATTTCAAAGTTCAGTTCACATTGTGAAATATTTTATTTATTAGTTTATGTTGCACAGTGAACTAGCCTTTAATTTATATAGTTTTAAAAGAAATTCTAACATTCCCGATATTCACAGGTTTTTATTTGTTACAGCAGTAATAAATGCTCAGAGTAATGGAGAAAAAAAATCTATTATTAGAATAAAATTTCCACAATGCGCTTTTTTAGTAGCCAGTAAAATTAAAGTGGAATAAAAATGTGTTATTACATTTGGATTTAATATATAAAACAACAAAAACAACAACAACTAATAAAAACCCATTATTATTATTTTAAACAAGTAATTGAATTGTAACAGGGGAAAATGTTTCTAATACAAAAGCATACTAATACATTCATTTTTATTTTATTTGACATAGAAGGTACCGTATAGCTGACAGTAATATATTTATCAAATATTTCAACATTTCCTCCACATGAAATAGTTTAAATAAGAGTAAATTCATATTAGTTTATGCATCTAATTATATTTGATGATTGACTGACTGATTGATTGATTGATTGATTGATTGATTGATTGATTGATTGATTGATTGATTGATTGATTGATTGATTGATTGATTGATTGATTTATTTATTTATTTATTTATTTTAGGGGAATCAATAAAAATTGTTCGAATTCAAATGTCAAAATATTGACAGATATTATAATAACTTTGTTAAGGCATTTTGAGATTGAGAGGCTATTTCAGCCCTATTATACAAAACATTGACCACAATACTAAAAAAAATTACATAAGCATTATTTATTTTTCGAAACAATATCGATTATGTGATTGCATAGGCACATTATACAAAAATACCATAAAAACAGCCATTAGTTAACGCGTTGCGGAAGAAAAAAAAATTGTATTTATAAAAAATAGTATATTATTTAAATTAATACAATATAAATTCTTATTTCTTGTGATCAAAGCAAGTTCTCTTTCACACCAGAATTTTGAAATATGTAATATCTAGTTTTTTATGACATCAAGATGAATTTACAATAAAATAAACGAACGTAATTTCAGACAATATGTTCAAACTCTTTTAAATAAATTCTAGACTGGGAAAAAATATTTCAAATTAGTTCATACTTGTAATTACTATTGATTGATTGATTGATTGATTGATTGATTGATTGATTGATTGATTGATTGATTGATTGATTGATTGATTGATTGATTGATTGATTGATTGATTGATTGATTGATTGATTGATTGATTGATTGATTGATTGATTGATTGATTTTAGAGGAACCAATAAAAATCTATTTGTCAAAGCGGTGCGCTTTTAATTACTATTTAGTATCTTAATAAAAGTAAATGCAAAAACGTTTTATACAAACAGAGAGATAGCTGAATTGAATTGATTTGATTTAAATAAAGGTTAAAGTATGTATCAAAATATTTAAAATAAATTCTAGACTGGAAAAAATGATTCCAAATTTTGTGCACGTAGCATTTTTCCCTCTTCTCCCTAGTTTTTTTTATTTATTTATTTTTTTTTAAGAAATATTTGGTTGAAGTTTTAACCCGACGAGAAAAAGAGACAGGAAGAGAGAGAGAGAGAGAGAGAGAGAGAGAGAGAGAGAGAGAGAGAGAGAGAGAGAGAGAGAGAGAGTTAAAAAGGCGATACATTAAATTTACTTTGACTTTTGTCAAATTTAATCAAGTATATTGATTACTCTTCCACCCTCCTCTCTACTCCCTCTTCTCTTCTCTCTTCTCTCTTCCTTTTAAAAATTCAAAGAAGTCCAATAAAAAATCGTTGAAAGTTATTTTAAATATTTGAGCCTGGCACAAAAGTAAACATATAATAGCTAGAGAGAGAGAGAGAGAGACGTGTAATGGTTCTCTTTATGAACAAATCTAAAGTATAAACGCAAACTAGATTACCTACATCACGCATTATTCCATTTCAAGCAATAGTGAATTATGGCTCGTCTACATGATGCAATATTTTCAATGTGTCTTAATTGCATATAACCTCAATTGAAAACCATTAAACTAGAAACTAGCATGCAATAACATTTATTACTGACAATATTCATGCATCGTGTGAACAGGCTAATGAATGCAACATTTAGCTGCAGTGAATGTAGAGTTCCCAATACGTTGAATCGTAACTTGCATTGATTCAAACATGAATCTTGCTTTTTATTATCATTATTTTACAATCATGTCACAGCTAATTTTTGTATAAAAGCAAACACAGTTCCACATTATATCAATAATTTATTACTAGTTTGGTACGTGCGTGCAATACATATAGGATATGTCAAGGCGGTGCGCTTTTAATTATTATTTAGTATCTTAATAAAAGTCAACGGAACGCAAAACCATTTTATACAAAGAGATAGTTAAATTGATTTGATACAATAAAAATAAAAGTTGAAGGATGTATCAATTATGTTTTGAACAATGTGATTCCGAATTTGTGTCTCCTTTATTTTATATTTGGCATTATTTCATATTCACTTATATCATTTCAAGTTTTCTCGTCCATTTTTTTGTTTTTTTTATTTATTATTGTATCTTTATTTGCAAATTTTGAAACTATAGTAAACAACTTTTGTTATATAATACTAAAACCGCCGCCGTAATTGGATATAATTATGTACGCGTTTATTTAGAAATACTAAAATAACAAATAGTTTGGATTGAAAATATGACAAAAACAACCATCAATATAAATATAGTTATGCAGAATTTTAAATTGTAGTTAATGAAAAAACATAAAAACTATTTCAATAAATAAATAAAAAAAAAAAAAAAACTTGAATTGAAACTTACCTTTTTTATCTTCATTGTATCAATCTATTTTGCAAAATTAATTTAATTATTTCAAATGTATTTAATGTTATGTATATTTTAATATAATTACTAATGAAGTTTGATAATGATATCAATGTAATTGTTTTCGCATTGTATATCATTATAGTGTATTGTTTCTATGACCTTTAAGCGTACTGTATATACTGTACATAATTGATCAATATAATTATAGATATTATATACTATATAATATTAAAAATAACTGACGTGTTATGTGAGAACTATTTGCACATTCCACGTTGTGCACATTTAACTTGAAACTACCATGAAGAATAATATTACAAAATAATAACATATTATGTACACTGTTAAGCAAAATAGTGTAAATGAAGTGAAACACAAATTATTTTGTATCATGTTTTTGACCGAGTTCTGCAATATATTCTTCAACCAAACTGATAAGATAAGCTGTAGTTGCAGCATTGTTAGTAAATGAAAGCTCTTGGTAATTCTAATAGTCAATATACTTTTTATCTAAAAATGTTTATTCAAATTCATTTATAAGTTTTATTTAATAAAAGTAATATGTAAATTACAATTTTTATTATTTTTATGTGTTTGATTTATTTTATCTAATTATGCGCTTTTTTTTTTCTCGCGAAATCCAGAAAAAACAACAACAATGTTGTTTGATTTGCACGTTTCCGCTAATAAAATCTATATTTATCGTGCATTGAAACATTTGCATCGTATAATTTAATGTTCACATGAAAACTCGAGAACTTTAGGGAATATATTGATTTAATTTTAACTCAAATAGTGCACGGTATATTATTGTTTTTTTAACTTTCTTATCTGTGTTATTTTGTTATACTTGAAAATCAATGATTCCTGATAAAACCAAAAATCAAATATAGAATTCTATATTGGATTTGATTTTGATTTTAGAAAACAGAGTACAACAGTTAAAATTAAAACATACATGTATATTATGTTAGATTTAATTTTTTTATCATTAACTTGTGTGTACAATGATATATACGTATATGATGTCCGGATCAGTAGTAACTAGTCATTTTCAAGAATTATTTCAACATTATAATATAACTGAGTATATTAAAGATTAGAACGCTGCAAATAAAAATAAAAATACATTTTAAGATTTTTTTTTTTTTTTTTTTTTTTTTTTTTACTTTAGGCCCAATGCCATTGACTATTCATACTATTATCAGTTCAGGCCTAAAATTTTTGAAAAAAAAAAAAACAAACTATATATATTTTTTAAAAGAAGCTTAAAATATTACCTCTCCACACCAAACTGTACTGCAAGTAGAGTATTGTTGAGAAGAAACAGTTGGAAATCTTGATGAAAGGCTTTGCGAAGTTGCTTTAGACTATAAGGTTGATTCTTGCTTTGCTTTTCCAATCTTGGAAGACGAGGCTTCTCCTTTTCTGTGATGTCATTTGTACGAGGAAGCGTAGCACTTTGATGGTCCTGAGACTTGCTGATTCTTTTAACTGTCTTGTTTGCTAAATTTTGTGGCACATTTGTTTTTAATACTGCACTCTGAGAATCCTCATTTTGTACTTTCATTTTATCATCACTTTTCAGCATTTCCTGTTTGTTTTCAGCTCTTTCAGCAATTTCAGGTTTCAATGCTGGAATTGATGGGTTTGTTTTTACATTCTTCAAGGTTTCTCCAGGATCTGGTTCTTCTATCGTGGAGTCGGGTGATGCTTCTTCAATATAGACAGAATTCAAAATATATTTACCTCCTTTCCTTTTAGTTTTTATAAAGTTTTTGTTTAAAAATTCATCACTATTGTTATTTATGTTTGATTCTGAAGTGTCTAACGCAACTGCCGAAGCAATGTATCGACCTCCACTGAATGTTGTAATATTTTTTGAATCTGGTAAAGAAGAATGACAACAGTTCCCCCCCATCTTAATGTAATAACATTATCACTTTTTTTGTATTGTCAATGTCATTGTTTCAGCAAGTAGCTGCTATAATTTGCTAATAAATGTCTCATTGTCACTTACAGCTTTCCTTTAACATTTTAACACATTCACGTATGAGTTTATTTGTTTATTAGTATCAGATGAAATAAACTGATACTACACACTGCTTTCAACAAATTCAAAAATAATATTTAGGAAAAATAATCACTATTTACACGTTCAATTGACAATCTACTCTTCACTTCTAACTGACATAAAAGTGTCTAAATTGGATAAACTTTCCTGTGCCATTTGAAACACTTATCAAAGATTTTCGTGTTATCTAATCAAAAAGCTCTTCTATATGTCTACGTCATACATTCCATTATCCTTATGTCTTCTTATTCTTTATTTTCTTATACTATCTTAGTGCAAACTGTATGATACCATAATTTCTTACGTAAATGAATAGATTTTTAAATAATGATGCGTTGTTCAAATCCCTTTGACGTCATTTATGAGGATAATATGCAGAGTGATTATATTTATATTCAACAAATCAAATATTAGAAAATAATTAAGCAGATTATGATTATTATTTTACCATTTTATTGAATAATTATTTTTAATTAAAAAATTAACATAAATGACGTTAGAGAGAGATACAAAACAAGCGGAAAAAACAAAAGATTTTAATACTATATATCATGCCTATATAAAATTGAGTTCATTTTTCGTATATTTATTTTGTGCATTGCTCATTGGCCGCAGTGAAGCGCAGTAGACTATATTTTTACATATTTGTTTCGTTAATTGTAATACACATAGAATACAGAACTGAATTTAAAATAAATATATTCTATACGTGCGTGTAATTGTAAAAATAACTCGAGTGAGTTTTTTTTATGTGTATACAAATAGTAAATTTAATAAATATTGTAAATAAATATTAAATAGGATAACACTATAAAATATGTAAACTATTTGTTATGGTAACTAAAAATCAAACGATTAGAATTTTTTTAAAATTATTTTATTTGTGCTGACAATATCACAATATAACGTAACTTCATGGGGAATTTTATTACATGCTGTTTTAGACAAAATTGGACTATTCGTTCATTTCATCGTATTAACAAATATGCGCGGTTATGAAAATACGATTTTGTTGGAGGAAACATGAGATGTTTACTATATAAATCACAACTTTTTGGAACAAATTCTCAATCCAGACAAGTGTCAGTGATTAATCAACTATTGTTATCTTTATAATAGTATAAAAGATCTCCGTTTTGTAATACTGTAATAATACAATTGAAGCAAAAATAAGAGATCAAAGTTTTGCAATAAACTACTATAAATCAATCCTCAGTTGAAAATCTTTACCAGTGTGGTATTATAATTTTAAATGTTATAAATTTGATAATATGCATATTGTAAATGAATTTTTTAAGTGATTTGTAACATTTTAGTTACATCATAACGTAAACTGAGTTTTGCATTTGATATTTTTAAATGATTATGTAATTTAGTTATACCTCGTTAAATCGAATTGTATATTGGTTATATTAATAAATTACTATATAATTCAGTAGATTCTCTAAATTTTAATGAACTTACGCCGAATATATTGTCAGAAGTGAGGGGGGGGGGGGACTTCGGGGGACTTGGTCTCGCCAAAAAACAATTAACGGGGACTAGGTACCTCTTCTATTAGTAAATTCAAATGATAATAATTTAATAAAAATCAGTTCTTCACTTTAGAAACTCGAATTTGTTTTAAGTATTTTTATATAATATGATGAAAGAACTTATAATTAAAATATCTTATGTTTTGTGTTTTTCTATTAACTGTTATTGGACATTTTTATTAAAGTATTAAATATATGTAAAAGTATTAAATGTATGTGGTCAGTCGAAGAAAAATAAATAATTAAAGGAAGCACACAATATATTTCTTACTAATCAACTTATATTTTCAAAACAAAATTAACATAATGGACTACAGTACAATCAATGTAAATCTCTTAGATAACATGTTCAACTGTTAATACCTGCTATTTATTTACTGTTGTTATCAAATAAGTAATGATTGGTTCAATTGGTCTGATTAGGAGCCCAGAGGAGTGAGGTGAGGGTTGAGCCTGTGGTTTGGTAAGTCACAGATCATTGTAAGCCCTCTTACTAGAAAGGAGTTTTCCTGGTCTACTCCGAAAGGGATTATGGCGTCATGATACTTACTTTTAGATCTATAAATTTTTATAAAAAACAAACAAACTATTTTTTACTTACAAATCTATGTCGCAAACGATTAATTTATTTAAATCACAAAAAAAAAAAAGATTTTTACTGTATTTCTTATTCTATAAATAATTTATTTTTATACGATAAAACATAATATAATAAAATAATATAATAAAGATTATTATGAATGCGTTACATGTATAATTTTTTTTTTTTTTTCATTTTGTCATTTTATTTAAGTTTACCTATTAAATCAATGAAGATAAAAAAGAAGTAACAATATAATTCGACATTTTTAAAAATGCATCAAATTTTGTTTGTAAAACACGCTTAAATAATGCGCTTAAAAAAAATAATAGTAAAAAAATCGCGCCTCCGGCGGTAACCCACCTTTTAAAGATCTCGTCATAAAATTTTGACCACTTCTACCCCTGATTAAGTGGACATTGAATATGTGTATAAAAATTAAAATCACTTTGTTTGGTTATTGATTAAAACATCACAATTTTTTTTTAGTTCCCAATATCAATAAGGTTATAAAGAGAGAAATATAAGTTTCATAATTTAATCCTGTTATATCCAGAAGTACAGCATTCAGGAGGAGTAGGCGGTGATGTGATGACACTGACAAGCCTGCCTGTAGTCGTTTCCATGGTTTCTTTACGAAGAAATGCCAGGCTGTGTATTTAGCCCGTGATGTTTATGAATCCAATATATAGCCTGTATTGATATTTCTGAATGTTTTGATTGAACTTTGGGAAAGGTATAGAAATTGAACACAATTAGACAAAATAATTAAAAGCTATTATAGGAACCAACAACATTTATTAATTAATAACTATGCATGCGTTTGTTTCAATTTTCTTTCTTTTACATAAGAAGGAAAAAATTGAAAATAAAATTAAATAATGCTGTTGAATTAAAAATATAAATGCTTAGATTTAATTTTTTCTATAATTTAAAATACAAAAAACTTGTTTATCTAATTAATTGCTCGTCATGGTAACTCAGGTAACTATAATAATCTAATAAGAATTGCTATATTGACAGTACAATAATTGAAAGATTAATATCAATTTTTATATTTAATATTAAAATCATAGATAATAAAAATAGTACAGATTATCTTCAGTTAAAAATAAATCTGATGAAGAAATTCAAAAGTAGAGATTGAATGTGCTACTGGTAAAAGATGTAGCTATTTTCAGCAACACCAATGTATAGTTTGGTATTTCTTAGCTCATGTTAAGCTATGATAACACTGATCCTCACTTATATGATTGACGCTCAACTACTAATCCTATATCTTGATAAGAAGACAAAATGTTAATAAAATAATAATAATAAGATAATATAATAATATGCTCGTTACTTCAGTATTTACTGTAATGTCTGCATGTTAAAATGAATGACCATGAAGTGATGCACTTATTAAATATATGGAGTCGAGATAAAAGATGTGGTATTCATAACGAAATTGTCCAATATCAGTTTTTTTTTCTCTAATTAAAAAAAAATTTGTTGCCTTAGATTGCAAAGAAAACACAACAAATACATAAAAGTTTGATTCTTTAAAAACTTGTGTGCTGCAAAAAGTATGGTTTAAAAATGAACTCACTATATTATTGTGTATAGATGTATAGTTTTTATTTTATAATTTATTATTGCTGTAAAAAAAAAAAAAAAAAAATTGTCACCATGTTCAAACAATGTCTTATTCATACTTCCACTGCTATGACAAATATATTTTTCCTTGTAATTAGATAAATAATATGAAGTGTGTTACTGATGCTGCATTGCTACTTCAAAACTATATTGCCATCGATCAATTACAAATTATAGATTAATCTATTTTATATAGTGATATGGAGTCTTGTCTTATACTTATTCCTTCATTCTTAACTCAATCTAATACTTAAGTATTGTATATCTAAGCTTTCAATCAATTTATGTAGGAAAAATAAAATAGAATTCAAAGAGACTATATTTCTCATATTCATAGAATTCAATAAGAAAGCTAAATTTTATTTATTAATTTATTGGCATTGACAAGATTATTTTGATCAATTATCGGTACTTGTGACATAAAATTAATGTTAAAGGATTTACAATTATATGGTGACATTGATTGATTAATTCAACAACTATAATCTCATATAAACGTCAATGAGAGAGAGAGAGAGAGAGAGAGAGAGAGAGATACAGAGTTCGTGAGCTACCACTTATACGTATATTATATTCGTGTAGGTGATTATATAGACTATAGAGTAGCAAAACACATTAAAAGGAAAAGCTTTATATAGTTTTTATAATATCTTTGTAATCTAAATTAATTAAGTATTTTTATGAAAGTATAATGCTGATAAAAAAAATAATAAAAAAAATGCCAAGTAAGTACTATAAATAATAAAAGTAGTATTTTTGTGCAACGTATAGAACCAGATCATCAATAGTATCAATACCCAAGATGCTGAAAGTTAGTGTAAAAATTCAAACCTATTGAAGGCTACATGACCTGACTACCTGACCTTTCCAAAATTTAAATAATTTAGATTAAAAATAATAATTTTTTTAAATTGTGTTGCACACACACACAATTTTTTTATATAATACAGTATAATAATAATATATAAATATATATATATATATATATATATATATATATATATATATATATATATATATATATATATATATATATATAAAAATAAAAATGTGTGTGTGTGTGCAAATTTGTTATTTTAATATATATGTTTAACTTTTCTGTTATCATTTTGATTATTATAATGAAAAATATTTGGTGATTGAAATTACATATATGCATAATTAAAATACTTCTTTTCTTCAGTTATGTTATAATTTTTGAACAAAATCTTCCAGTATTTGTATATACCCTAGTTTAATTTTTAGTATACAAATCGGAGACTTTAGTTTACTAAAATAATAATATTAATTTTTAAATTTTTAAATTGATATCTAACAGACACGTTGACATTACAGACGATTAAATTAAGGATATGGAAGTATTAAAAAAAAAAGCAGTAATAAGACATATAGTTGGTGCGTATTACAACTTGTAACATATTTATTGCAACAATTTTACTTAACATAAAAGGTTGATATTTATTACTTGGTCTAATGTAGTACAACATATATTCACATTCTTAATTATATATTATAATTATTTATTATTACTATCTTATTTTCTTTAAACATGCAATACAACTCCATTAATTGGCAATAAACTATTTCAATCTACATATAGAAGAACATTAATTAAACTTTTTTTAGCGGTGTACTGCTTCATGCGATCATATGAAGTACGGTAGTTGCAATCAATATCTCTATACAAACTTCTTTTTTTTTTTCTTCTTTTTTTACTTTCTATATTTATATTAGCAACGGGATCAACAATAAGATTCAGCTGAAAAACTCCAATTATCTGACACCTTTATTTAAATGTTAAAATGTGTGTGTGTGTGTGTGTGTATGTGTGAGTTTAATAGAAAAACATTGTAAATTACTTATGAGTGATATTACTGTTGCATCAAGAATAAAATTTTAATGAAGCAAGTATGATAAGTATAACTTTCATAATATATCATAAAGAAAAGGTGCCAATATTGGAAACTCCCAGCTTCTAATAATAATCTAATTCTTGAACAAGATTATTGGCGGAATACATATACTGTGACTATAAATAAATGTAGTGTTAATAGCAAGTATCTGAAAAAAACAACTATTTATTATAACTAGAAATTTATAATAATTATAATTTAAAAAAGAAAAATACATCTTCAATACATAGCATAAAAAATGTAAAGTTAAATAAATATAATACAGATAAAGATATTGATATAATATGTTAAGGAAAATAATAATAATTATCTAGAGAAGAAAAAAAAACTAAATTTAAATCTAAAAAATTGTAATTCTTATACTATACTAAAATTATGTGCAGATCATGGAAAGGGCAAAACATTGTGTTCTTCAATATTACAATTAGTTGTAATAAGTATTTAAGTTAGTAACAAAAGCTCACCAGTTTTTTCATACTTATTTTTTTCTTAAGGAAGGTAAGGGTAGAGAATAAACAATATTTTTCAGCTATATAATACACCTGAATCTTATATATTATTTTACATTGGATTAATTAGCAACATGAGAGTCATTTAATATATTTAGTTAATCAAATTTGAGGAAATAAATTTTTGTATTTAATGATTCGGGGTGCACCAATTAATTGCGTTATGATATTATCGTTAAACGAAACATACGGCAATTAAAATTCACTTGGAAGTAAATTTTTGTTTGATTCATTGATTACAATTTAAGTTGTTCATTAAGTTTTGATAGATGATATATATATGATATCTGACGTTTGTGCGACATGCCGTTGTGACGAAACTACAATATGGCTTTATTTTATATCACTATATCATACTATGCAAAACTGCAGAGTAAATAACAAACAAATGCAGTTCAAATATAAAAATATAATTACATGAACATTGCTTTCAAACAAATTAAAATTACGATTCTATTATTCAGAAAATAATAATTCAATATATATATGTATATGTATGTATATATATATATATATATATATATATATATATATATATATATATATATATATATATATATATATATATATATATATATATATAATATATAATATATATAATGCCCTTTCCTTACAAAAATCAAATTAATTAAGTTTCAATATGAATATAAATATCCTTAATTGATAGCATATTATAACCTAACTTTTCTTTATTTCCTGGAATATTTAAGTATTTTTTCTCACGCTCTCTCTCTCTCTCTCTCTCTTTCTCTCCTTAGCAATAGACGATTAATAACTAAAGTGATTTATACATTCATATCTTTTTTCATTTACTCAATGGTTTTTATTAAAGTTTTAAACATATATGCATTTTAATATTATATTTATTCTTATCATCATGGACTTTTAACATGTGTTATAAATGCATAACTATGAAACTCATAATCATTTGGAAGAGAGAATGTTTATTAATATACACGTTATTTTTATTTTATTTTTATATTGAATAGCAACTACATCAATAAATTATAACTTATATGTTGCATAAATTAGGCTATTAAAATTTAAACACAATATATATTTATATAATAAATTTTTATATGTGAAACAATTTAGGTGGCTATTATTTTAAATATTTATTTTGAATAATAATGTTACACAATATTGCCACGGATTAACTGCATAATAAAGCTAAATGCTGTGTAGTTTAAATGTAAAAGTGCACAATATATCAATTTAGCTATCATAAATTAGCCTACATGTTATACATGATCCAAACGTGGTTATACATTTTAGATCTTTGCAGCATAATCATTTTGAGTACGTGCCAACATGACCATGACTGCTTCTGTTTACTCAAAATGCGGAAAAGGAAGTGCCGGAAAAGGAAACCACGTGACTGTAAAAGTGGGAGAAAACTTGATGCCAGCAGCAAGCTAACCTTGAGCTACCTCCCACTTTTACCATCACGTGGCTTCGTCTTTCGGTCACTTCCTTTTCCGCATTTTGAGTAAACAGAAGCAGTCCATGTAAAACTATATCGGAAATAATAAAAATTTAAATAAATCACATTAAAAATATAGAAATGTTTACTTCTATGATGCTTGGTAAATGAATAAAATAAAAAGTAGAATTACTAGAGGGGATTGCAAAAATGTAAGTTGTACTTACTAGGTTAAGATAAAAATAGTTAACTATAAAATTGTGTGAATTTCATAGAAATGTGGTGGAAAATACACTGTTGTTAATATATTTTAATATATTTATTGAAAACTGTAAACTATAATGTAAACATAACTTATCATATTATACTCGCGGACAGTCGATTTCCCTGGATTTTGGCAGTCCCAATCAACGCGTACACCAACATACGCAACATTAATCACAATCTATCAACAGCATGATACGGTCTGTGACGGTATATTATAGTGAATATACGGAATATAATGAAATAAATTTGCCGTCATTGACTTTACACAACGGGACGGATTACAATATATTTCGGAAAACACACGAGTATTTGAAATTGAAATGAAGTCTTCTAAAGGTAAGGTGAGTGATTAAAGGGTGCACGTGATGATATATTGTGATAACCTCTTAACCATTATATAGTTTCAGGACGGAAAGAATTAAATGTGCAAAGCTCTTCTTGTATAACCACTGGCTTATAAGAAATCTAAAACACCTTTTTTTAAAAGGTTATTATACTCTGTGCTTTCATTTAACAAGTTCGTTTTATTATATATTTATATCAAGCAAATTTACATTTTTGTTTTTTATTTATTTATTATTATTTTATTTTTAATTGCAATTTGTTATTGCGCAATTTGAGCTTTTTGTAAACCACATAATATCTTTGTTTTTACACTTGAATAATGTAAGCTCATGGTTACAAAAAATATAAACGTGTTTAAAATCATTATGCCTTATATATTTTATTAGACTATACAATAAGTTTATTCTGTATGGAGAGCTTCCTGCTATATAAGTACATTTCTGGGTTGAGCTTTTTGTGTGATATTTTGCTGGCCCAACAACGGATTTGTGGCAGTGAACGGTGGGGTGTTTTTATTATTATTTTTATAATTTATTTTTAACTGCGTCATTTTGTGTAATATATTTGAACCACAGTTTTATTTAATATTTGTTTATACTTATTGTTTATCATTGACATTTCATTAAACTTCTTTTGCTATTGTTGAACAATTTTTAAATTGTCAAGATGGAGGACTAAAATTAAAATTATGTACACACTCACTCGCATTCGAAAAGCAAATATTTTGTCTAAAATTGGGAGCTATTATTGTTGGCAGTTTAACCTTACTATGCAGGTTGAAAGTTGTATTTTTTTAACCACGTATAAATCTTATTTCGGTAAGCATAGACATAACCTAATTACTCCATTTTTTTTATAATTTGCCAGTACAAAGACTGCGAAGTGTGATATACTTGAACTTTTATCCTAAAGTATTTTAGAAACGTCAATGGTAGTAACAAGAATTTCTTTGAAAGTCCACAACAAAAAAGTTTTTAAATTAAAACGTCAATGGTAGTAACAAGAATTTCTTTGAAAGTCCACAACAAAAAAGTTTTTAAATTAAAATTGTGCTATGTTATGACATTGTTACCCAACATCACACTTTTTAATCCACAACTATATTATGCAAGGTTTATGATGCTTATATTATTAATTTTAAGTATTGATTTTAAATAATAAAATATCCATTATATATTGTAAGACATTGAAATTTTCGTAATTAAAGTTTAAAACGTTTCTGCGGAATTACATGATAAGAAAAAGACCTTTTTTTTTTGTTAAATATATGCAATTATACACCATGCAGTAATAATAACTCTTATTATTTATTTACACATTCATTTTGCCATGATATTGGCAGCCTTTCTGTGGCACAGTCTTATATAATATGAAAGAGATAGGGCCGTGATTTTAATTTGATTTCACTTAATAGTTATTACATCTTCTTGCTTATTTAATTCAAGTTAAATGCACGTCATATTGAATAGTAAAATGTTACAACCCTCTCAAATGGTAGTCAATATTATTTATTAACAGTTTACAACATGTGCGAAGTTTTTGCATATAGAAATCAGTTGGTCAATTAACACAGAAAAAGAGATACACACACATGAAAATATTTTATAATCAAACAATACGTACATACAATACAAATTAAAAAGCAACGCAATTGATTTACTGTAGCATGACTATTGTAAAAGTATAAACTTTTCAGAACAAAATAGATAGAAAATTTAAAGTGTAAGTTTAATGTCCAAAAAATTATATAATAATGTGGAGCTCATAGATTTTTTTTTTTTTTAAATCTTTTAGGTAAACATAAAATGAAATTTCATAACAACTTCATGAAATTACACAAAAAAATTTCCAATATATATTTTTTGACAATAAAGTTTGATACATACATAATTTTGTTAAATTAAACATTTCAATGATGTTCTGTTGTTGTAAAATATCATTACAATAAGTTAAATGACAATAATATCTTAAAAAAATACAAAATAAAATGTTACATTTTAAATCAGTTTTTTTTTTGTTCGTCAAGTACAAGATGTGTATATTGACCCACCTTCTTTGATAATGATAAGTTACGTATCACACTTCACTTATGATCATAATTAATCATAAGATAATGTTTTAATTTGACTACTTTTTATTTCATATTATAAGATTTTTCAAACTTTTTTATATCATGGGTGAGGATGATAGGGGCGCTGCTATTAATAGGATTAAAATCAAACCTAGTTATTATATAATTATATCTAATTGCTCAATGTTTTACAATTATTAAGAAACTAATATAATATTATATGTGCATTCTTGGTATCTCACCATGAACTGTTGCAATCATAATTTATTGCATTACAAATTATACAGTTCGTGCTAAAACTTCACAAAGACGATACTTCCAATGCGACAAGTGAATAATTTTATGTCGTGTACCGTAGTATCGGTGAAAGAACATGTTAGCATGGCTGTATTACAGAGACATTGAACAATGTGAGGAAAGAAGGATACACTTATTTACCGCCTATTTTCATTATCTTGTTGCTCTACTGCCATGTACGCTGCCGAGAAGCCCTTGTTGACGATCGAGTCATCAGAACGGAACCGTACCAATAACGCCTCGTTCAATGAGATGATATCCATTGGTTTCTGAAGAAAAACATTTTATATACAATCAAAAATAAATACTTAGCTTTAAATCACAATTTCAAATATGTTTAAAATACATAAAAAAAATTAAAATAATTGTGTTTGGATGTGTAAAAATTTGTTTATTTTTATTTATAATTAGTTTATTATTATTATCAATTAATTTACCTGGTTGCCACAAAAGCGACCGAAAGGCTGGCCACTCGAGGCGTCAAGTCCCGAGTAAACTTCAACTACGTCGTAACCACAGTCCTGTTCGTCTTCCAACTCAAACGTGAGGAAACGTAAGTGCACCGCTCTACCAGGTGGTGCTTCGATTGCCCAATCACAATCCACTCGATTCTCATAATTATGATCGCCGTACTTTGAATGCGAATATAAGTGTTTTACGCGACTCGTAGCTTGTAGATGACCACCGCAGGCTGTCAAACAAAAGATGATGTCAATAAATAACAATGTTACGTCAATTTTGGGGCATACGCTTTTATGATAAATTAAAAGTTACTATGTTACCTGTGGAATGGATTGCTGTAAATCCTTTACGTTGCACAGAAGCATCCGATTTAAAAACCATGAACATTTGATTGCTCGTTGCTACAATTGGATGTGGAACCTTGGAGCCACAGAATCGGCCCAATGTGTGGGCATCTGCACTGTCACCATCATAGAGGACTACGTGATCGTAGGCGCACTCTTGGTGTGGTTCCATCTCAAATTCGGTGAAGGTCTAAAGAAAAATACGCAACAATTTTAATGCATTTTGCTACAATGATATCATTGGGGCAAATGTAATATACCATAAGGATAAATAATTGCTGCAATATGTCATATACTGTAGCTTAAAAATGCTGCTATTTAGGAATAGCTTAAATAAGCTAAATTATAAAGTTTATGCTGTGCGGCAGCATACATTATTAAAATATAGCATAAGTTATTATTATAGGAATAAATTTTACTGAAATCAGTCTAGCATAATTATTACATGTGTATTTAATTTTTTCCATGCAGTATGAATAAATTATTAAAATAAAAAATATATAATTTTTAAGTAATTACACATTTTTCAATGACTGTACATGTTTGTTTGATATACATGAATTATGATTATCAAAGAAAAAAAGTTAAAAATGAGCAAGATAACAAATGATCTCATCTAACCACTCATTACGTTGTGAAAGGATTGAGATGTGATATCATAATGGAATAATTTAACTGATTAATGAATTAAGCCGTCCTTAAGATTACGTTTGATTACAAAAAAAAAAAAAAAAAAAAAATCTATCTATGTTGTACAAAGTGATGAATTAGTGCTAATTTTACTTGGTCATAGATAATATTATTTTGATTACAGATTTTTTCTTATAGGATTAACTAATTAAATAAAATTAGATTTGTTTTAACGTTCGCGTGATTTTTTTTAACCAAAGATAAATTTCTCAGTGTCAAGGTTAAAAGCTAACAAAATAAGAAAACACGCGCGTGACAAAATTTTAGTTTTCATTCCGCTCTGTTTTCATATTATTATAACTATTTGTTGGATAGTTTTAGTAAATTATGAGTATAAAGCTACTATTTATTTGAAGAATTAAAATTTCAATTATAGGAAATTGAATTACGTGAAAACCTATTGACACTCGGACACTATGAATATAAAAGAACTTTGAGCCTATTGTATACTAATAATAATGTACATAGATAAAAATTTAAAGCACAGTCACGAAACACTGAAAACCATATTATCGTGTAAAAGAAAACCAAGAATTAATTTTGTTTAAAATAGAAAAGGGAAAGGTCAGATCGTATTAACACTCAACGGTCCAGCCGGCTATGTAACGCAGGTACGATGGTTGGGAAGAAACATACAGTACAGTACATTGATTTTCATAAGGGTGTTGGATATGAACAGCTCCTTTCAGTTTAATTGACTTGGATTGCGTATTGCCAGTTAAACTAAAGAACAAATGAAGGGGGGGGGGGAATTGCCTCCATCCCTACAGTTAATTTATTGATTAAATTATATATATTTGCACGAATAGGGACATGTTAATTTTTTCCCATCTGCTCATTAAATTTATTCTCATGATGTAATCAGATTAAATATGCGTTAAAATTATTATAAAAAATGTCAAGTTGTCCGTGGTTCGTATAATGGGATATCTAGGATGTCTTGAGGAGAGGGCATGACACGTGAAGAAAGTACTGCAAAGCGATGCAAATTATTATTAAGTTAATTACTAACCAGTTTAATGCGATGTCCAGGCGTTGTGGTAAAGTGCCATACACAGTCTTTACGGCTCGGATAATAATCTGGATAATTGGGACTTGTAACTTGACCCACTGGTGCATCCACTTCATACTTGCAACCTCCCTCCTTACAGTCATGTCCGTTGTCGTGCAGCAGGAAGCCATTGTGACAACTACACTGGTACGAACCAATTGTGTTTCGGCACTCATGTTGACAGTTGCCATTATTTGTAGCACATTCATCCATATCTGAGTGCAAAAACAATACATTAATAACTTTAATGCAAAGTTAAACTGTAGTCAAAGGAGAATCTTGTATAAGTAACATTATACGTAGCAGATAGATAGAATAGCAATTTCACATGACTATCAATTTTGTTGTTTTAGAACTAAGTAACATTAATATATTATGCATTTATCATCTATTGAAATGACATAAAAATTGAAAAAAATACGTATAAAGTGACGTATAAAGTAAATCGAACTGAGATTCAGGGATATATTATTATGCTTTTGTCATATAAAAATTCAAGATAAATCTTTATTAAGGCGGGAAATCAGCTACTGCGGGATTTGACTAAAAAGTTGTAAAGACAGAAAAATCTGAAATTTTGCACAGTGATACATTAGGATTAGGTATCTTCAAAAACGTAAAAATTTTGGGGGGTCACCATGCTAGATTTTTAATAATGATTTTTTGAAGTTTTAGTCCCATAAGAGCCCATGTTAATTTCAATAATTAATTTCTCACTTATCTGATGGTCACGGGTTCAATAGGTCAATAAAATACTTAAACTTGATACCCACAACTTGCAAAAACTCACAACTTGTGTGTGTGTGTCTGTGTGTTCTAAAATAATACTTCGATAAGACTGTATTATTATAATTTATTTTTAACCATTTTGCAACTTTACTTGCAAGCTGGGTCAATTAAATTGCTGTGTAGACCTATGTTTCATTACCTGTAAAGAACACAGCAGCAAATCCAGTTTTCTGTACAGAGTTATCTGTACAGAACTCTATACGCAGACTGTTACTCTCCGATGTTATGAGATTTGGTAGATGTGAACCACAAAAGACTCCATGAGATCGTGCTACACCTCCCGCAAGTATACTCTGCACCTCAAGATTATCGTATTCGCAATCATGCTAAACAAAAAACAAAAATGCATTGCAAATAAAGATATATCTTATCAATTATTTATTGATTTACTTACGTTGTTGCCCTCAAGATCGAAATGCGTGAAATTGAGGGTAATGCGAAATTGAGGTGGTGCTACAATTTGCCAGATGCAATTTTTGTTGGTAGGATATAATTCAGGGAAGCTGGGACTGGTGATGGTGCCGTTGGATACATCAAACACTCCGCCGCAAGCATCTGAAATTTTAACAATTATTATACAGTAATACATATATGCTTATAGCGTTATAATTCAACATAATATATTAGTTGCCATCAATATTATACATACACAAAGTATAAACATGAAAATTGGAATGAAAAAGAAATGCATTAATTTAAGTACTTTTTTTTCCTTAATTCCTGCAACTTCTTTTAATGTTAACGAATAATTATCCCAGTTTAGTGAGAATATTTAAGGCAATCGACACAATTCTTAGAACATCAATTTATTTCCAGTATTATTTTATTTATGATTTATATTTCAACTTTGAAGTGAAAACATAAAAGGTTACTTTCCGTAAGCTAAAAATGTAATTAAAGAAAAAGAAAAAAGAAAAAAAAAAAAAAAAAAAAACAGGGGGAGGGGGAGGGGTAGGGGGAAGAGAGAATTTTTGTTACACACATAGGAACAACTTTCATGAAATGAGACACCGTAATTTATTTAGTTTATTGAACTAAAATGACATAATAATCAATGAAAATTAAATCTTATTTATTATTATTATTGTTATTATTATAGTTATCCAAGAAATTCGTAATTGGCAATATATCACATATAAAAAAATAATAATAATAACTAAAATATCCTATATACGAGTATTAATAAAAGGTGTGTTGTATAGTATTACAAGTTCAACTATACCGTGTACCTAATATACATGTATATGTTAAGTTAAAAATAATCTTACAATTAAAAAATAATATATCAAAAGAGAGAACACTATACTAGTGATGTATTGAATAATTAACTATAAACATTTAAGGCGGGAATTCACCTACTGCAGGATTTGACTAAAAAATTGTAAAGAAAGAAAAATCTGAAATTTTGCACGGTGATACATTAGGATAATATGGTATCTTCAAAAAAATAAAAAAAATTGGTGGGTCGCCATGCTAGATTTTAAATTATGATTTTTTTGAAGTGTTAGTCCCATAAGAGCCCATGTTAATTTTAATAATTATTTTCTCTCTTATCTGATGGTCACAGGTTTTGATTTTTTTTTCATAGGTAGCTGTTACAATTTACTTTCAAATGTCATCATAAAGGTTCGAAGTTTTTTTTTTTTTTTTTAATTTTGAGATACAAGCCATCAATATACAACCCTTAATTGAAATCTTCCAAATCTTCTTGTGATTTTTTTTTTTTTTTTTTTTTTTTTTTTTGCTTCCCTTTGATTTTTGTTTCCAGAATGATTTTTTTTTTTTTCAATTTTAGATATTTTAATAAAGTTGTCCTGTTACAATCAATGAGAAAATACTTCCGGGGGATCACTGTGAAAGTTTGAAGATAAATATATCTCATTCTAATTTCGAGAAGATAATACGACACCTTTTGATCTCATGTCAGCCTCTATACTGAATAGCACTTTGAATGATTTTGTAAGTACGCAGTATTTACGCGCTGATGGTTGAAATATTTGATGTATATGCGTATGTAAATAATGCGTATTATTCAGTAGGTTTTCGTGTTCTGTGCTAAAACTCACACCACACCGCAAGCTTTCAATTCAGCAAGGCTTCGCAGTGATCTCTCTCTCTCTCTCTCTCTCTCACTCTCACTCTCACTCACTCTCACTCTCTCTCTCTCTCTCTCTCTCTCTCTCTCTCTCTCTCTCACTCTCTCTCTCTCTCTCTCTCACTCTCTCTCTCTCTCTCACTCTCTCTCTCTCTCTCTCTCTCTGACTCTCACTCGCTACCCTACCTGGTATTGTAATGCTCGCTTTTGCTTGTCGTGCCTTTTCATCTCGTATCGATTGTCACGCGCCGTATAACAATACATATACATACACCGTTTTACATACACATATAGCACTCAATTAATTAACTTGTCAGGAATTGTGACCTATTTATCCTTTTGTATCAAACTTTTGCATCAGAGCCATTCAATTTAATATTGCGAACAAAATTCAACAACAACTTCCTTGTTTAACAAATATTATTGTAAATTATAATTAAAATTTTAATTAAATAAACTTGGTTATTCACAGTTTACGTACAGTTTATTATCTATAGAATATTTATTCATATAATTGTTTGCTTTTCAAGGAGAAAACATAATTATGTATAGTATATGCAACCCTAAGTAATTTAACACATAAGCTAATTGAAAGTTTGATGACATGGGAGAAACAGAAAATAGTTTTACTAAATAAAAGTAATATTATGTTAAAAAAAAAAAAGTATGCTAAAAATTATGTATGCATGTTATGTATGAATGTATATATGTACGTATGTATGTATGTGTGTGTACTATAAATTTAGATATAAAATAATGAAAGATATACAATTAAATCGCAAGTTCCACGTCATACGTATACAGTAAAAAAATTAAAACAATGCAAAATATAAAGGATTGTTTAGCAGAACGACGGAAGTTCTTAATAAAAAATCGTTTTCTATCGATATAATGACAGAAGCGATGAATGCATCAGTTCAGATTGCGTGACATGGATATGTAATATTACTAAACACGTGATGTATAGAATACTATATAAATATGAGGGTTGTATGTGTTATTAGAGCATATATGTATCATTACATATTCGTGAAATAAATCAAATACTTTTAAACTTTAAAAAATTTCATTAAATAAATTATAACAATAAAAAATCTGCATCTTATATAATTATAAACATTTAAATAAAGGATCAAATTAATATAGTTATGAAACTTTAAACTACCAGTTATTTATTCCCTAATTTTCAAATTAAATTTCTAGTTGTTCAATTCACCAAAATTTTCTAAATAAATTTACATTTTAATTCTTAGTATTTGATGAAGTCGTAAGATGGCTCCGCAACGTTTTTATAAAATAATTGTGTATAATTTTAAACCGAAAAGGCGCGAATTGTTATTGTGCAGGACAATGACTTTGACAAGAACTATAACTCGCATTTCAGGTTCAAGTCTCTAAATGTACCTACCAAAGCTCCTTGTTTTATATGATCAAGCATCTTTTGTAAGATATGTCGGAGATATTTCCTGGAAATAAGAACTGCTCATTTATTTATTTCATAAAAAAAGAGCGCCGTTATGTCTCTAAATTATAAATTATATTCGCACATAATATGTGTAAACGTTTCAAATTTTATATATTTTTGTTTAAGTATTAAATATTGTATATATATATATATATATATATATATATATATATATAATTTCATTCAAGCATCGTGCCTGTCTAAACAGAAGTGTGTTATAAGAACAAGCGCTTAGCGTGTAATACAAAGTAATTAAAATGTGAAGTTTTTTTCGTTCAATTAGATACGAATCTATACGCTGTCTATTTCGTTTCAATCTTATTATTCTTTTTACTTATTGTAATATCGTTTTTATTTTTATTTGCGGATTTTATATAGAAATGTTATTACCAATTTTATGATTTCTTACGTATAGAAGTGAAATGGTAACAAAAGTTATAACCACCCATTGTTGTCTTTCAATAGACAAATTTATAAATTTGTTATAAAAACAGTATACAAGTTGTAATCTGATATTGATTGAAACCGTCCATCCATTATGCGATAATTATTAAATCAAGGTATCTGGTGAAAAAAAAAATTAAAGAAAATAGTTCTTGTATGAAAATAGTTCTTGTATTATTATGTTTAATTACTAAATCTTGATAAGCAAATTCGTGACATAGTTCTAAAGTGATTTTAAAACGACAGATTATTGTATTACATTTAGTTAGTTTGACGTACCTTCGCAATGTTTGCCGTCGGAATGTAGTTCGTAGCCAATCTTACATGCACATTCGTAACCTCCTAGCGTGTTGATGCAGTGATGTTCACAACCATGGTCAATCAGGGCACACTCATCAAACTCTGTATAACAATACAAAACAAAACTATCTTTATCTTTGCATTTTTTTTCTATATCATTATTTTTTTATTACATTATTATAGAAATTAACTCTATACAAGTTATTTGTTTTTTTACATACATAATTTATAATAATACAAAGACTAACCTTATTTATGATGAATTATATTAATTATGCATGCAAATTCATGCAGAGTAATCAAATTTATAACTATAATAATATTAATATTATATGTAAAATAATAATAAAATAAAAAATTTCTGCGTTGTTTGAATGATTTTTGTTGTTTTTGTATTCAAGCATTATTTAATACACCCACTATTCAACATGCTATATTTGTACTTATTATACATTCATGGCAAACAGCCATATTCAATTTATTACGTCAAAAACAACTGTGTTTCTAACTTAAAGTGCTGAGATTATTATGATGTTATACATTGTTGTTATCAAATATAAACTACATAGTAGCTTGTAGTGCTATTAAATAACTTGTCACTGTTACATTTTACACTGAGCTGTGTTGTAATTTAGAGTAAAGTACTTCACAATTACTCATAACACAGTAACATAATCTAATTATTCTCCTGTATATTTAATCTTTATATATAAATAAATGAAATTATTTATTACAATTACCTTTCATGAATGTAGCTGAGAATCCTGTTTTTTGTACGGATCCATCCGATACAAACTTAACCAGCAATTTGTTGCCCGTTGAATGAATGTCAGGTGGCAATTTGTAGCCACAGAATTTTCCAAGCACAGTCGCACTGTCGGTGTGTCCATCGCGGACCTCCAGGTAGTCGTACACGCAATTGTCATGCTTTTCGATCTGTTCAAATCATTCGATAATAATTGGATCAAGTGTTAAAACTAATGCATGCAGCACAAAACAAAAAAATAAACACATCAAGTAATTATTGAAATTCCAGCTAATAATAATATATAATTAATAGTTCCAAGTTAAACATAAATTAAAAGTAAGAAAAGTTTAGGTTAAAGTAAGATATTATAATAAACATGTTACATCATACATGTTAAACATTATATACATCAAGCTATATGTATAATGAATTAAACCACTTTGTTCTTTAATATACAGTTTTATAGCAAAATAATAATAATATAAAACTAAGAAATAATAGTATGTATCTTTAGCAATCGTAATACAGTATAATTGTTAAAGAATTCTTGCATTTAAGCAGAATCACGTGAACTAAAGCTGAACAAAAGAGTAAGCAATTTTTTGTCAAGTGAAATATTTATTTAGTATAAACAAGTAAAACAACAACAATTAAGAACAGTATTTATTGATCCGATCCGAGAGTTCTCGAGCGCTTGAGACATTAAAGCCGGCAAGGTCCTCAGACAGTGCAGGATGGGGCGGCACACGCGACTCAAAGGGCGCGCGGCGTTTGCTTGCATACACACGACACCGAGATGTTGGTGGGGGTGGGGCTGGCTGATATCACCACGGTAAATGGAGTACAAGCGGTAACGTTATATCATATTACAAAATACTTTCTCTGCTCCGATATATTTTTATTACTATATTATTACGAGAATGCTACGGATAAGACCATTTCGAAAGGGTCAGAGAAAAACTGTTATTAATGTCATTTTCACGGATTATTAATTTTGAAAGGTTTCTTAAATTTTATTAACAATTAAACAAAATTTAAAAAAATAAATAAAAGGAAGAAAGGAAGGAAGCGGGACTTAAATTTCCTTCATAGAAAAAATATGGTTTGAATAATTGATGTGGCTCAACAATGTTGCACAGCAAAATTACTATACTATGAAATAAAATTAAAAAAAAAATATATATATATCAAAATATCCCAGAAATCAAGACTGCCACGAAAATATACATTTTACTTGGACAAATCAAGACGTTAGAAAGTGCATAAAAATAACCATATTTTGCCTGTGTTGAATCACCTCCTAACGTTAGTATGTCGTGGTGTCTGGCAATGTAACGAAGACGGTGCTTGAAGCTTGAACACACTCACAAATCCACTAGATCCAACGGACGGGCAGAGACCGCTTTCGCCGCGTCCCCACCGGTCCCCACCCGCTTTACAGTCGCGCGCTCCCTGTCAAGTACAACTTGGGTCTCACTTAACCCAGTGAAAACACCACCCTTGTCTAATCTCAAGTAATTTTATAGCATTTACACTTAAGTAATGTTATTCATTTTATTCTCATACAACTAAATTTTCTTGTAAGTTGTAAACACCATGACAAAGTATATACACTGCAATTACCTATAAAATATCATTGAACCACTTAGGAATTTAAATCATTGACAAGGGGGGAAATGTCAAAAGACTTACAGTCAGGAATAAAAGAAAAATTCACATGTCCATAGTGATTTTTTTAATATACATATTATATATGATAGTTATTTTCAATTTATGCCAGGCTATAAGGTAAAAAATTAATAAATTTAATCCACCTCATTTTCAATGCATTACATTTTATAAAAATGTATTTTGTAAAAACTCATTTTTATAGGAACAATAACAGCGAAAGAAAAAATAACGCAAGGCATAGTAAGAGTATTGATGAGTAGGTATTATATTATAATATTATTTTTCGGTGGAGTATTTTGCACATGCACAATAAGATTGAAAAAAAAAATTATTTTCAAGGACCTTATAAATCCTCCAGTTTTATAAGTTTAAACCTAAAAAAACAATGAGCAGTGAAGAGGACATTGTTCTATCTCGAGATATTGGGCCGTGTGGTCATCTCTTACTTTACGTACGTCAGACTCGAGTGTTGCTGTCTAGACATTCACCTTTTCAAACTCTAAACTCGCATGTATCTCACTGTATCTTAATATACAACTCATTGACCTGGCCACTTTTAACATGTCTTTCTAATTAAAAAATAAGGCATAAAAATAGCCTGCAACTCTGAAAGTGTATATTGTGCATTGGGAACAAAATATAACATAATAATACACTGTATTGCTTTAGATTCTGAGAAAAGCTTTTTTTTTTTTCTTCCTCTTTTTTAATACATTTCTGGAGGTGAAATTAAATTATAATACTAACAATAACAATGAATTTGTTGTTGTGCCAACATACATAATACAATATAATTGAAGAGATTAAAAAAAGAAAAGGAAAAGGTGAGAGAGCGAAGAAAAGTAAAATAATTGTTATGAAACAAAAGTGAAGATTTGTATAGAAATATATAATGCTGACTGCTGCTCACTTCTGTGAATTTGCATTCACCCTTTATACATATATAAATAAACAACTTTCGGCAAAAAATTCACAACATTTAAAAAAAAATATAAGGTAATCTAAAACATGCTGACGTCCAGTGCACATGATTAGATTATATACAGTAAAAAAAATAATAATAAAAAAAAGAAAAATTACTTTTTTGGATATTAATTGAACATATCTTGTAAAGGATTTTTTTTGTCACTTTTGTATAAGGCAGTTTTGCGAATGCGGCGCTGGCAGAAAAAGCTTATCTAGGAAGAATTTTGTGGTTGCCTTAGCTTTTTATTTATTTATTATTTTTTCTTTCTTTCTTACTTTACTTTTTAGGCTCTATTACTTTTGCTTTTCACTGGTATAACGTACTTTCATTTGACTTATGTATACTATGCAAACACAAGCACAAGATAAATGCCTTGATACAAAAGTACTTTGAGATAAACTTACCTCGAATGACTGGAATTTAAGTGCCACCTGGTAGTCCTGAGGCACAGTCAGTCGCCACACACACTCTTTTGATGCCGGGTAGTCCTCAGGGTAGTTGGGAGATTCCAAGTGACCCGTCTCCAGATCCAGTTCACCTCCACACACCGCTGTTTAAACATGAAAAAAAAAAAAAAAAAAAAAAAAACGCAAGTTGGATACGTTTAATACTGATACTATACTTCAATTGAAGGAGTACTTTTCTTTTTAAATTTATGTAAGAAGAGAAAAAAAAATGTTGAAAACTTTTATATTTTTTTCTTCTTCTTATACATTTCAATATGGTTGATATTATAATGTATAAGTACACCCATTAATTTATATATAGATAAAAATTATTATTGCTGAGAGTTTTTTTTTTAAATTTGTTTTATAGTTTATTCTGACCAAAAAAAAAAAACATATAAATTTTTTTTTCTGAGAAGAGAAAAAAATTTAAATGATTACATACCTTCATAACTGGCAATGAAGCCACGATGACCGTTTTGCTTATTGGATGTTATGTAAGTAACAAGCATACGGCTACCGGATGATTTGATAGGCCACAGTGGTTGCTCTGAGCCGCAATAACGACCTGTAATTAGATTTCATACCATTCATAAAAAATATCAAAGCACTAAATAAATGTTCTAAATAAATTACTCGATTAAAACATACTAAAAACGTCTAAAAATTTCATACACTCACCAATAACTGGAGATTTTAGCCAATAGCCATCACGTACTTCAAGATAATCACTACGACAATCCTCGCTGTGGTATATATCAAGCTCCGTAACATTCAATACAATTCGTTCTCCGTGGGTAGCAGTAATACGCCACTCGCACCGTTCACCTTCATTAGGGGGAGGTGAGTTGGCATAACGTGGAGAGTGGAACGTGGCGGAGCTCTCTTGAAAAGTCCTGCCGCATCCTGGAACATAACATAACACAATAAAATGTGAACCTAAAATAAGCTCAAACCTCAAATCAGCATTATGCTATTTATATAATATATGCTGATTTGAGGTTAAAGCTTTTAATCGTTTGAAAATAATGAGACCACTGTAAACGTTAAATCAGTTCCTAAATATCAATATTATTTTATGAAGATTAAGTACAATATTATATTATACGAAAAAAGAATATCATGCATGACACTATAGATAAAAGCTCTGTTCCATACTTTCAGTTTCTTTATTGATCAACATACCGTTTTGTACAAAGTGATTATTGATTACAAAAAGAGAGTGTTTATAAATTAAACTTTACATAATTGAATTGAAAATAATAATACTGTTGGGTATTGCGGTTGGTAAGATCAATAGTTATGATACAAGAAACGGTAGAAGAAAAAAAAAAGTCCATATTGTGGTGTTTATAGTATGTCAATAAGATTACAAACGGAACAAAAAATATTTGATAGGCAAGCCAAAATATTTTGCTACAAAACAATGTTATTCAATGAATGGGTTTTTAGAAGACGACATCATCAAATATTAAATAGCTTTTGATATTTTATTAATTATTAAAAGACCAAGTCCGGCAATTAGAATAGCTATTTTTTTTTTTATTGTTATTTTTGATACTAAATTTTTATATTTAAAATTTTATACAAAATTAAGCAATGCTGTAAACATCACAATTAAATATGTGTATTGTTTAAATAATAAAATTGTTTCCATAAAGTGGCAGTTTAAAAATGTGTTATCGTAGTATGTATTTAGCTTGACGATAATTCCTCAGTGTCAATATTTTTTCTTTTGTAGATGCTGTTAAGCTAAGCAGATGCAGTGTGTTTTTATATACTGATTGCAGGAAGATAAGAAATGAAATAAACATCTTTGAATACTTTTGAATTTGACCGAATGAAAATTAAATCAATGAAATTTTGTGATTTTGATTCAAAAATTTCATTGCATACAATATCCAAATTGCTCCGTGTGATCTCGCCTTTATAACTAATACTGCTATAATGCATTACACATGGTAACAAGATTTCTTTCTTATTTGCACCTGCGTTTTTTTTTCTTTTTGTAATGTAATAAATTTTACTTTTTAGTATAAAAAATTATAGAAGTTCTCCTTTGGATTCACTGTCCTTTCCTCTCTCTCTCTCTCTCTCTCTCTCTCTCTCTCTCTCTCTCTCTCTATATATATATATATATATATATATATATTTATATACATATAGTTTGCCATGACTTTTTGTTTTTATAATATACAATAATTTTATGGTATGATGGAGATTATCATAAATTATGATTCAAACGTTTTAATTTGCAGTTAGATACAAATTTAAGACCAAGCTTAGCTTCCAAATTCTTCCTTTGTTTCTTCAGATGACTTACGTAACATAAAATTTTAAAGTATACTTTAATTTTTAATTAATTTAATTTAATTTAATTTAATTTAATTTAATTTAATTTAATTTAATTTAATTTAATTTAATTTAATTTAATAACTTTTAGTATACTTTAAGCTTCTTTTTATTTAAATATTGCCAAAGTATGCTCATTGCAACGTTGTTTCATTATTTTTTTGTTTATTATTTTGCCTATTATAATTAATAATGCAATATTATCTGCGTATATAGAGTTTACGAGATGTCCTAACAGCATAAATCTAAATAAACTTTATAAATAAAATAAATAGAAAATATCCTAATATATTAATATTTAATTGAGTTGTCGTTTGTTCTGCATCTAAAAATATATAAATGGTACGTTCTCCTAAATCATAGTCTGTATTGAACTCTCTCAAAGAAACAAATAAATCTGACAAATTCTTGACCAGTATTATAGACCCGTTCCAAAACATGAGACAACATTTCCAAAGTGTCATTTTTTACAGGCCGGATACCCCGATTTTGCAACACAAAAGTTATGTATCTTTTATTCATGAAATTATTTCTATTGAACATATTCAGTGCAAATAATTCTGTGAGTAAAATATGCATAATTGATTATTATTTATTATAGATAATGCCATACATTATGTTTAAAAAAAAATGCATAAAATACTTTTTTTTTATGTATGGCATTTTCCATAACAATCAATAAAATATTCTATTTTTTATTGGACAATGCATTAATAATTATCCATAAGATAAACATATTAATGACAGTATTGTTCTGTACTTACGGAAACATTTGTAGAGCAAGTTAGTTTGTGCGACGTCACCTTCACTCAGACGAATACGCTGTCCAATCTCTGGTCGCTTTTTAGATGGGAGTTGTTCGAGTGGCAAAATCGTATCAAGGTACGTTCCCTGTAATTGCAACATACAATTAAGCACACAAAGATTTAATATATATATATATATATATATATATATATACATAATTATGTTTCAAAATTTATCCTGATGGTGCATTTTAGTTTGCAGTGGAAATTTTCGTCACGATTGATGATCAAATTTTTATATTATATTAATAAAGATAATAATGTATAAAATTTTGAAAGCATCAATGAAGAAAAAAAATCTGCTATTATTATTATCTCTATGTTAATTTTAGGTATAACATGGGAAATTTATCAAATAATTCATGTATTCATGTTTTTCAATTTCTATATAAGACGCATAAAATGATAGAGAAGAACATGCACTGATTGACGGGTGCAATATTTCCTAAAAAATACGCACTATATCCAGAACACACATCTTATGTACTATATATATATATATATATATATATATATATATATGTATGTATATGTATATTCGACTCAAAAAACCTCAGTCGATTTAAATCGGGCATGCCTAAAGTATCGCCCATTGTCACATTTGAGAAGAAGGGGGGCGGCTGGGCGATACCGCAAAAGGTCGAACGGCAGGTAGCTCAGGTTTTTTGAGTCGAGTATATGTATGTATTTATTAGAATATGTGTTTATTAAGTATTGTACAATGACATATATTAAATAAAATTGTCACTTTATCAAAATTAATAACTTAATTTAAAACTTGAAAGAATTTAGTTCAGTAAGTTTTATTATGGGGTATAAAAATATGTAATAAAAATACAATTAGCAATCACGAAAGTTTTTATGTTACCTTAGAAAAGGTGTTGCGAGCGTAATGCATGATGGAATCATAATCGTAGGGCAGTCCCAATGAGTTCACCTCTTCCTCCGTCAGTTTGTTGAAGTTATACTCCTGGCCTTGCGGGGCAGCCATACCACGCGACATTAGTCACTCCGCCCTCCAATAATAATGTATCCTACACGCATGGCACGCACTCAAACCAACACAACACGTGTTTTGGCTTTGCTTTGCATGTAAGATACATTTGATGTCATGGAGAGCATACAAACATTTTTTATGCATTTAATAAAGGTAATAATTTGATTTACGTTTTACCTTGGAATAACGAAAATGAGCAAATAGTTTGTTATTTTCTTCTCGCATTCGCTATATTATATTTATTTATATGGACAATGTTGTCCATGACCATGAAAGTTAAATAATCGTGTTTCAAATTATCACCTTTGTTACACGTCTCTCTCTCTCTCTCTTTCTCTCTCACACACACACAAACTCTCTCTCTCTCAAAGAAATTGTTCAAATGATCCGCTCTCATTTATAAAATAACCTTCAAAATTTTCCATCTACACATATTTGGAAAGGATTTATAAGTATAACGAGCTAGACAGATTTCATGAAATTGCATTGTAGTTACGTTTAAGGTAGGGGTACTCGTTAAATTTTCTGAAATGAGTTACAAAAAAAAAATCTATTAAAAAGAATAAAAATAGTATGTTTCCAAAAATAACAATTTTGTTATTTTGCTCGAGGCTTCATCTTAATATCATCCTTACCAAGCAATTTAAAATTTTATATACTTTCGTTTGAACGTTCTTCCTTTTTTTTTTTTTTTTTTTTTTTTTTTTTTTCATTCCAGTTTTAAAGAAGAGAAGCAGAATCTCGATGACATGCCAAGAACAATGGACAATTTATATGTTGATTTTATATTTCTGCTGCTTGCATCTGTTCTCCCCTCAAGTTAACGGATTCAAAAGCAAAATATTTATTCGCATTTTAATTTTATCGTCTCTTCAGCTTTAACCCCGCATTCGCATGCATCATAAAATATGTGAACAACCTAATTTAATCAGACATATACACCACTTAGCAACATTAAAATTTTTTGCATAACATGAAAGAGAAGAAATTTATATTTATTAATGCAAAAAAGTGGGTTTTTCTCCCCCGCCCACCCCTGCTTAGCAATAAAAGATTAGAGGCCTTTAGTAGGGAGCAGCTCAAACGACAAACTGGATGCGAAGAGGCAGAGTAAATTGGCCATAACAGCTGCTAGCTTATATAGTGACCTAATTACCTAAATATAAGTTAAATTTTATTGGTAAGTTTAATTAATATGACAATCCTCATCCCTTTTCCACTGTAATTTTTCAAAACTCTTGTAAGAGGAAAGTAATTAACATTAACAACGTAATAAAAGTAAAACGATTTACTTTTATCGCTTACACTGTGTCCACTCTGATAAAGAGTATTAAGAACTTCAGTAGCATTATACTTTTTTGTTACCCCTGTATTCAGATTAGCATTAAGTCGCACGAGTTTTGCATATTACTAAGTTGAACGGTGCGGAGCAAACTTTTAACGAGGATATGCAAAAATCATATGACCTTGATATTTTCAAAATCGCAAATCGATTACCATGCTTTGCTGTATTAAATAAAGAACGACAGCCAAGAAAAAAAAATTTAATACAATTTTGTTATATTTTTCATAGATTTAAAGCAAAAGTCCTATGTAATAAAAAAGGTGTTTTTATTTGCAATGTTTGGATAATTTTTGTTTGTATATGTCAGAAAATGCAAGGTCTAAGATTCTTAAAAACAAGTAACTATACATAACTAATTCATTGCGATTAGATGAAAACTTTCGGTACTCCATGCATGTATACTTTAGATGGTTAGAGTTAATTTTTGAAGCAACTAAACAAATCATTATTACGTATCGTTAAAATGTAATTGAAAATTGAACTGATCTAATTTATTAATTAGTTAATAAGAATAATGAGTTTGGTTTTGTTTGTTTTATATGTATCATTCCTCTTCCAAACAATATGTATTTTTATACATACAGTAAATAAAAATATGTGTTTATGATTTTATAATTTTGTCAATCGATAGTTTGTTCTCTACTCCCTTTAATTTTAGTTTCATTTGCGAGTCACTGTAAGTGGCAATAATTGATAACAAGTCAGTTATAATAAATTTTTAAAATATATTTGTCATAAAAAAGCGATATAAAATAAATGTTATTAGTATATCACTCAGTTAATCAAGTTTTTATTAAATTTTGTGGATATGCTAATTACATTGAAAATTAGGAAATTACCGACATTTGAATGAAAATAAAAAGTGAAATTATATTCAATTGCTTATTTATGTAAATGTCACTTTTCCATTCAGTTTAACTATTTTATTTATATTATATGTATTATAATAATTATATATTAAAAAAAAAGTATAATTTAGGATATACGCAGTGAATAATATATGAAAGTGCTTATTATACAGACATGCAGTGATTACTGATATGGAAGGATGTTGTGAACATCAATTTTATTTGTACTGCCGCCATCACGGCAGTTAGATACAACATAAAATATCAGTGCAAAATGCTTATTGCGGTCCACAGCGCGTTAATATTGTAAGCTGGGTCAATGTTATTAAATATAAAACTACTATCAAGACCCACACTGGCTACTTTGCAACATGGATGTAAGTCGCAATCCCTCAATTTGTAACTATACTCTGTAATCATATTGTATATTATACTCATCTGTTAATGGCCTTAATACTATCGTAAATTGTCAAGGCTGCGTTGCCTTTAATTTAACCGAGAATAAAAATAAATCAAAGCTGTACTTTCCTCGTATGATATGTATTAACATAACAAGCTACATAAATTTTTATTTACTCCTTTTTCTTTGCATTAAAAGTTTGCAATTTCTATCATGCCAAAAGTCAAAGTTATTTTTTCTAAAATCAAAAACGCAACTTTTTAATTTCTGCATTTAATTTTTTAAATGAACTGTCAAATTTAGGAATCATTTTTACTTTGTTGTTGTTTTCTTAATTTTTAACAAGAATGGAAATTTTAATAATGAGAAATGAGAGCGGGTGCACATTGTTAAGTGCATGTGCAGTGTGGTAGCCTCACCCGTCATGATGTTATCCCTGACGATTTGCACGTGAGCATCCCGATCTGGACGTGTGTGTTCGTGCCAAAAACCAACCACGTGGCCTAACTCGTGCACCACGATACCAAACTTATCACAGTTTTTTCCGATGGAAATAGCTTGCTGTCCATTACCTCGACGTCCAACGAAAGAACAACATCTGAAAACATAACATTTATTTCCCATTTAAAAACTATGTAATACTGAATGTTCTGAATTATTGTGGTACAATGCTATTTATCATTACAATAATTGTTGGGTTCATAATTCTTGCAACTTTGATCCCAATAAACAGTACAGAATTTCATTACGGATGCTTGTGCTATCCAACAAGTCAAACTGGCATTCTATGTAATTCAGTACTGCATAGATATTTATAATTATGCATTAGAAATAACAGCTTTATATAATAAAATACTTACCCACATGGTCGTTCAGTAAACAAAATATAACTAGGATGTTCATTAGGAGATCGTTCGACAAATTTCACACATGTTCTGTTTTCCCAGTGTCTCATTGCCATTTTAAACAGTGCTTTATGACTGCCACTAAAATTGGAATCAATTTCGTAGGGTATTACCCCGTACTCCCAAATTCGTTCTTTTCGCGCTGTGGCAGCTCGAATATTGCGCCGTCTTGCCGACACGCTCGAGGGTCGAAGGTGACGAGGTTGGCCCTTTCGCTTCAAGTCATTGCGACCGTGGGCACCATCACGAGATTTGTGATGTCTCCGACGACCTCTGAAAAAAAAAAAAAAAAGGTAATTAATTTATAATTTAATAAAGCTATACAAATAACAATAAATATATGCTCGATAAGTAGTAATAATAATAAACAATTCAGATAATTTAATTTTAAGTTTTTGTTTTTGTTTGTTTGTTTGTTTGTTGTTGTTGTTGTTTTTTTTTTTTTTTTTTTCATGTGTTAAAAGAGACAAATAAAAAAGACGATGTTTTAAATGTAAATACACGTCAATGTTTCAAAATTTATCTAATATTCATAATATTAGATGTAATACTGCGAGAGCTACTGATGAAATATTCAGGGCTTATTACTGAAATAGAATAAGGTAAAAAGTATAATTGAAAATAACCCTAAGTCTTATGCATTAATAATTTCAGCTTCATTTGTGATGATGTTCCACCTAAATATTGATCTTATTCCTAATATCACATTGCAAAAATCAGGCATATTGGACAATTACTTTTTTAACTATTGTGTTAATAAAAATACTTAAAATAATACTTAAAGGTTGTAAGAAAAAATGTTACTCTTTAAAAGATAACAAGGAAAGCAGAAATTAAATTAGTTATGCATATCTGTCATTTAGTATAAATGTTGCTATTTTTGAAACAACACAATAAATTTGTTATGCTGTGCTGCATAATGTTAGTCAATATTAGTGAATTAATGTTGCTATGAATAAATGATGCTGAAATCAGTGAAATCGAACCAACGTATTTATTGTGCATTTATTTTTGTCTGTGAATAATAAAAATTTTCTGCCATGCTTTAGAGTTCAATAGTTTTTTTTTTATTTATTTATTTTTTATTATTTGTTTACTATCCTGATATAATAAAATGGATGAAATAATGAAAAATAGATGTTGTTTAATGCATAAAATTATTTTCAAGGTAACTGTTACTTTGCATATATAAAAATTAATCAATCTACAACGCAAATGCATAATGTAATTAGTTTTTGGATGCAACAACAAATAATTATTTAACATTGTATTTTGCAATAATATATTAGCATAGAGTTAATAAAGTCATTTCAATGCAAATTATATAACAGTAAGTTGAATAATAATTTATGATTCAGTTTTAATTTATTAGTCTTATTACATTTTATAATATTATACACACATACTATACTATTGTTATATACACACACACACACACATATTTGTGTGTGTGTGTGTGTGTGTGTGTGTGTGTGTGTGTGTGTGTGTGTGTGTGTGTGTGTGTGTGTGTGTGTGTGTGTTATTAAGCCAGTTTCAATGCATTGAAAAGCAATATTAAATTTTTAACTGTTTTGTTGTATCCTGTTTTTTCATAGTTATTCAATGAAACTTTTATATTTAAATAACAAATAAGAAACTGAAACAGTTGATAGTTAATTTCATGAATTAATTAAGTGGTGTACTATAGTTAAAATTTTGTTCGATCGAAAGCAATTTTTCACGATGTTAATAACTTCTTTAGGGATAATTTGCAGAATACCCTACAAAGCAGATCAATAAAGGATTCTTTGCAGTCTTTGTTCCTAAAAAATAATAATAATAATAATAAAGCCATAAATAATAATGCTAAAGTTTGTTATTCTTATACTCTCGGAACTTTCGGAACTCGTAAATAAAACGAAATAATATTTCTTCTTATTATATTATCCTCCAATTAAAATACGGAATAATTAAATTAAGTGATTATTTAAATTTTGTATATTGACAAATCATACATTGTAATGTAGTTATTTTATTTTCGGATTAACTAAACGAAAATGTTGTAAAAACATGTCTGTGATTGTTCACGGCAAATATATTATTGTTAAATATCGTTTTTCTGTTTGTACAGTAAAAAAATACATGATTAATTACATTAGCGATAAATTTATTGATACACTTGACAATGCAAATTTGCTTTTATAACACACCGTTAAATTAGTAAATCTATCGAGTAAAACTTAAAATTTCAAATTTATAATGAGTGATATATATATATATATATATATATATATATATATATATATATATATATATATATATATATATATATATATATATATATATATATATATATATATATATATATATATATATAAATTATGAATGTATAGAAAAGAAGTTTTACGTAAAACAACAAAAGTAATTTTATAAAAGTCATACCTTTTTATCAAATTAATTAATTTGTTGCTTCCTAGTTCCTTGAAAATAACGATGAAGAGCCATTTCAACAAAAATCATATTATATTATTCAGTGGTATTTGTTGCGATGACTACTTTGAAACGCGGTTAACTGTTTTAGAACCCCCTTGTGCTAACAGTTTAACACTTCTGCAAACTAATACGTAAGTAGAATGAAAGTCAACAGCATAGAGCAAAAACAATAGTTTTATCTTTGATAAATTTAAATAACTCAGATGTATTTAGTGCATATACCAGGTATATTTACGTTTGTACTTGCGGTTTATCTTACTTCCTTACTTCAGTATATTTATTTAGTTATAATTAACAGTTTATATATACATATATATATATATATATATATATATATATATATATATATATATATATATATATATATATATATATATATATATATATATATATATTATATATATATATATATAATATATGTATGTGTATGCATATGCACACAAAAATCAAATCGCTGTACAACTAATTTAACTTTGGTTATTTGTCATGGCACACAATGCGTTGTTCGATGCATATTAGTTATTTACAATACAAATAGTGACAAAAGGGCACAGTATACATGACACTACTCATTGTCAGTCTGTCACTTATCATTGCCTAGGTCAAGTTTATTTGATATAATTACGAGAGAGAGAAAAATACAAATGTCAATAACTTATACTGCCAAGCATTACACATTCAAGCATATTAAATAGTGTAATAAATCAATTCAAAGAGAAACAAGTTTACATACATTTGATAATAACTAGTTTTTTAAAATATTTAAATTTTTATAACGATACAGTATTAAATTAAATTGCATAAATTGTAATAGCATATTTATAAACAGTACAACATTGATGTTTGAAATAACAACTTTTTGCATATTAACTATATAAATTATAAAGTACACGTTACATTTATGATAAAGATTTGATGTATTAATTATAATGTTCATTTTGACGCAGTGTTTTAATTTCAGTAATAGCATATTGGAAAGCATTCTCTCTAATTAATAAATAATTACTAATGTAATGAAAGTGTTTTTGTAATATTTCTAACATGTTAAAAAAGTTATACTTGTTCCAAATATTTTATTAACTTTAACAATTTTCTTTCTTTTAACAACACTCTATTTTGTTAAAATATGTTTCACTCAAACGAGTTTGCGCTATATAAAATTCAAAGAATCAAATTTCAACGTTCACGTATTTGTTATCAACTACGATACATGTTAAATCAACATAAGGTAACCTTATTTTGAATAATATTTAAAAATAGCGAAACTTTAAATATAGTTTAAATTTACGATCCTTTATTATTAATAATAATAAAGGCTAACACCTACAAATAAAAGGCATTAAATATAAGATCGAGCTTTGAGAAAAAATTTATTACTATTAGTTATTATGTTTATCCGTGGTTATTATTCTGTTATTACTTGTTATTTATTATTATTTTATCTTACATACACTTGATGATGGGGGGGGGGGGGGGGGGGGGGAGGGGAGCTATTTCGTGCACCGGGCTCATACTGAAGCCAAGATGCATGCACCCTGTCACTACCCAAAACATTACGACTTTTTTACTAGAAGGCGAGTTGACGACTATTTGGGCACTAGGCCCTGAACGCCTCCATCGGGTAGACGTCCTCTCCTATGGGCGTGGTGGAACACTTTTCCGCGAGCTCATAGTTACCGAGGTACTTAGTCTCCCAAGCCCATACCTTGGCCGCCTCGCGTCCAAAAACGTGAGCTAGCCTAAGGAGCTCAGAGGACGAGGTCCACACCCACACCTATAGATCCTCTCCTGCGCGGGGACGGACGCGTTTCCGAGCCCTGGAACCACGATTCGGGGCCGGATGCCCTTTATTATATATATATATATATATACACACACACACACACACACACACACACACACACACACATTTGCCCTCTGTACGTTAAAAATCTTTTAAGGGTACATTGAATAAAAGAAGGATCCTCAAAAAAAAAATAATAATAAGATAGCAACTTGCTATTTGCATTTATTATTTTTTAAGATTCTGCATTTATCACTTTTTTATAGATATTTCTCTTGCTCATTGCAATTGAATTTTAACGTCAATCACGCCCTAAATATAACTATTAATACATATTATGTAAACATTTTAGTTAAAACGTACGACCCAAAAATCTTTTACATTGCAATCCATAAACTCATCTATGTGTGCTATTTATAGCTAAATATATATTCTTATCCAATACAATATGTCATATTTGTCGTATAATATTATGCTATGTAATTCAAGACAGTGTTTTACTGTCTTCTCATTCAAATATATAACCAAAACTTCAAATAAAGATAGTAGAGGAACATAAGCTTTGATTCGAATATCTGTATGTAATAATAATAATAAAATTCGCTAGAACCTACCTATTATATAAGCTTGCTAATATGGACGTGCATTGCATTTATATAACTTATTTCTATATTATATAGATTATAGAGTGGATTATTACCAACGTGTGCAGTGACCCGGGTGAACAAGCTAGCGCATATACATACATACATACATGCAGTGATACAAGCATTGCTAATTACTTCCTCCCCATCCCTTTCTCACTCAAACTTTACTGCAGCTCATCGACCAAACGGAAGTGGATAGGAGCACCAACACCACCATCGCACCATCAACGTGCTGCCTGCTTTGCCTGCATGGGCAGGCCTAGCCTGCCGATACACTCACATTCACCTACATTCAACCTCTCTTTGCATTCATTACATTACGATACATTATTGCTACAGGAGAGAACGAGAACGAGAGAGAGAGACAGAGAGGAATTAAAGCTAACATTTACATAAAGAGACAGAGAGAGAGAGAGAGAGAGTCAAAGCGAGAGTGATAAAGAGAGAATTACTGATTGCTGTAGAGCAAATTAAGCCATCCGGAAACAGAATAAATTTAAATTAATATCAAAATCGCAAATATCACCTAGTTTAGTCATTAATATAATTTACAGAGTATTATATACGTTTGTTTATGTATTAAATGTGTCACGTTTATTTATGTATTTGAATAGCTCGTAATGCTATCAATCACAGTGTATACAGAGAGCATAATATATTATAAAACACTCTTGTTTGTGTTGAAGAGAATTTAGTTTTAAGCGAAACAAAATACGATATTCCAAATTAATGACGTTATTCAACGTTATAGTCTAATATTAAATAGATGCCTATACATACATATAATTGATATTTGATATTAAAGTCTTTATAAAAAATCAACAGTCAATCTAGAAATGTTCTGAAATTTTAATTGCTTTTGTTGCAAGCAAAGTTTATTTGACCATAAAATAAATAATATAACATTAAAATCAGCATCAATATCGCGCATTCCTGAAATCTAATACGGTTGCATTTCATCAAACACGCAGATAATTTTTATTTTTAAAATTGAAAATTGAAAATTTTGATTTCAACCTTTCAAACCTCTTTGTTATCTGAGATAGCTCATTTCAGGCTACAGCTTGTGGCAAGAAACATCACTTAAGCAGATTCCACGCCTGCCACTGTGGTACTGTGCAGTGTCTTTGAACTGAATGACCGCAACGACACACAATATACGACGTGGTGCTAATATTTTCTAAGAAAACTTTACAGAGGAAAATATTTTTCATATATATTTGACCTACTAAATTAATTAAACATTTCAGATAATATTTTAATACGTAATAATTATTTTAAATTATTTTATGAATGTACAGATAATAATCTTAAATTCGTGTATACACTATACACTTTATACAGTATTACTATAAATAAAGAATATTTATATATGATGTGGTATTACTGAGTTTAAAGTTTTAAAATCATTTCATTTTATTTTGTAAAAAATCCTTTAATTGTTAACTATGTGTGTGATTTAAAAAATATAAAAAGCTCTGAAAGAGTTTTACAATATTTAATACTACACAGACTTAATAGTAATTTGAAAAAAATAATCATATAATAAAAAAAAAAATGCAAATTTACTAAAGTTATATCCATGATAGCCATAATATTTAATGCACATCATTTATCAATTAAACAAAAAACTAATATGCTGGTATACAATGTTTCAGTTGAACCCCTGCAAAAGTTACAAAAAAAAAAAAAAAAAAAAAAAAAAGGGGGGAAAAAAAAGGGAAAAAAAAAAAAAAAAAAAAGAAGAAATAACGAAAGAAAAAGCTTTTATGTCACAGCTTAAAATTCTTCTGCTGGATCTTTTGTAAGTATTATAATGCAGCTTTTCCTCTTTACCAGTCTTTATTTATCTGTGCTAATTTTATTTTAAGAAATAGTGTACAATCTGTTCATATTCTAAATTACTAAATATATTTATATTTTCAACTTATCTTTTGTATTTACATACTCAAATATTATATATATATATATATATATATATATATATATATATATATATATATATATATATATATATATATATATATATATATATATATATATATATATATATATATATATATATATATATATATATATATATATATATATTCGGGCAAGGGGCTAATATTTTGCAAAGTTTACAGAGCAGAAGTTTACAAATAAATAAACCATTACATTATTAATTTTGGGATTATTTGCAAACTAATAATAAAATTAACTAATGAACACGATAATCAGCATACTATATACCTGTATTATAATAGTGTGATTAATTCCTTGAAATGGGTTTTACAAATTTTCATGATTCATTTTAAAAGTTAAAATGGGAGAAAAAGTAGTAATGACTATAATGCACATTGTGACACTGAATAGATTTTTATTTATTAACATGCTTTTAACGATGTTTTCTTTTTCTGATATTTTTGTTGATTGTAATGTCTGCGTCATTTCTCGTTCCCATAAATTGAATAGCTCAAAAATGTCAATTGAAAAATTGTGTTTTAGATCTTAACTTTTAATGATTATGTTTTTGGTTTCCACAAAAACGTTTTCAATTTATAATGATGCACCACATATAATTTGATGCAAACAAATATTGCTAAATACTCTCAAAATATTTATTTTTATAAATATGTTTAAAAGACAATCTTTATGAAAAAGGTAAATGGTGAAGGTATACAAAAAAAATACGATATATTTTTTTAAATTCAAATATAGTTTTTCACAATATGGTTTAACACAATGTGGCAAGAAGAGTTTTTCCTTCGTTGCAAAATAAAAAAGCATTATCTACAGTATTTTTTTTGTATGGAACTTTTTTGTTATATACGTAATAAAAACCTTAAATAATTTGAATCTAAGTATTCCAATATAGATATAAGTAGAGATTAGAGCAGTGATAGTTTAACAATCAATTGGGCTGTATATTTTGTATTGTATATTGTGAGCACAAGTTTTATATCAGGGAACTGTTTTGTAGTTCCGATTGTAATCAATGCTTTGTTGTCTCAGATTTAGATTTCTATATACGTATAATCCCAATATAATTATAATGTAATAAACTACGTAAAAGACTCAATTTACATTAAAAATTCATGAAGAAACTGTAATTTTATTTGTTGCTTTATTATTAATAATAATGCAGAAGGGGAAAAAAGATGTCATTTAATGAAAATCACATTATTTTTAAATAAATTTGAATTGCTTTTTGCTCAGGGAGTATTTTTATATTTTGTAAAATAACTAAACTGAATATACAGGGTGTTTATTTAAATTTTTACTATTTTAGAGGCTGATTTTACTATGAAGTTTTTTTACAATTGCAACTTGTTATACTTATATATCAAATTAAAGCACAAATGTTGACATTTTTAAAAATGTTCGAAAAAAAGAGTTATGTCAAGTGGTTTTCATTTTAATCGGTAAGTGGCGTAAGAGTTCATTATTGAGGAAAAAAACTCTCGATTGCGCCAGATTTCGATGTAAACAAAGGCTGGATTGGCCAAAATGGACCCACAGCTTGGGCACCGAGACGAGATCACCAGACCTCACCCCACCTGATTTTTTCTTGTGGGACGTCAAAGACAAAAGTGTTTAAGACTCCATTGCAAGATATCCCAGAGTTGAAGCGACGCCATCAGGATTACTGACGCTATCGAGTCCATCACGGCTTAGATGCTCCGCAACGCGTGTGGCTCGCACTGCAGTTTCGACTTGACAACTGCCGGGCTACAAATAGTTCCCACACGGAGAAACCTTAATGTCATTTGCTTATCATCACTTTTAACTAAGAAAAAAAAAAAAAAAAAAACTAATAAGACGTATTATTATTATTATTTTTTTTTTAGGAAAACGCTGTTTTTCGGTTTTTCGAAAAATTCGCACTTCGTATTGTTTTGCATCTAGTCATAAGAAAAATCGACAAATCACATTTTTAAAAACAGAAAAGAAAATGTCAAAACTTAAGCTTTAATTAGATGTATAATAAGTCTAATTTGTCAATAAACTTCATATTTGTATATAGATGGCCTGTATCTCGAAATTTAAAAAGGCAACTTCGAAACTTTATGATGCCATTTAAAATTTAATTGTAACAGCTACCTATGAAAAATTTTTCAGAACCTTTGACCATCAGATAACAGAGAAAATAATTATTTAAATTAACATTAGCTCTTATGGGACTAAAACTTCCAAAAATTATAATTTAAAATTTAGCATGTTGACCCCCTAATTTTTTTACATTTTTGAAGATACCATATTCTAAAGTATCACCGTGCAAAATTTCAGATTTTTCTTTCTTTACAATTTTTTAGTCAAATCACGCAGTACCTGATTTCCCACCTTAAAAAACGCTTTTGAAAAAGTAAAAATTTAAATAAACACCCTGTATAAGCAGTATCTTTATTTTATCCAATTTTTTTAAATAAAGACGAATTTTTACTTTATCTATACCCGGTCCAGGTAAGTACATTAATGACTTAAATGGTGGTTTTATCACACAAATTTTATAAACTTTGCACTCAAATATTGGAAGTGCTCGGGTCTGCAGTACTCTATCTCTTACTAACCAGTTCATTAGTGGAAATTAAAACAGGCACAATGTCAACACTTCTAAGTTAATACTTGATATGAGCTCAAAAATTGACCGTTTTCTGATGTCATTATCAAACAACGATCTTTTTGCAAATCACATCGCTTCTCGTTCTTCTTTGCCATCAGTTCATCTTTTATACACTGGCTGATGGCACGATGAGCCACCAGAGAAGCCACCTGAGAAGCCATACGCACCTTATAGCGATATACCCCAAATGGCTATATCCTTAAAAATTAAGATTTTTTTTTTTTTTAAGAAAAAGGGCTTTTAATATTAATACTATAATTATAGTTATTAAAACACCACATAGCCATTGATGTGGGCTGCTTAAAAATACACCGGGGCCACACACCCAATTGCACTACCACACCTACAAATATAATGTTATCTAAGAAACTTTATTCTTTTGCCCCCTTTTGGAGTGACGTCCTCTCCTAGGCTCGGTGGGACACTATTCCACGATCTTCGTAGAGCTAGAGCACACATTAACCAAAGTACTTCAATACAGGATTTGACCTCCCAAACTAATTCCTTGGGCGCCCAACGTCCGTAAACGCAAGAGAATAATAAATTTTTAGGTCTACCCCCCCCCCCCCACACACATGTTACCTATGTCTCCTCTCCTTGCCAGAGAGAAAAACCACCCCAACCCCAACCCCTGGAACCGAACGCAATTGCTCAACTCGTGGCTGGATGCCCGTTTATTAGACTATATACACAATTACCATATTATTTTCAAAATTATTATATAAGCATGCACTGGAAGCAAAATTATGAAACATAAAATGTTAAATACACTTAAAAAAAATTATGATTTTGAATGTACTGTTGCTACCCACCAACTTACAACATGGTAAGCGGATTTACTCATATACTAAATCTCCGTGCTTCACGCCTCGAACCTCAGATTAGTGGCGTGCTCGCTTATAGCTCACCCTCTTCCAAATGTGTACGGTAGAAAGCGTTGAAGCGAGGCTTTTATTGTGTAACTCAAGCTTTTGACATGATTTACGCAAAAATGACTGAAAATCTTGTCCTTGCCAACCAAATGCACATTATTAAAGAATTATTTATTCTTATAAGTATTTCACTTATCATTATAAATATATTATTTACCTCACACTATATTTTCTTATCATTATAACTTAAAAGAAATAAATTGAGAAATTAATTTAGAATGACATAGAATATGGTTCGAGGATTACCTTATTCTCTAACACTTTAAAATTAAAGTAAAAATGCAACTAAATTTAACATCAAAATACTATCCCCAGATCGACAGAAAGACGTATGAACAGATTTTAATGTTTGATTCTATGGTAATGATATAAACACCAAAATTGCAATTTTTTAACGATTACAAAGAAATTATTGCGGAGGGGGGGGGGGGGGGAGATGACACAAGAACTCTGCACTCTCGAGGATATAAAAATGTTGACAGTTTTGATATGTAACCTAAGTATGGGCAACATGCTGATTGCTAAGGGAAATTTTTATGCTTGATACAATTATACAATATTTTAGTTTTGTATAATAATTATAAACTGAAAGTTTGCTACATTTCAAAATAATTCGTCGTTGCATTATATAGCGCATTTTACTTTAGCATGAATATGCTCCCTCCAATTATCCATAGATTATTATTATTTAATAAAGTATATTATTCTAAACAGAAAAAAAAAGTTTAACCCACCAAGATTTTTGATATCATGAGGAGCTAGAACCTCGACAAGGGCTAACTGCGTGAAGATATAAATAAATCCGACAAAAAGCATATAACACTATAATTCTACCACTTTATCTGAGCCACACTAATGAGTTCGTAAACCTTGTTCCCTGTATTTCGAAACACAGAGAAGAGTGTTGAAAAAGCTTTTTATTTTACTTGTACGGGACGGGGATTAACAAGCGGAGAATATCACTTTTTTTTTTTTTTTTTTTTTTTTTGCCACTATACTTCCATACTCCTTACAATCAAGATGCACTGAATGCACTTGTTGAAGGTTATTTATGGAATTGTCAAATTCCTCAGAATGCTATAGCATTCGAGTACGGGGGAGATAGGAGGTAGGATGAAGGGTTGAAGGGAAGGTTTGGCGGCTGTGGCCTAATGGGAACTTCTCAACTTCTCAGCTTCTCAACTACTCTGGACTGTGCACTGCACGTACAGTACATACATACAGACATTACAGACACGTATACTGTGATAATATAACATTTTACTCCATTGCTTTATTATGAAAATACAACGTATTTCATTAGACATTTTAAGGAGCGAAATGCTCGATATCAATGCATGCATATTTCCATAAAGAAAGAGAGTAAAGCGTTGTATTACAGTATATCCGTGCTTATATACCGAGATGCGAAATTATAGTCCCCAACACGGTAAGCCAATACGTTCACTGTATTACTGTGACAAGGGACCAGGACTTTGTTTGATTAAAATTTGTGGCCCTGAAACCCTTTTTTCGTATCAAAATACGGAAATCACCATTTGCGAAGTATGACATACTTATGTGCTACATTGCTAAGGTTACGCATGTTTTTTCAGGTGCTGACAACACAGAGGTTTGTCAGCGTGCCTAAATTTAAATTTACCTAAGTTTAAATTTACATTGACCGTTTAACGAACGATCAACAATCACAAATTGTTTGATTGTTTACATTTAATAAACAACATTAATTCGTTGGCCTAGCGGGGATGAGGGAGAGTGTTATTATTTTAGTAGTTTTAAAATCGATCGCAATGGTAAATCTAATTGATCATCGGTATTTCATTTAAATAATTGTGACCTTGAAAGTCTTTGCCTTGCCAAAATACAAATTTCACCGTTTCCTAAGGATGTAGTCTTTTGGGCTACATCTCTAAGGTGACGCAAGGCTTCTCAGGTGCTAACTTCACTCAGTTTTTTCACCGTGCCGTCAATCTTACCATCAGCCAGTCCATCAAGGCTAAACTGATGGCGGGAGAGAACGAGAATCAATCCGATTTGCCAGAAGATCGTTTTCTGATAATGAAATCAGAAATCCGGAAAATTTTGAAAGCAATGTTTTAAGGACTCTGATATCATTATCAGAAACTGAACTTCTGCACATTGTATTGCTTCTCGTTCTCCCTCCCCTGCAGCTCAGCCTTGATAAATTACCTCATGGCAATTATTCTCGGCACGCTGACAAACCTCTGTGTTGTCAGCACCTGAAAAAACATGCGTAACCTTAGCAATGTAGCATATATAAACGAAACATACTTCGCAAATGGTGATTTCCGTATTTTGATACGGAAAAGGTTTTCAGGGCCACAAATTTTAATCAAACGAAGTCCTGGTCCCTTGTCACAGTAATATAATGATCGTATTGGCTTACCGTGTTGGGGATTATAAATTCGCATCTCGGTAAGCACGGATACACTGTAATACAACGCTTTACTCTCTTTCTTTATTGAAATATGCATGCATTTATATCGAGCATTTCGCTCCTTAAAATGTCTAATGAATTACGCTGTATTTTCATAATAAAGCAATAGAGTAAAATGTTATATTATCACAGTATACGTGTCTGTAATGTATGTATGTGTGTACTGTACGTGCAGTGCACAGTCCAGAGTAGTTGAGAAGCTGGATAAAAAGTCATATTCTCCGCTTGTTAAACCCCGTCCCGTACAAGTAATATGTAAAAAAAAAATAACACTCTTCTCTGCACGGTCAAAAACAAACATGCAATATCTATGATGGCCAAATGCAGCAACATTTTATTAATAACTAATAACAACATAATTAATGCTGTATTATGTAAACAGATTATACTATACATATAGCATTATAAGATATTTAGCATAATTACTTATGTTATTCCCAAAGAACATCATTAATGCTTTATTTATTTATGCTTTATATAGTAATTATTCAATGCAGCATAAATTATGTAATTTATTTTTTAGTTTTATTCTATAGAACTAAATTTATCATAAATCGGCTTAGGCACCTGGAAGATCTTAATATAGTTTAACATATAGTAACAAAAATTTCCAAGTCGGTCTTAAAATATATCAATAAAATTTGCTAATAAAGCTTTATATTAACCTTGCGTTATTGTGATTTTAAGTGCGCAATCATATGAAGAACTACGTACGCAGTATATTTATTTTTTATTTTCAATAATAAGCAATTAAAAAGTGCTCATTATGATTTTGACAAGGAGTAGAATATTTATATTAAATAATTGCGATGAAAATTATGTTTCAACTGCTATTTAACGTCAAACACCAAATATGTTTTTCCTATTTTACTGACTGGCGAAAAAAATTCTGATGCCCTTTACCTAAATATAATTTTTATGAATTGTGTGTATGTTTTAGAATTTACCTTTGCTGCCTGCGAGATCCTGAAACGACCTCTTGCCGAGTACCAGGATGAAGATGACGTGCATTTTCTTTGTGTGCTCCATGCTGGTGCCGGTGTAAAGACATGTTAGTGTGGTGCGAGACGGCACCGATCTCCAATCTTCGCACTTCTTTGCGTCTTTGGTGTGCTAGCTCAAAGTCATACTGAATATTGGGCAATGCGATGTCACCCAGGAAGCCCACTGAAACAATCGAAACAAAAATGAATGAATTTTTCAAAATGTATGAAAACTTCTGAAAGTATGATTGCATGTATACTATTATTATTAAATTTCACAATTCAATAATTAGAATATTAAGTACGTGATATTCTAAACAACTCCCGCTTATACTGACGCTGTTCATTGATTTATTTCTATACTTTGAAATGCAAAAATATATTTTAGGTCAGTACTACAATCAATATAGTCGTGATGTTTCAAACTAATTCTTCACTTTCTTTAGAATTTCCCCTTGATCAAACGTATAAAATCTCCCCTTATCTTCTCTAAATAGTATTTTTGTCTATTTATCCATGACTCATAGGATAAGCCATTGCGTAATACCACATAAAATTATACTAAATCCATAAACAAATGTTATATTCGAGTGTCGAATGTAATACAACACTACGTATTTCAAAAATTGCTCAAATTATTTGCGATGTAAGATCCAAACAGGTGACTAATTTCAGCATGTCAGTAAAACAAGAATTACGTATAGTATCAAAATATTATAATTGTGAAAAATATAATAACAAATTAACCAAAGCGGATCATATATATATATATATATATATATATATATATATATATATATATATATATATATATATATATATATATATAAAGATAATAAAAGCCTCAATCATTCGTGCATTCTTAAGCCTATATTGTTAGCGAAATTTAGAGTGATTCAGAAGCGTTTCGTTATTATTATAAGTGCTTGTATTTTAACTAGAAATAAGTAATAAAAAATAATATAATTTTCTTCTTCTTCTGTTTTACACAAAACGGAATATGGAATGATCACTCTTTGAAAATGTCTCATATAATCACTATGTATACGTCATTTTAAAAAAATTTAACTGAAACGATTTATATATATATATTATATATATATATATATATATATATATATATATATATATATATATATATATATATATATATATATATATATATATATATATATATATATATATATATATATATATATATATATATATATATATATATATATATATATATATATATATATATATATATATATAAACATGAAAAATAAATTATGAATATTTTATTTAGAAATGTATGTATCCTATTTGAATCTGTGTTTTGAAATAAAATAATGTATTGAAGTTTTACTAGTTATGCCATGCCAGTATCATCACCTGACACACCACAATTCCAGGTCACTTCCCTATATATTTATGTCTTGCATGCGATGTAAGTTTCAAACAAAGCAAATTTATTCATAATATATAACCTTCCCTTTTAATGCATCCGTAAATCATTTGAATGACTGAATATAATAATAATAATAATATCAACAGTAAAACTGTATACAGTATAATATAGTACAAGCAGCAATTATTATTAGTATTATAATTCACTAACGTTAGAAGGACAAACTTGAGATCAAATCGCCCTTAGCATTTTATAAGTATAGTATAAAATAATTCAATATTATTACGATACATATATCAATAAGTAATGTATGTACGTTTATTTGCGGCACTGTTGAGTATTATTATAAAAATTCACAGTAATATTTAACCATCTTGTCTTATAAACAATTAAACAAAATTATCTACGAATAAATTTGTTATAACAAATATTAACGTTTGTTTTAATATTAATTAAACTAACAAACATTAAGAATAATAGTTCAAAATTGTTGTTTACTGTGGTTAAAAAAAAATAATAATAATAATAAATTTTGTTTGTATTGTGGGAAATTTAGGAGGCACTCAAGTTAAATTTATTATCCTTAAAAAAAATAGTAAAATAATAATAAAAATGTAACTGTAAATTCTATCACAATCAGAACACACCTTACCCTAACAGCTATGCAACTTTTGGTGCTTGAACTTTCACCAGGTTGCCTATATGCATGTAAATAGTTCTTGGTTCTGTACAACAATATTAAAATTTTCTATAGAAGAATGCATGTAAATATTAAGTTAACTAAATAATAATAATAAAACAAAATAAAAAAGAAGAAGAAGAAGATATTATATATATATATATATATATATATATATATATATATATATATATATATATATATATATATATATATATAATAAGATTTTTCGTTTCTTGATTTTATTTCTATCAAAAGCAGATAGGAATTCCATCATGAATTTTTGTTTATTGATTACAGTATACAATAAAAGAATAATAAGAAACTTTGTTGTAATAATGCAGAAGTAACTAACTAACTAACTAAGTAATAACTTTACATAATTCAAAAGATTAGAAAAATATATGAGAAAGCTGACTAATAAAATAAAATGAAAATATAATAAATAAATAAATTCTATATTGTATTATTGTATATATTATACAACTATAAACATATTGTACATTATATTATATATATATATATATATATATATATATATATATATATATATATATATATATATATATATATATATATATATACACACATTTTATATACACGGGAATTTTAAACTGTAGCATATTAGTATAGTAATATCACTGCAGAAAATTTGAGCAAAGTATAAAAAAATATTAATAGCTGCCTAAAATAATTCAGCAACTACACAATAGGGGTGTAAACTGTAAAGTGCATTGGAAATCAAGTAACACGAAAAGAAAGTTTTATCAAAAAACGTAAGCCCCATTTTATATTCACACTTTGCATTGCACCCAAAGTTGCAAGCGAGGCCTGCAGATTAACAACACGAGAGAAAGACCAAAGATCATATTGCTGTCAGGTCAGCACGTCGTCATCTTAAATGTACAACATTATGTAAATTATATCAACATTTTATAGGACTACGGACTACGTAAATAGTTTAAAAATATACAAATTTGTAAATTACTCTAATTACTTGCATCAAATCAGCATGCGTATCCAACTTTTTTTTTTTTTTTTTTATATAATATCAATTGAAATGTACAGCGATGATACTTTTTTTTATTCCATATTGTCTTATTGAAATACCATGTATACATTGTATACACATTACACGTGTATACTGTATACACTACAGTATGTACTTTTATGACGAGGTATCTGAATGAAAGTTTCCATATAAATGTATTGTAGTGCTATAAAGCAATACAGTGGAACTTTTTTTTTTATCACATTGACAGCAGTCAACAAGCTTTTCATTGAAGGAAATTTATTCTATTATAAAATAATATAATATATAAAGCAAAATAAATGAAAATATATTATAGGGGTTCGAAAAATTTATTATTAATATTTTTCTTGCTTTTACTTCTTGTTTATAACACCAATACCGGGTTCTTGTTTGAGCAATAAGTAAATGAATTATTTTATTTTATATTTAATTTTATTCATTGTTACAATCGGTGACAGTATTATATAAAAATGCATGATCACGACAATATAATATACATATAATACGGATAAGTAAATAAAATGAATTCTTATTTATATAGCTAGAAGACCGCAGAATAATAAGTTTTGTTTCCTATGCATTTGTGTGTACGTGCAGGCTGTCTTTGTGCGGTGCCGCCGGTTTGGACCAGTGCAGAGCGGAGAGATAAAGTGCTTCAAGCGTTATTGTTGTCGTCATCAAGTTACTGTAGATAAACTCGCGAATATAAACCTCTCGTTAAGTACGGATAATATTACTTTCTCTGAATGCTTATCTACATACATCGTGCGTACTTACTAAATAGAATACGGCAATATGAAATTGTGTTAACTCATGCAGTAATTAATTATTCAAGTAACAAAAGTAAAGTAGCAATAAAAAAATCTTTACATAGTATAATATAATATATGATATGAATACTATAATTGCAGCAAATATTTATTTAAAGTGAACATTTATTATGTAGTGAATAAGTTAGAGATGGGAGCAATAAATCTACGGGACATAAAGCTGGGCAATGGTTCGTGTAATAGTACAAAATATGTGTGCTTTTAGCCTAAAGTTATTAGTGAGCGGTGAACGCGTATTATTCACTATTATAATGCTTTGTGTGCTATGGCCTGCGGTTTCACACACTTGCCCTCGATACTGCTGCCGGTCACTGTTTTACATGTATACATTATTATTATCATTACCGCAGAAACGTAAATACTATACGTATAAATGTTTGTTTATTGTACGAGCATGAGAGTGAAACAAAAAATCGGTTAATATATAACACACGGCATACAATCAAGCCACGATACTCACACTTCAAACACTTTATAGGTTTTTCCATGATACTCATACTGTATAAGTATTTTAAATTATAAAATAATCATACAAATTTGCATTTTTTTCCTTTCTCATTTTTTGGGATCCTAAGGAGAAAAATATCGATTTTTTTCCCCCAATCTTAATATTATAAATTTTTTAAACAAAATAATGAAGTGATCAAATCACTAGAGTTTTAATAGGATATGTTAAAAAGTAAGACCCGTAGCGGGCACCTAGAAAAAAAAATACATACCGCACTGATTATCGTAATTATTTCGGTCACGATCACGACACGATGGCTGATATGAATGAATTTCTGTAGGAATTGAAAGTCATTGAATCAAGCGTTTTATATTAAAAAAAAAAAAAAAAAAAAAAAAAAAAAAAGTTAAATATTTTAATTTATAATACGACGATGAGTGTTACACAATCATCAAAGATAGTGTACTTTGACCTCCACCATCGTCAAACTTTTGCGGCCACCGATTTCCAATTCAGACAAATAATAATAATAAACATATTCAGAGTCCCTATTAGTCACTTTTAGGGACTCTTACTTACTGTTAGAGTTATGTGTTGGTATATTATTTATAGTTTAACTAATTTAAGAGTAAGATACATTCAGATTTCAATTTGTGGCATTTTATTTGCTATAAAAGTCATATTACGTGAAAAATAATATAACACTTATAATTCAGTCTTAATTTCATAGCCATTAAATTTTAAATTGTGATCACTATATCGATAATCTTGATACCAAAACTTAATACAGTGCTAGTGGGTTTTACTAACTATAATTTGATCAGCTATTAAAATAAATTATGTGTATTACCCAATATAGAGTGTGCATAAGACATCCTACACTGAACACCTCCAAATTGCTCCAACGCTTGGCCTACTCAATAGTAAGCCTTTTCTTTTTTCTTTTCTTTTTCTTTTTCTTTTTTTTTTTTTTCACAACAGGAATGAACGAGAATTTTTATGATTGCAGTTAAATTTTGTTTCACCTTTTTTATTTTGTAGAATATACAGGGTGTTAAAAAATTATGTGAGAAATATAAAAGATGATAAAAGTTAGAAAACTTAAGTAAATACTAACTTTTCATACGCTAAATTAAAGCCCTAAATTTGATATTTTTGAAAATTAAAATACAAATAAAATCCGATGATTGGTTCACTCACAATCCGTTAAAGAATAAAATGTATAAAGTTAGAAAAACTTTAATTGCATTTTCTTGAAATTTGGGAAAATAGCTTGATTTCCCGTTATTTAACCACTAGGGAGTTCACATTTTTCATTGAAAGGATTCCAGACATTGTGCACATAATCCCATGTAGGACATAGTATGGTAACAACCATACAGTATAGGTATTACATCACAAATTGTGCTCTAACAATGTAAAGCAATTAATCAATGTAAACAAAATGCTTTAACAATAATGCAAAAACATGTTTTAATTTTTTATGTCCAATATTTTTATATGCTTGTATATGTTTATGGAGCATGTATATTTTTTTAATTACAGAATAAGGTCTATATTTTCACTAATAATTAATTGTGCAGATGTCCAACAGAAGCAAAATGACAACAAAAAGAAACACAATCACGCTCAACTTTCGCGTTTTTTTTTTTTCTTTAATTTTATTATTATTATTATTTTTAAATAACAACTTTTATTGAAAACATTTTAATGTCTTATTATTTGGATCTTAAAAAAAAACACGCTGGCTTTATTAGCAGTAGTCAGAACATGCACAGTGATTAACAACAATTTGTGATACGAGATACGATACCATTACTATATATAAATATGGTTATTGCCATACACTTTGCTACAAGGGTGCACAATGCTTGGTATCCTTTCAATGTTAAATTTAAGCTCCAGATACTCAAATGTGATGCATAATACTGCAATTTTCCGAAACGTTAATATGATTCTTTGTAATTATATTCTTTGTACATTCTTTTTCTTTATAATTATTATTTATTTTGGATTAAATCCTGATGGAATTTTGCCAAAAGCTGACCTTTCAGTCTTTTGAGTGAGCCATGTACTCAACCTATATTAATTGTGTTTCAATTTTCAAAAATGTCAAATTAAGGGTTTTAATTTTGATAATCATTTTCTTCTTCTTCTTCTTCTTCTTCTCTCTCTCTCTCTCTCTCTCTCTCTCTCTCTCTCTCTCTCTCTCTCTCTCTCTCTCTCTCTCTCTCTCTCTTTTAAGTTTTATAGCTATTATTATAGTAATTAGCCTGATTAGATTTCTCACAGACTTTGTAAACACCTTGTACTTCATGATATTAGGATACAATGATGTACGGACTCTTTTTTTAACCTTAAAAGCATAGAATAAAATTTTATATGGCAGAGTACGTACTATATTATAACCTTAAGTAATAAATGATAATAATTGTCATTGGGAGCCATCAATTCAGAATAAGCAATATAACGTTAAACATAAGTTAACATCAGTAAAACACAGTATTATTATTTTTGATCATACGATGCATGAAATCGTGCCAACAATAATTATCATGATATCAGAATAAATAAATGACTTCAATTGAGCTTTTATCATTATATTATAGTATTCCTTTAAATTTGTTATTTCATTTACTACATTATTGTTGAATTATAATGTTTTTACTTTACGAAGTTTCAATTTTATTGTATTTTATGTTAATATGTAAGTGCTAAAATATGTAAGCTAATATACATTTCTATGAACATTACATAATATAGCTCATTTTTTTATTATTATTTTTTATTTTTTATATAGACATAAGTATTCTACAGTATAACATTACAAATACATTTAACGGAATCACGCATTTACCTCTCAATGTAGCAAGATCAAAATTACATGGGGAAAAAAATGCACAAAATGCAACATAATATTAACTACTGAATTGCATTGTTATTATTATTATCCATATATTATGAAATAAAAATATAAATATATATTTATACTGAAAAATATGTTACATAAAATCATGTAAAAAAAAAAGTCACTCAGACAGAATAAAAATTTGCAGCATAAAGAGAAGCATTTTCAAACATAAATTTCTGTAAAATTTAATCTGTGTTTTTTTTTTTTTTTTTTTTTTTTTTTTTCGCGTTGAAGTATAATATTGCTTGTTACAAGTCTAAACAAAATACCATGAAGACTTATAAAATCCATTTAACCCTTATAGGTCAGTACTTAGCTTCGACACTATTTTTTGTAGTTAAATTATCGGTAGATTAAACAAAGGAAATCGATATACATTATATTCCGCTAACAGTTAAATAGCTTTAAGTACGACTGTATTAGTAAAAAGTTTGACAAGTCAAATCGGATAAGGATTTACTTTTATGCTATATTATTATATTATACTATAATATTATAATATCATTTTGTTCCCTTTCACTGATGGCTGCCCCAACTGAGAAAGTAAAATGATATTCCGAAGAGTTATGTATAGCACACCTAACACGCATTGAAGAGATGGCACGCAAAGCGAGCAAATACAAGCAAGCTACAAGGTAAGCTTGTGTGCAGTGCACTAGTTTCACTAACGAAGTCCACGTGGAGAACAGCTGGTTTATGAGCGTAAGGGAGTAAGTGATATGGTAAGGCATAGGAAAGAGAAAGAATGAATTTTTGCAATTTAGTTTCAACGTTAAATTACAATACACTAAGGTATTTCTATAGATAGGTAATCCAAAGAGAATATCGTTATTCAATTTTCTGTTGCCTTTAATTTTATTTTATCCTAGAAGTTATATTTTGTTGCCCATTTGATCAATGTAATTTTAACCTGCAATACACGTCTCCAGCTGACCAGTACTTTTCAGTAATGTAAGTAGATAACTCATGTAATCCAGAGAGGATTCCCGCTGAAAAGTACTGGTCAGCTGGAGACATGTATTGCGGGTCAAAATTACATTGATCAAATGGGCAACAAAATATAACTTCCAGGATAAAATAAATTGAATGGCAACAGAAAATTGAATAACGATATTCTCTTTGGATTACCCAGAGTCTCCTTTTAAGGTGGAGGGGACTCTGGATTACCTATCTATAAAAATACCTTACTTTTCAGCGGGAATCCTCTCTGGATTACATAGGTTATCTACATACATTACAATACACACAGACTCATATGTTTTATTATTATGCAAAAATCGCTCTAAAAAAATGTACCGAAATGATATGAATAACTTGCAATTTTAGTGTTATTCAGTCTATAGTTGTGCAAAATTTTTATTTCCGTGCGGTACCATATCATCTCCTTTTGTCCAACACAATTTTATAGCCATAATAATTTAATAATTATAAAATGCTATAATATGTTTTCCGATACTGCAGTACCATGAATAAAAATTTGAAATTATTTTGCTTCTATATATATTTTACATATTATATTATATAAGACGCAACTTATTTAAACTATAAATATTTCAATAACCATTGAAACTTTTAACGCTTTTTTAAATTTTCACATGAGTAATATTTGCGCTTTGCAAATTTGATTGCATGGAAATTTATTGGTTGTTAAAATATTGCATGCCAATTCATCATATCAAAAATATGTGATGTTAATAATATCTCTGTTAACCTTTAGAGAGTGATTGTTGATTAATATCTACATTAACATGTTCCCCCCCCCCTTTTTTTTGGACATCATTTGTCCAATATTAGAGGTAAATGGCTAATGAAACTATTTCTGCAAAATACGTTTATGAGTGTAGTCACTTTTATCTGTACGGGTGTACCCTCAATGAGGAGTTACAAACATTTCTAAAAGCATAAAAAAATGTTACCCCATTTTACCCGGGAAAATATTGAAACCTACAAAATGCAGATTAAATGTTTTTGAAAAGATTTTAGCCACTTGGACATGATTTTTTATGAGATGTACAAGAAGTTTAAAGAACCCCACCCTAGATCAAAGAAAAAAAAATATAATAATATAAAATAAAAGAGGCGGTTAGAAGTGGTCTCAATTGCCGTAAAATAAAATTACCCTCATCAGATCTATACTTTATCTTGAACTTTCATTATTATGCAAGTATACACGGTACGATATAATACTAATAATTATGTGCTATCAATGTAATATTAATATATAGAAGCCAATATAAAGAACCTGTAGACACAAGGAAAACATGTATCTAATTTCGTCTCTCTTTCTCTCTCAGCCATGTTCAAGTTCGTATCGAACTAAGAAAATAAAATATATTTTTAAGAAAACTTGCCAAAACGTTTCCTTATAAGATAATTATATATTGCAGTACAATCATACGTATAATAATATGTACTCATAATCATACATTATTATATTATGAATGCAGAGTCAAGTTTTCAAAGTTTTGCATTTTTAAATGTACAATACGAATTTAAATTTATATTTACAACTGTTCGAAGCTGTTACAATACGTTGCATTGTCAATTACTCTTGTTATTTCTTTAAATAATTTTGATGAAGTTACCGATAATAAGAGAATATTTATAATTTTTAAAATAATACAAATAATAATAATAATAAGACAAACATACACAAACTTAATAAAATATTAATACATAAATAAATGTAATATATTATAATAATATTTAATTTATAAGATAATAAGTCAAAACTGCGACCGCCATTTAGAGTGGGAAAAAGTTCTTTCTGCAGAAATACATTGTGTTAGTTTAAATAACATTTTTAAAGCAATAAAATATGACGTCATGATTCATTCCCAATAAATGCAGTGTATAACGATGAATATTTTAAGCTTCCTTGATGCCAAAGAAATCATGTCGCACTAACCCTCCTTCCAAGCAATGGGCTGCTACAAACTCTAACGCCCTATCGTTTTTTGTCAACGCTAACGAGCGACGATGATTGATCTCAATTCATCCCCTTACTCTGCTTCTGTTGCTCCTTAACAATCATCATCATTAACGCGTGGTAGGGGTGCACAGATGATCAATCTACTCACGCTTTGCAAAATACATATCTATTGGCATTTTCACATCGAAAATTTTACTGTTCCTCTTACTATTGAATTAAGCTAAACTCCTTGCCTTGTTATTTTCTAACCCATAGGGGCTGTTTTGTTGTTTCTTACACAACGTTTACAAAAATGATTAAATAGAAAAATCATTCTTTGCCTTCCTTTCTATAACTGCACGTGGATGTATTTACTTATTCATTGGTATTATTTATAGCATTTTGAATTTACGTCTAATTACATACTATATGAAATCAATATTGGATTTTCCAAACATTATGTATAATAAAGAATAACGATTCTGTCACATTTTATAGTACTATTACTTTACTATTAAACCCATAAAAAAGTCGACTCGACCAATATTAGTAATGTCCAATAAACCTTAACATTTTAATGTTCATATTTAACATTAACTTTTCCATTGTGTACAGCATTTCGACTTACTAATTGCTAAGTCAAAGTTTCTCTATTGAAAAAAAAAAAAACTAAAAAAAAAAAAAAAAAAAAACAAACAAACAGCTTTTTTACTCTAACAATAGATTAAGTTACTACTTTATAAAATAAAGAAAGTCTACTTTATTTTCCGTGTATTTATATAATGCTTCTCTATGATTTTATTATTATTTATTTATTTACTTTTGTTAGTCACTTAATAAAATGTAGCAAGAATCTCAAAGAATACAAAACAGAATAAACACCATTATAAATAGCGATGAATTTTTTTTTCTTGTCAAAATAAATTGACAGCATATTTTTATTTCATCATTTTAACTATAAATTATTTATTTTACCTTGATTGAAATTACTTTATGTTATTCCATCAAGTAGTGCCGTTCAATTTTATATAAGCTCTCGTGTATACAATTGCAGCTGGAGGAACACAGAGAAAATGTTAAATGCGTTTTCAAAGTAATAACAATAGTAATCAATATAATCCATTACATTGTAGAATAGGTTTTGATTTTAATGCATATTTTAATTTTTATTTAATACGTACTTATAGGCTTGCACATTTTAATCTCGTCAATAAAACAATTGTATTGTTTACGTTAATTAAAAATCAGTACAATACATGGAACATAATAATTAGCTGCTGTTATAAAAAAAATTAATCCTGAAGAAGACTTAGAAAAATATGATAAAATTTAATTAATTAATTTTAAAATACAATAGAGAGAGATGTTAAAGTATTAATTGTATATTAATACTCACTGTACCACGATAATATCAAAACTATAATCCAAATCATGCAAATAACGTAGTATTGTACGTATTTACTTTGATAATAACATAATTCTATAATTTGAAATTCACACGAGAGTGCCTTTGTGTGCTTACAATATTTAATTAACCACTATAGGCGCGGATTCAGGTCAGGATTTCAGAAGTGGCTGGGTACTATCCCACAATACTAATTAGGGGATGCTGCAGTGGATGGTAATGCCTGTAATAAATTTTGACTAAAAGCAAAGGTGGGCTTTGGCCACCCAAGCCACCTTCCATGGATCTGCGTCTGTTAATCATACAGAATAGGCTTCACTTAATATTATACTTACACTATGAATGATCCAATTACAACCTGTATATAAGCTGACCTAGGGTAACCAGAAAGCAATGTATCCAATTTTGTCCGTTTGCGTGGGATCAAATCATATAATGCTAAGCTGTGTGATAGTTATTAATGCTAAAATTGATTCACACTTCTTGCTGATTCTCACATAGCTATATGCAAATAACGATTACTATGGTAATACCAGTTAGTTCATCACAGAAATGAAGTATGCATGGTGCTACAAAGTATTTATTATAATTTAGAGTAATAATATAATAATAATAATAATAATTAACGGCTTTTTTATTTGGGCGAAATCAGGCGTACAACCTCTCAATTTAACCCAACTGTGTAACAGTACAGTCAGTTACATTTTTTGTTAGTATAACATCAACATATATCATGAAAATTAAATAAATAATTTTTTTGATAAATTTTAATTAGAGTTGTTAATTTAATAACTAGAATTTTAAAATTTAAGTTAAGTATTACTTTCACTTAAATTTATATAGTTGAGAATATATATACACTTTGTTGTTTTTTTAATAATTTAGAAACATTATAAAGAGACATAGTAGAGAAGAGATAATGTTTTAAATTTTACACTTTTTTTCGATCATACTTGAAATAACTGAATTTTAAACCGGATACGTAAATATTAAGTAATTCAATAATCATATGGAGGAATTACGCCACAATAAGTTGTGGTGAGTCAGAATGCATGTACAGACGTTCAAATGCATTTTACAGATTTTAAACTGATAGATCAATTAGTTTGACGCGACTTGTAAATGACAATCACAGCTGTGCGCGCTCATCAATGTCAAGTCAAAGATTTACTCAAGTATTCCAGAGTACATAAATGCACTAAACAATTATGCAAGTATATTTATAAGAAAAAGTATAGGACGAAAGAAGAAATTTGTATTTAGCAGCGAAGCTTCATGTGTGATATTTTAAGATATAAAATATATACTCTTTATTTTACTTTTGTAAATATATCAAGCACATTAACTTCCTTGAATTTTAGATTTTTTTTTTTTTTTTTTCATCATCAATAAAGCATAAATAAAATGAAACATAAAACAACTTTAGAAAATGTATAAATAAAAATGTATTATTTATATTGTTCTTTCAAATCTTATTATCAAACAACTTATTTCATGTTCAATTCATTTTTTCATACCTGCATTACATTCTACTATCATTATTGATAGTACCATACATAAACGCAATAATCATACTTACTCAATTTCAGTAATATTTATTGATAACAACATAATTTATGCTTCATAGTAAAGTGCAGCATCACAAGATACACTGTGCAGTAGAAATATTTATCAATTTTAAAACAAAAATATTTATGCTATAATTACATAGAGAAACTATACTCATTGCAGCATAAAATTTTGAAATTTATTTTTCCATGTGTAATTTTTATTTTAGAACACACAACAATCTTATAGCATATGTTTTTATTCAATTACTTGTTTACTCTTCATGGACGAAGATTATTTAAAAGTAATTAATTAGCACATTAATTAACCTATAGCCAGATTTCAGTACCATTTATTTATAACTATAATTTCCGCAATATTGATTAATACTCTACAACTTTACATTTATGTTTATGAGATTCCAAAATAGTAGTATTTATGTTAATATGGCATAAATGCTGCATAAATTATATATTTTTATCCGTGTTCATACATATTATATTCTTGTTTTAATACAGTACATTTTGTATTTATATGTACTGATAGTAAACTTAAAAATCTTTGTGGAGACTACAGGACATGATATAAAAGGTGTGTAGATACTGACTGCTCCTGTTTACTCAAAATGCGGAAAAAGAAGTGACCGGCAGAGGAAACCACGTGATGGTAAAAGTGGGAGGTAGCTCCAGGTTAGCTTGCTGCTGGCATCAAGTTTTCTCCCACTTTTACCATCACGTGGTTTCCTCTGCCGGAATTTCCTTTTCCGCATTTTGAGTAAACAGAAGCACACAATCTGTAATATAATGATTGCTTATGTTTACTCAAAAAGCGGAAAAGGAAGTGGCCGGAAGAGGAAACCACGTGACGGTAAAAGTGGGAGGTAGCTCAGGCCTAGCTTGCTGCTGGGACCACTTTTCTCCCACTTTTACCGTCACGTGGTTTCCTCTTCCGGCCACTTCCTTTTCCGCTTTTTGAGTAAACATAAGCAATCATTATATTACAGATTGTGTGCTTCTGTTTACTCAAAATGCGGAAAAGGAAATTCCGGCAGAGGAAACCACGTGATGGTAAAAGTGGGAGAAAACTTGATGCCAGCAGCAAGCTAACCTGGAGCTACCTCCCACTTTTACCATCACGTGGTTTCCTCTGCCGGTCACTTCTTTTTCCGCATTTTGAGTAAACAGGAGCAGTCAGTATCTACACACCTTTTATATCATGTCCTGTAGTCTCCACAAAGATTTTTAAGTTTACTATCAGTACATATAAATACAAAATGTACTGTATTAAAACAAGAATATAATATGTATGAACACGGATAAAAATATATAATTTATGCAGCATTTATGCCATATTAACATAAATACTACTATTTTGGAATCTCATAAACATAAATGTAAAGTTGTAGAGTATTAATCAATATTGCGGAAATTATAGTTATAAATAAATGGTACTGAAATCTGGCTATAGGTTAATTAATGTGCTAATTAATTACTTTTAAATAATCTTCGTCCATGAAGAGTAAACAAGTAATTGAATAAAAACATATGCTATAAGATTGTTGTGTGTTCTAAAATAAAAATTACACATGGAAAAATAAATTTCAAAATTTTATGCTGCAATGAGTATAGTTTCTCTATGTAATTATAGCATAAATATTTTTGTTTTAAAATTGATAAATATTTCTACTGCACAGTGTATCTTGTGATGCTGCACTTTACTATGAAGCATAAATTATGTTGTTATCAATAAATATTACTGAAATTGAGTAAGTATGATTATTGCGTGACGGTAACCACGTGACGGTAACCACGTGACGGTAACCACGTGACGGTAAAAGTGGGAGGTAGCTCAGGCCTAGCTTGCTGCTGGGACCACTTTTCTCCCACTTTTACCGTCACGTGGTTTCCTCTTCCGGGTGCTTCCTTTTCCGCATTTTGAGTAAACATAAGCGATCATTGCCTTAGAGTGAAGACATAATAAAATTTTATATGTCAACACTTGTAAACAACAAGATTTTAAGTAAATCAAACGTATGAACAGTATAATATGTATCATGTCAATTATTCCGAGTTAATGTAAGCCTATACTACTTAAAAATTTTGATTGATTTTAAAATTTTAATGAATATCATGAGAGAAACATTATAGTTACAATTATTATTATTTTAAATTCTATATATTGGGAACGCGTGAATAAAACTCCAGATTAAAAAGACACACATACAGTATATTTTACTATAATAATTAAATTAAGATTGTTTGCTACCGTATACTAATACAAAATATGATGAATCAACTATGAATAGGATTCCTTTGAAGAGAAGTTTCATACAAAATATTTATGTTTCCCATCAAGGTAAAAAAAAAAAAATAGTTACCTTTCGTTGAGAATAATGAAATGTTCTACAACAACGATTTTTTGTTGTTGTTGTTGTTTTACACACACAAATGCTTCCATAAAAATTGTCCTGATTTGATGTATGTATGCTCTTTGTAGCCGAGAGGAATTTTTAGTAACGCATACCATATTGATGTGCCGAGTAAAGTGTTTCCATAATTGGTGCGTGTTATTGTGTTTATACGTGTGTCATAATAATTATAGTGAGTGATATGTTTGAAATGTCAACACATTAAAAAAAAAAAAAAAAAATGCAAAAAATGTTGTAGTAGAACATGGCATTAAATAATTGTGCTCAAACGACCAACAGCTCTCTGTTCTACTGTTTGTATTTTTAGTTTCATATAATATAGTATACTACAGAGTACAGATCTGATACAAGGATGAACCCTGTAAAAGGATGCGTGATGTTTAAAATATTTTGTTCGCTGCTGTGTTATGATTAAAGTGCGTACATTGCTCTCTTATTATTTTTTTTTTTCTCTGTCGTTCTTTTTTCCTTCTCTTATATTTTGTATGCAATGTCATTTTGAAAGCAACTACTCAAAGTACTTTTATAAAACATAACTTTTCTTAGCTTCAAGAAATCACAATGGTCTCTGTATGCTTCTTTGTGAGATAAATTTTTTAAATATGAATTGTGAAACCCTGAAAGCCAATATAATTTTTTTTAAGAAATACTGGGACTGAATGATGAAGCCCAGTTAAATTGAATTTTTAAGATTTATTTTATGTTCTAAGACTGTATACGCCAGTATAATACTGTCAATAAAAATCCTTAAAACTGTATTATTATAATACAAGTCTAGTATATTTAAATTTATATTGCACTTTTCTTGTTAAATAATTATATTCAAATTAAGCAAAAAAATATATATATATATCTTTCAATAATTTATGGGGAAAAAAAATTTGTATATTAAAATTGATAATTCTAGCAATGTATAAATTTAAATTATATAATATATAATGTTACTTCAATGCTATATCTCCTTTTTGCTTATATAAAATTTACTTGTAATGTTGTGGTCAAGGTTTTGTAAAATAGGGCTGTCAAGCCCTCACAACGCCTTAATAAAGTTACTTATTATTATTATTATTAAATGTTCTATTATATAACTAAAAATAACATTATTCATAAATAATTTAAGATTTTTCAAAATTTAAAATTATGAACTGAGCAACATGCCTGATTTCTTTAATAGATGAGACACTGACAAAAATAATACTATGAATGCATTTATTTTTAATTTCTTATTATTTCATGCTAATTATGCAAGTATTAATTATTTTTTTGCAAATAAACTTGAAGAGGTTTATTGATTAATACTTTGTTTGTATTTAAACATTCTATAGAGAATATTATACACATTATATTAATGTTACAATTTATATTGTGAATTTTCTCTTCTTTTTAATTTCAAACCTCAATATTTTGCAGAGATTGATAAGAGTATTTAGAATTTAGTCAAGTCATCTCTCACTCCCCAAATTAATAATAATTATACAATCAAAAATTATAATAACATTGCATAATCTCTTTATTTAAACTTGTTTATATTAACGTGTTCACGAATATAATATGTAATGATAAATATAAAATTAAGTGCAAAGCACCTTTTGGTACGACAAATGTAATGATTTTTGCATGTGAAAAATATTTAGTTATTTAACATGCTTGCTAATGTATGGAAAGCTTGACAGGGCCGAATTCTTATTAATATAATAATATTATTATATACATATATATTATATTATATACTAAAAAAAAAATAATAAAAAATAAAAAATAAAAAAAAGGGCAGCAACAATTTCCTTGCATTTAAATGTGTATTCTGCAACACGCGATCTCAATGTCTCGCAAATGTAAAAGATGCAATGAACTTTGCGCAGTGAGTCTGATGAAATATCCATATCATTTTTTTAAAAATATATACACACTTAAAAAGAAAGTTATTAACTGCATCCTATGGAATTTTGGCATAATTATGCTAAGATTTTTAGTTTGCTTTTTCCGGGTATCAGCAAAATTTAACAATTATAAAACATTGTAATTTTATATTAATCAATATTATTTATAATTACAGTACACTAATTAATTACCATTCCAATTTATAAAACGACAAAACAAAACAATATTAAATTACTTGTTCAGTGAAAAATTACATATTGTTTAATAAAAGTAACATTTTCATATATGAAAATTGTCCTCTCCCTTCCAAACATATTTAAATCAGCTGGTAGCAGTAATTAATACATAAAAAAGCAATGATAATAACAATAATTATAATGTAAAAATATGTAAGGGTAAAAAAATAAAATAAATAAACATTAATTTACATCAATGTGTGTAACGCAGTAGGTTCATTATAACATCAGGTATTAATAAATAATTCTGCATAATATAGAAATCCTAATGTGTTAGGAATAAAAAAATTGCGAAAATAAATAAAAATAATTTTGAAACTTGATAAAAATAAAAGCGTTTAGATATAGATGCACTTTCACTTCAAATTATTACATCGATTTAAAGAATGAAATTAAATTCATCACATACGACTACAACGCCAAAATGTAACGATGCCCGATGGTAAACATAAAATCTTATATTATAATATAATATAACATAGAAGTGATAGAAGGCCTTACATATTATACTATAGTAAGGCATAGAGAACTAAGATTTTAACTTTACCTTCCGTGCGTGAGTTATACTAAAAGTTATTAATTGTATACCAAATACCACAAATTATTAATTTTAACTTTATATTTTGGCAGTTTTTAAAATTGAAATTGTCTATTAAATCTTACTAATCAGATACAATAAATAAGTTATTATAATTCAAATCGGGAACACAATTTCAATCAAGTAATCAGTGCTGTACAAGCAAATCCTCTATCAAAAAACTGTCAAGAAAAAAACGAAGTTGAGATCATCCAGTGAAGTTATCTCAAACTTTTGAATAACAACAAATATCAAAGTTTAAAATCGATAAATGAGTACAAAGTGTAATTAATTATATTTAAAATTCATACAGTTATTAATTTGCACATTAAACCAAAACATTTCACATTAATATGCTATTAGAATTTTCATTTCTATAAATGAAACTTTAACGTAAAAAATATTTTATATGGGTAAATCAACATTATATATTTCCCAACAAACTTTTATAAATTTATTCAAATGAGGCTCAATAAATAAACAGATTTATATGAACCTATATTCCCAACGTTTAATTTTATTATTACTTCATTTTAATGTTAATTAGCTTTTTGTTGTGTTCTTTTTCATCAAAGACGTAATGGTTAAATTATATATGAATGCATTATTTTGTTTTGAGTGTGTTTGATAAGGACTAATTGACGTATTTAACCTTTAGGGGTTAAATGACAGAACGAGTTGTTAGGTCGCATAAAACAGCTGGTAGTTTGGATAGGAAAGAGGAAAGAAAAAGTCGTTGATGATGTCCTTATGATGAAGAGAGAGAGAGAGAGAGAGAGAGAGAGAGAGAGAGAGAGAGAGAGAGAGAGAGAGAGAGAGAGCACGAGGCTAAATTTTTTTTATTCCCTGAACATCATAAGGTCTATAATAAAATTTAAAATTGCTTAATTAACTTTGATGAGTGCGTGCTCATCTCTTGAGAGAATATAATGACGATTTTGTTTATTATTATTATTTATTTCATTGTGTTTTGAATGTTAAATGACGTCTAGATTTAAAATACAAACATTCAATTTACACTCAAAATTGCTAAAAAAAATATACATAAAATATACTCAATTCAGGATTAGCAAAAAATACACGAGATGAAACTCAAATTAAAAGTAGATTCATTAAAAACAGTAGAAACATTGGTTTATTAAATATAGAATTGAATTTACATTCTTTCAATCTCAGTGATAAAATGTTATATAAATAAAATAATACTCGACTTTATAAAATGTTAAGAAAAAAAAAATATGTAAAAAATAAAAGGGCAAGGTTTAGGCCTGACAAATTTCTGATCCACTCTTACATCTAAGCTAAATATTGTTTATATAATAGAATTAAAAATTAATAAATTTGACGATTCTGACTAGAAAAAAAAAAAAAGTTATCTATATACAAAAATACAATGTATTTATGCCATAAAAATGCTAGAAACGGTAGCAAATCAGAAGAAAAAAAAGTATGGGTGATCTATATATTGTATAATATATTATTGAAGAATTAGGGCATCTCTATAGTAAATCAATGAAAATCAACAACAACAACAACAACTTCATTATTACAGATAATCTATGGAAATAAATCACACCTAAGTATACAAGAAATTGGCAAGAACAATAATAATAATAACAATAATTTAATATGAAGTTTACTATTTTAAATCATGATCTGTCATGCATAGAGGCTTAAAATATATTATGTATTTCCTTTCAGATAATACTTTATCAATTTTTCTATTCATTCCTATTCCAATACGTATTTGATAACCCCGACCTGATATTATATTAAGTGGACCTAATTACATAATCAGACGATGATTTCTTTATAAATGACGATATTACACAAACACACAAACACAAACACACACACACACACACAAATATATATATATAATATATATGTATATATACTACTATAAACGTTATTATAAATTTGAAACGTGTACCGTTTGATACAATTTTATTAAGTCTAACGATATCATACTTCATAAACATATAAACATAATACGCACTGTGGTCACTCATTTTAGGGGTAACGATTGCTAAGGTATAGATTTTATGGTGTAAATAATGCAATGAATGTCTATTTACAGTACGAATTTAGGTAATTATATATATATATATATATATATATATATATATATATATATACACACACATATATATACACATATACACGTACAGTACACACACACACTCAATCACACAATTTAGTGGAATCTCTCTCTCTCTCTCTCTCTCTCTCTCTCTCTCTCTCTCTCTCTCTCTCTTAACATATAGAGATGTTTATTTTACACTTTGTTACTCGCAAATACTATATCACTAAAAACAGAAAATATTATATATATATATGTTACCAGAGTTACAATATAATATCTGGTCTTCCTCCAATAAATATCTAAAAAGTAATTTAGATTCAGCTGATCTCACAACTTTTATAGCCATATAAATAAATTTTATACTTTTTTTTTATATCTATGTTCTGTTAAAAATATTTTATGTATCAAAATAATAATAACACGTACGTTTTCGTGAAAGGGAAATTTTTGTTATTATTACTATTTATTAAACACAAAAATTTATGTTACATGATATTTATAATATAACATAACGAAACAACTAAACAAATAATTAAAATTACATTAAAATAGATTTAAAAGTGTGAGTTTTCCTTCTTTTTTTTTCTGTATCTGCGTTAATGTAAATGGAGTATGCAAGGCATAACAAACATGCTTTTACAGGCTTAAATAAACAATAGCTTAATTACAGCATTATAACATTGTCACGTTTCATTTAGAGAATGGATTTTGCATACTAAATAAGTGTTTGAATAATGTTTTAAATTGCATTTAAAACTTTCACTTCAAAGTATTATAATTCAAATAGGATTAATTTCTATTCACAACATGCACACATAGCAAAATATAATAAAATAATTTTTATATTCACAATTATTATACTCATTTGTATTTAATTATAAGATTTAAAATTATGTAATTATTATTCAGAGAGGCGCATAAATTAAAATACAAAGTAATATATAAATATACACACAAACACACACACTGTAATATATAACCTTTTAAATTGACTAATGACTAGAACGATTAAAAAAAGAGAGAGAAAAAAAAATGCCCTACACTTTTTCTCCACAAAAAGTTACAATTCATGCACATCTCCACCAAGAAAATCATGCAGATAATCATGCCCCCTTACTCTGATGCAAATTTTTACTCCTATTTGAAATACGGAATGGTTTGCTGATGAAACTGAACATAATGCTTTATTATATGTATGTATATAACTATATATATATATATATATATATATATATATATATATATATATATATATATATATATATATATATATATATATATATATATACACACACACATAAGTATATACATAATATACAAGTATTATGTACTTATAAAGTACGCTGTAAAAGTTAATATTTATGCTATGTAATATAGCTATTATGCAGTATAGCATATATTATGCTATACATATATTGAACAAATTGCATGTGCTGAGAATGAGCTATCATAATTATTATATGTAGTATATTATACATATTTATTTTTGTCCATGTATAATCAAAATTATTTATGCACACACTTATGCAGCAATTAAATCACACATATTATTATAATAAGTCCAAGATGCAAGGTATGCGACTGTTGTGAATTAAGTTATGCTGAATCCTCACTTCACATCATTAAAGCCATAGACCACATAAAACAACATGTGCTTTTTAATGAATAAACACGAAATGGGATCTTCAAAACTGCGTTGACAAATTTTACCAGAATGCTAATGTAGCCCCACAAAAGAGCATGAAAATACTGTAAAGTATGCAATTTGCGTGACTATTCATGTTTATGACGTCAGAAACATGCAAACATTAGTATGAAAATGTTGTGCAAGTTGCATAAACTGAAATTTCTGATCACTGCTACGGAGCTATACAGTTGGGTTTTGAGAAAAACTAAAGTTATTTATGTAAGTCCCATCAAGTGTTTTGTGTTATAAATGCTAATGTTTTTCTCTGGCCTATTCCTTTAATAGACTTATAACAATCTTTAGGATTATATTGGTAAAGTTGCAAAATTCTGCACTTTATCTTTTAAGTGAACAATAACAATAGTAACAGGGTGCAATGCTGGTGTAGTAAACGGAGAACACGAGAGATGTATATAGAACGTAAGACAGCCCACCTGAAACCTAAGGAACCCCTTTTTAGATAAGTTCTACATAAAATGCCTAAACTTTTGAATGCTTAAGCCACAGCAAAATCAGAGTGCATATTCCATTTGAGATCTTGAATCTTGAGAGATTTCTAAGGCCAAGACATTTTATCGTGTAAGTCAGATATAATACGCTATAATTAATTTTATTATGTTTTGAACAAATTACAATTTTTTGTCTGACTGTAATGAACCTTGATTGTTTTTCTATACATTTAAAATATATAAAAGAAATGCAGAAATTTAAATATTGAAAAAAGATTGAAAAAAGTTGTCTCAGAGACTTTTTTTTTGTTCTTGTTTTACTGTATGTCTTACTAAGCCCCCGTATTCGAGAGGACCGTTGAGCAGTGACAGAAGGTAGCCAGGAAAGGCGCAAGCGCCCATGTTAAACCTGATCTACCCTTTGAGGGATGAAAGGATGTAGAAGGAAGAGGTAGAGTGTTGGTAGAAAGGATTGGAAGGCAGCGGCTGTGGGAGAGGAGATTGATTTGAGTTCCCCATTGTCTTTTACAAACAGATCTGGTGCACAGGTAATAGTGCATGTGACCCACGTGTCCCTTACTGTTTAACCTACATTTAGCGCTTGTCTTGACATTTTGACCATTGACACGTAATTCACGATGTTAGTTTATTATTCTTTAGTTATAAATCATCTTGCAATAGAGTGATTAAATTCGTGGAAGATCATTTATTTTTCTTTGCACGTTTAATTACAAATACATAATATTTCTTTATTATTATTAGTTAATATAAATTAATTGCACATTGCCATACAGATTGATTAAAAATGTCAATATAAATCCTATGTTATATTTAGAGTAAAATAATGATAGTAAAAATAAATTTACTTTTTTTTAGCTTAACGTACGTGTTTATAATAAGAGCTATAAGGTAAAGCAAAGGGTGAGCGGTAATGGGAGAGTGAGAGAGCGTATACACTACACATGGTGGTGGTATTGATTAAGCAGTAGACTACGTATTAACTCCTGTCATACCCAGGTGGACTACCAGAGGGAGGGGGTCGGAGAGTGCTAACATTCAGGCAAAAGCAGCTAGCCGGACGAGCCGGTGAAGCCATTCGGTAGGGTTAAAGTCTGGGCTCTTGGGTAGGGGGTAACTTAGGGACGAAAGATTAACTCATATATAATATGTGTATATAGGTGGTGTCTGCTGAAATGTTATACACACACCTTCTCTCTCTCTCACTCTCTCTCTCTCTCTCTCACACACTCTCACACTCTCACACTCTCACACACTGTTCTAAGACGTAAGACTCTGTAGTACGTAGATGTTCGATAAATTCATTTCAAAGTATATAATATACTTACATATGTACTCAGTCCGGCTTTTGACCAAATAAGACTGGCTTATGTACTACTCAACTATATATATATATATATATATATATATATATATATATATATATATATATATATATATATATATATATATATATATATATATACGCTATTACGGTACTTACTATAACCTGCCTCAACTTAACTATAATTAGTTCCGGTTGTTCCATACTAAAATATAATACACACATACAACATTTTGTCAATTTATCTGTTTTTAAATTTTATTACTCGAAATAACCTCTGTAATAAATTTAATAATAAATAAAGTTTTGTGTTTTACTTTTAATTATGTATTTAAATTATAAATCTCCTTCTTCTTAATCTAAAGGTAGACCGTACTACCGTACACATCAAATCATGATACTTTGAGGATAAAAATACAATTTTGAAAGAGGTCATTCTAAATTTCAGGAACTTTCGTTTCTTAATCACTTATAAAATTTTAAGTTATTAGTAAACAATGATTTATGAATTAAGTTGTTTAAAAATTGAAATGACTGAAAAATAATATAATAATAAAATTTCTAATAATAACATGCAATAGTTTATGCAGAAATAAAAATAATATAATGAGAATAAAATAAGTTTCTGAAACCTCAAATTGGGTGCGCAAGGGTTTGGATTTTATATTGCTCTATACATAACGTTCAGAAAAAAGCGTGCTGGTCCTGCAAATGCTTCTCTATTATTTTTATTTTCTTTTTAAAGATATTAACAAATATTCCTAACAAAGGACTGACATGTAAACAACATAAAATGAATATATAGGGCAAGGACGTTTCACGTAAGCTCTAAGTAAATAGAATTTAATACAAAATCATGACGAAGAGTTTCAGTAATAAATTTATTTTATACTATATGTTGTATATATATATATATATATATATATATATATATATATATATATATATATATATATATATATACATGTATATATTATTTAGGTTAAATATGATTTTTTTTTTTCGGTAACTGAGGGAAGGCGGATCTTATTTTTTCTTCTTTTTTAATTTTTTTTTTATCAGATTCTCAGTGGCAATATGTAAATAACATTATAATTTTCAATCATAAAACAAAAAAACATACATTTTAGTTATGAACTTTGAGTTTAGGAATCTTTAAATAAAATATCGTAGTTGTCCAACAATGCTATTTATGCAAATTACTTTTTGTATTAGGTATTAAACAGTAAATTAATAGATGCTTGTTTGACGCATCATTTCGTCTAAATGGCATTCCTATGAGTAGCCTATACGTATAATAGCAGCATGCAGCAATGAACAACATGATAATCATTAACACGTTGCAGCATATTGTATATACGTATATCTAGAGTGACATATTAGTAGCAAAAAGTTAAAATCATACAATATATTTATGTTTATTATTGTATTTTGATACAATTACAGTCTATTTCAGAATTTTGCACTTCTTTTCAAGTATTATAATAAAGCACTTAAAAAAAATTGCAATAAAATTATAAAATACACATTATTGAGCCTTTATTCATGCTAATAGTAAAACCACACACATACACACACCAACTATTATTATTTTCATGTCATTTACTATTATGATTTACAGTTTTGTAAGATTTATTATGATACCCGGCCATACGCATGTAAAATGCTTATAATAAATCAAATTTTACTATCTTAATTAATTCAAATTTTATGTGACACGCACAAAATCAAACTTAAGATATAATACTTTAATAAGTTTTAATATTTCTGTTCGAATATTATGATAAAACTTATTGAAATTTTAAATATGAGGTCAACACGATATATTCTAAGAAATAAAAGTAGTTTAAAAATACTATATAACATTTTTATATACTCAATTATTTGTTTATTTGTTTGGCATACGAAATTAAATTCCACTAAATATCAACGGAAATAAATTACTTAGGGCTTTAATATGTTCCATATTTTTCTTTGTTATTAGCAGTAAAAACAGCTGAACAGGAGATTTAAGGGCTAATAAAAATATTAAAATGTTAGAGCTTTTGATTTTACAAAATGTATAATTCTTTATCTTTTCATTTTATTTTTATTCGTTTTTGTCATGTAAACAAAGCCCTTTTCCATCAAACATTCAAATGTATAGTTTATCTCTAATGCAATATGATTGATAATGTAGAATCATAAGCATTCAGAATGAGACATTTATTGATTTCTTTTTCTAGTTTTCATCAATTCTTTGATCTACATTTAGAGAAAACATTGCACAAATATAAATAGTGAACCCAACATAAAAATTATTTATATATTATGACGTTACGTTACATATAATCATAATATTTAAAAAATAAAAAAAATTGTTCCATTGAGTGAAATTTCTCAACGCCTGTTTGTTCGATATTTCTTAAATAATCGTTTATTTAACCAAAAACTGCAATTTGAAATGGGCGATATCTTTGGGCGATAATGCAAACTAAAATTCTCTTGGCTTCAACAGATGACCCATGAATTTGTCCCTGAACCGGCAGAAAAATATATTTAAATATATTTACACACACACACACACACACACACACACACACACACACACACACACACACACACACACACACACACATATATATATATATATATATATATATATATATATATATATATATATATATATATATATATAATAGTAATTATATAATTTACTCGCAACATTAATGAAAATTTCTGATATTTCGATTCGTAAGTTTTAAAATAAGAAAATTATATTGTAAGAGTGACTGCATGGCTATTATTATGGTCCCTAACTAAAATAAATAAAGACAGTTCGATAAATTAAACTTTTACACTTTGAATGATTCATAAAACAAGACTCACCCTAAAAATTAGTGCATTACTTTAGTTACGAATACTAACTTATTTAAGATATTATACACTTTGAAGTTATTATGAGTAGCTAAAATAATGCATTTTAGCAAATTATTAAAAATAGCTAATTTTACTTAAAATAGCTTTAAAAAACTTTAAAAAACTCGAAACAACTTAAATTAGCTATTTTTAATAACTTGCTAAAATGCATTATTTTAGCTACTCATAATAACTTAAAAGTGTATATCTTAAACAAGTTAGTATTCGTAACTAAAGTAATGCACCAATTTTTAGAGTGAGCTATTGTCCCAAGCTGGACATACACACGTAATCAAAAAGTTTTTCTACTTATCATTATTATAATAAATATTATTCCACTTTCCGTGTTGAGAAGATCATAATAACACCAAGAACGAGAGGGAAAGCAAAAAGAAGGGGAGAGAGGTTATGGTAGTGAGAAAGAGAGAGAGAGGTGCCTCCAGCAATTTGCAGCTCACCGCTGTGTATAGTGTGGAGCAATCAAGGTACAACACACCAAGAAGGCAACATAAACTACTTTGTCGTACTTTTTATATAATTATTAACACCTTTTTCCATACGTATATTATGCCCTACGTTCAACGTAATTTACAATACTTTTTTGATTATGAATGCACTTCAGTTTAAGCTCAAGATAACAATGGGCGTATTTTAGGCTATATGCAACAAACATTGGTGTAAAATTGATTAATGGTTGACAATCATATTTCAGATTCAGAAATCATTTAGTGACAAAAATACTTCTTTCTTATTTTGCATTTTAAATACTAGTGACTGCGCTGTAAAGTGCAGTTCTTTCTAGATTCTATATTATAATCTCTATGTTTTGGACAAAAACCCGACTTGCACAAAGACTTTATTTTTAAATAAATGACCAGGAAGTTTTTTTTTTTCTTCTTTTGTGCTGAACAATAAATTTAATAATCACCACACAGATAGCGATTGATAGCGGATGTGTGTGTGTGTGGGGGGGGGGGGGGGGGCTTATATACATATAAATCTATGGCGTCTATACCTATTTTATTATTTTCATTATAATAGCTTTGCTATTGCTAAACCTATTTCTCGAGTCCAACAGAAAAAAAAAGTTTCAGTTCTATATTAATATTATTATATTTTTTTTATGCAAATAAAAAATATAATATGTGTTAGTGCTCATGAGTCATGATGCGTCAAATCATCATTTTTAATTTTATATTATATTTACTTCGATTTTTTTTTCTTTTGCCTGATAAGTATGCGGTATAACGATGTACAACTGCGACACCTTCCATTTCAAAGTTCTATTTAATACTCGCCTGGTAGTTTGTGTAAAATTATGTATATTTTAAAAATCGCACAGTTCTCGACTACTCTGTACTTTATTTTGGACAAACTAATCTAACATCTTTTAAAGGATGAATAGCTAGAGTCTTTAAAAAATAGTGTAAGTTCTGCAACTTTAAGAAACGTTTACTTCTCATATATATATATATATATATATATATATATATATATAATATATAACAGGGGCGTATCCAGGATTTTGCGACGGGAGGGGTCCAGCCTATATTGAGCATAGGAAAAGGGGGGAAGCCACCCCTCTTTTCCTATGCTTTTTCAGACCTGACGGGGGGGGGGGGTCCAGACCCCAAAACCCTCCCCCTGGATACGCCCCTGTATATATATATATATATATATATATATATATATATATATATATATATATATATATATATATATATATATATATATATATATATATATATATATATATATATATATATATATATATATATATATATATTCATATATTCATATTCAATAAGGCATTATCTACTGGGGTCAATCGCCTTGTTCAAGCGACGTTTTTGTTATGCAAAAGCGGGCAGTGAGAACCATGTTTGGTGCATACCCCCCAATGTCATGTCGTCCACATTTTTTAGAACTGGATATCTTACCGTTCCCTGCAATATTTATTTATGAATGTGTAAATTTTTTGAGGAGATACCCATCATGGTTCAGGACGGTTCATAGCGTCCATTCCTACGAGACTAGAAATAATGGGGGTTATTATGTTGAAAAAAAAAGAGGATGTCTCTTAGTCAAAAGGGTCCTGAATATTGTATTCCTTTTTTATATAATGCACTCCCTAATAATATAAAAGATTGTGATTCTTATGTTTCTTTTAAAAGAATGGTCCAGAGATATCTGCTTGACAATATGTTTTATAGTGTTGCTGATTTTCTTGCATGTAATAACGTGAAGTATAACTATAGCCTAATTTTTTCTAAATTTTTTAATATCTTGTATAACAAACATAGTGATTCCACATGTTATTATTGTGTTGATTTATTTTGTGTTATTTGACTTGTTCTACTCTGTAAAGACATAGAACGTGATAAAATCTTATATCTTATCTAATATAATTTCCATTTTTTGTATTGTAGACTACAGGATTCCAATTTCAAATTGATCCACACACTGAAAGTAAATAAAAAATAATTAAATTTTGCATTTTAAATTTTTTAATGAAATGCTAATCACCACACTTCTGATTTTTTTTTCATATGTAATGCTGTTAAAATATCATTTGAATTTATTTCATACGGTGCGTGAACAATCAAAAGTATAATATATGCATTTGATTTAATATTCAGAAAAAATTACTAATTTTGTTAAAATTTTTTCTGAGCATATTTAATGTATGAGGTCTCTGATTTTAATATGTACCTGAGAGAGAGAGAGAGAGAGAGAGAGAGAGAGAGAGAGAGAGAGAGAGAGAGAGAGAGAGAGAGAGAGAGAGAGAGAGAGAGAGAGAGAGAGAAGATCAAATTTATACCAGCAGTGTGGAGTACTTTCTTTAGTAAAGGCGAGTCAGCTATTTAAAGGAAACTTCAACTTACATCACTGCTTACCATGTCATACGTTTTTGCTTTAAATCACAGTATTGTTCTTTCATACAGATCACTGTACGTAAGATAAATTTTTAATAATTTGTAAATGAATTAACAAGATGTAAATTATTGCGTAAAAAGATTTTGAGTGCTTATAAATTATACGTTATAGCTGTATAAATATTTTCTAAAATATATTGTGATATACACGCGATTCCATCAGAGAAAAAGCAACATTGAAGTCCTAGAGCGAGCACATCTCAATCCAATTTTCGGGCAAGCTTCAAAATTGGTATAGTTGAGCACACACATACTCTCATGTAATAAAAAAAAGTACCCCTAGGCACTTCAATTTTATGTTCTCATCATCAATGTATCACGGAGAAAAAAAAATAGAGCACGCATTTATAGGCTAATGCTCCAAGCTCCATTTTTTTCTCTTTTCTTTTTAACACCTGTACAATTTTCTTTTAAAAAATAAAATTTAAATCACATTTTGTATCAACGTTTCAACTACTGTATAATTATACATAATAATAAAAATATAATACAGTACATGAAAAAGATTGAAAGAAATTATTATTATTCAAATAAAAGTTTGCTATGTATGTTTTCCATGACACAAAAAAGTTCAATGTAAGACGATATTAAATAGAAGTAATATATATATATATATATATATATATATATATATATATATATATATATGTGTGTGTGTGTGTGTGTGTGTAAATGCAATAATTACCTCTTTTATTTAATTCTTTCTGTCTACATTACTGTCCACCTTCATATAAAGTCTTCTTTTCTTTTTTCCTTCCTTTCTTTAAACGCATACGCGCAAATAGTTTTTTTTTTTTTTTTTTTTTTTTTTTTTTTGTATAAATATGTTGTGGTTTCTATTTCTTAGAAAAAATGGCCCTTATGAACGAAATAAATTTCATTCAAGGAACAATGAAAATATAATATAATAAACTGTTTATAGATGGAGGAAATTGTTTCGCAAATGTTTAAATTACTTTGAATTAAAATGCTTATATATTTGACGTTGACTTAGCTCAAATTAATCGATTAATTTTCCTACAGATTTTTATGTTCTTAATTTTTAATATCATTGTTTGTTTTTTTTTCACAAGAAAAATACTATTAATAGTTTGAAGATAAATTTCATTATGCTTATTACAATTTTATTTGATGTACCTCCACAATCTACTAGTCCAGCACTCTTGAGTGTGCGACCACCCCATACTACCTTGCTTCACTTTCCCTCACTTGGTGTACTCACTTCGTCACTCTCGCTGCATTATTATTATTACTGTCATTAGTAATTCTAGAATGGACCTACAACGATATATCCCACTTTAGGAGCAATAGCAAAAATCTTTCAGTATATTTTTTTTTCTTCTTAAAATTAACTAAATTCTGCTAATACACTAATCATAGTAAATTTATAAATTAATTAATTAATGATAAAATATCCTAAAAATAAAATATAAATGATAAATTGAATTGCTGAATTATCGCCGTATTCTATTAAAAACGGCAAACTTAAAAATATTTAAATTGTATAATCTTTAATTTCATATTAATTATTAATCTATTATATATAATTGTAATGATGAGTATTTCAATAAGCTCATAAAAAAGGGAGAGGGAAAAAAAGTATTAAAAATGATATATTGATGTTTGATAAAGTATATAAAAATGTGTTACAAAGGATATAAATATGCTAAAAAATATAAATAAAATCACTTTTATTTTCTCTCAAATATTATATTGTATATTGAAACTACAAGTGTAAACTTAATATGAATCCTTTTTTTTATGTTTATACTATGTTCATGTTAATTGTTTATATTAAAATATATAATAAAGAAATACTTTGACTAGTATATATTGTTTAAAGAAAGTCAGAGGACCACGTAGGTGGGTTTGTACCTTTTTTGGCCTCTAATAAAAACCATTTATTATTATTAAAATTATCTGTTTATAACAAATAAAACAATTCAAATAATTATAAATAAATCAATAATCAATAAGGAGAGATTAATAATAATTAAAATAATATAATTATAATAACAAGGTTAAAATATTTTATACGTATACTCTTAAATGTGTTTTTAAATTCAAAATTGTCAATTATTTAATTTTTTTACAAAATTATTAAAAACTATATACAGTTCAATTTTTAAATCATTTTACTGATTCTACAGATGTGTGTGTGTGTAATATAGTTACAGATATGGTACTTCAAATTAAATGCACTTAAAATTAAAAGAAGAAAAAAAAATCTATTTTAAGTAAGTTTACTCCGTGTTATATTATTTTTATATTATATTATGTAATTATTATAATATAAACATACCTGTTATAAATATGTGATTCAGAATTAAAATAGAATCGAGCTTGCACGATCAGAACTCAGGCCAATATTTCTGAACCGTGTTTATTTTTGTTAAACAGGAGTAATTTTTGACAGTTGAGTTCTCCTAATTACATTCATGATATTCAAACTTGTGTGTGTGCATGAATATAATTTACTTATTTATATATTAATATGACTGATAAAAGAAAACTAAATTTTATAACAAATATTCTAATTCATATTAAGTTCAGTGAATGTATGTATAATAAGATCAGATAGGTGAGAAATTATTTATATTATCCGTGAAACAATAGTTTCAATAGTTTATACTGTCCAATTTAATTTATTTCGTTTGTTGTAAAAAGGAAATTATTTTTACAGGCTAAGAAATGTATGTATGTATATTAAAATATGTAATATGCCTTTGCACCTGGGCAAGTTTCATAGTTGCGCACAGCGCAGTGCAGGCATATGCATTGCTGGGAGATTAAACTATAACCTAATACGCTACTTCTATTTTTATTTTACAATTATTCTGTAATGATATAAACATCAGTCTATCAATAAAAAATTAAAACTCGATAAATACTCATACACCCGTAGAACAGATAATCACTCCTCGCCTCGTTTACTAAATGTATAAACATAATATGTAGAGAATATTCGCGAACAACATTAACGAGTATACTTAATGAGTATTTAATAACGTATACGTTAACAGGGAGTTAAATAGTACTCGAACAAAGCATTCATTAAAAATATATATATTGAAAAAGGTACAAAACAAGTAAAAAAAAAAAAAAACGCACTTATATATAATGCAGTAAACAAAAATTAATATATTTATTGAAAAAGTGCTTTTTTACGTTAGATGGGTAATTCAAATTAGGATCTACATACAAATAATAATTTGTTAAGCAATTTTACTTCATAAAAGCAATTAAAAAGCTGAAGATTATTGCACATTCATCAATTTTGAAACGAAGTCCCGATCACCCTTAATTTGACGACTTACCTAAGTCGTAAAACTTGCACGAGCAAAAAAAGTGTCATAATGCATATGTGCTTGAAGGAAGCAAGATTGGTTGTTATGATTTAATTAATATAGTTTTAAGACAATTAAAACTTTTGATGTTAAATAAATATTTATTGCATTAACTGCTACTTTATTTTATATACATAGAATCTAAAACTATGAGTATAGCGAAACTTGCTAATCCATTGTCCCCACTGCGAAAAGTATGAATAAAAATAATTGTACTCACCGGCTTTGCATGGATCTGCATCAATGTCATCTGAGACTCGATGAGGAAAAGTCTTTGTTAATAGATCGTTTGCGGTAAATGTTGCCGCATATTGTCTTAAGTATAAGATGCACAATAAAACACATACTAATCGCATGCTTAAGTAAAAATAGTTTGAGTTTTTATTCTTCTAAATATTATTAAAATTTAATTAATGGAAAGAATCATTTAAGTAATGTAATTAAAATAATCTAGACGTAATAGCACACGTCATGTTGTTGGAGTTTGATGTTGACACGATACAGGCTGACGAGTGAGCGAGCGAGCTTGCGAGACACGCACGCGGACGCTGGGACGGACGTGCCCACTGACTCGTCACAAGCGCGGTTGAGCACCGACTGACGACTGGCCTAAGTCGACCACGCGAGTGAGCAAGCGAGAAGAGTGACTATACAACTGAGACTGAGTGGCCTATGAAGCCAAGCGGGAGACGCAGAGAGACGACGATTACGGGTCGAGAGCCAGAGAGTAAAGCGGGCCGTCGCGGCGCGCAGCCTGCCTCCTTGCGCTGCCTGCTGCTACCACGCAATACCGCGCGCGCTCAGTGGCTCGTTCTCCACCTGCCCACACCATGGCCAGATGAACCGACCGAGCTGCCCAGCCTGGGATCCAAATGAGAAAACTCAATTGACAGGTAGATGTCTTTACGAAAACAGAGAGAAAGAGAAAAAAATGTAAACAATGACAGTTCCGATCACTTTTACTTGTATAATGGTCAAGCGACGTGGTGCGACATGAAAGTTAATTTCAAATTAATATGATCTAGTAAATAATTTATGATTATACTGTAGTTCAAATTTGAATGCATTATGACATTTCCAATATTTGCATAGATTTGTATATTGTTATAGAAAAGTTAGGAATCATATGATTCCTAAATATTATACTACTACTTTGTTTATTTTATTGCTAAACTTATTATTTATTATAATAACATGTACTGTTTTCTGTAGCCCTTCACCTCAAAGTCTTATATTTAACAAATGAAAAATAAGAAGTAAAGATTGTCATTTTGCCATAATTATATAAGAGCTCGTTACTTTTGCATTCGTGCGCTGATTGGATTAGGTGTAAGTGTGGGCCAAGCCTAAATTTCGTCCTATATTATATATTAATAACTATGAATAAAGATGAATATTTATTTATTTAATGTGCTTCGTGTCATAATGAATTAATAATAAAAGTTACCTAAAATAAAACAATTATTTGTTATAGGTCAGAATACGATTTTTGTTGTAACGATTATTACTTACATTTCAAATTATTTTTATAATTATTCATAATTTTACAGGAAAGTTTAGCAAATTACAAAGCTTATTTGCTTGGATTTATGTGTGTGCCTAAATATATAAATTAACCACATTGCAAAGATAAGTAATATAACACGATTACACTTTATAAAAATTTAACTCCGTCTTTTTTTTTTTTTTTTTTTTTTTAATTCATCCCAGGCAAATGTATCGCATTGAGTTACTTCATATTTTGAAAGACCGCATCTTTCGGTTATCAAAGGTCAAGAAAGATAAAGTTTTGTTTATTCCCACGTGCAGGCGCTGCGTTTTTTTTTTTTTTTTTTTTTTTTTTTTGCACATACTTGTTTTTGTTAGACGACTTTTAAATTACAACAACTAATGCTTTCCTAAGTTAAAGGATTTTGAGGTAAAAAATTAGTTAATTACATATATATATATATATATATATATAATATTTTAATGAAAGAGAAAAATAAAAATGAAACAAACTTAAATATTTCAAGTAAAAAGAATATTTTGTGAACTCTTGTATTTTTGTATTCTGGTCGAAAGGATGTGATATTACACGACACGAGATATTCTGTAAAAGCTAATCACGTTTATACTTCGGGCCGTGGATGCTTTTTTCTCGTTATCTACACCTTGCTCGCTTTAGACATCTTGGCCACTTTGCAGAGGTTTTTAAAAGCTATGGAAATATTACGTGTCTCATAAAATTTCAGCAAGTAGTAAGCATGGTAGTAAAATCTTCATGTAAGCTGCAAACGATTTTATAGTTATAATATAATGCTTAGTTATGTTATATTTTGATAGTTGCCATTGTGTGTGTTGTCAGTGATACCGAGCGTGAGTTATTGCAAATATCGTTTGTAAGGCACATAAAATACAAAGCACAAAATGAAAGTAATTAATTATTAAAACGACTATAAATGGATAATATGGTTTGCGATAAAAAAGTAAGCTCTTTTCTTCTTCTTTTTTATTTGTTAGTTTGTATATACACACATACACAAGTTTTTTTTATACATTATTAATATTATTATAGTTTTATGCAGGTAAAATATTGAAAGAAACAAAAAAAGGAAGTTTTTTACATTACAGGCATATAGGCAACTTTTTGAGCAGTAATGCTGTGCGGGTAACATAAATCTTTAAGCTCGAGGGGAATTTATTTTTTGTATGCTCTATCTTGTGATATAATAAGCGTAATATTTTGTTTTGATTCCTTATAATATGGCCCAGCGCACTTGCTTTGAATTTTGAACTTAGGGCTGTTCAGTATAGTCACATAAAAACTAAATACTGAATTACATTGCATGTAATTAATGCAAATAATTATTAAATGGCCATCTAAAATCTAAAGCTTTACAATACTTTTTTATTTTAAATATAAAAACTCTAAGTAATACACCTGTATTAAGAGTCTCATGCATTGCTGTCCCTGCATAGATAGGCAACTTTTCGTACGCTCATTAAAATCAATGTAATCGTATTTTTTTAAATTGCACGAACAACTAGTGAGCTCTATTAAGCTTCATTTTTGGTAACAATAATACTTGTTAAAATATCTCTGCCTTGCAAGTGGGATTTTTTTTCGGTCTAGTTCCGGTTTTATTCAGTTTTTTTTTTTTTTTTTTTTTGCCTAATAACTCGCACAATCGTTGTGGAAAAAAAAATCACACTCGTAAGGCACCCTAAATTTTACGAGCTATCTAAAAAGGTCTTACAGGTCTTAATGAGTGCAATTCAATAAATACGATTCATTTAAATATAACAAATTTTAAATATCACCTTGGTAGCATCGGTACTGCAATGCATCTACTGCCTAAGGCTGAAGATTATTTTTGTTGGCAGGAAACGTGTATCTATATTTCAATCAAAACAATATTTTGTCTGTTTTGTGGGATCATTATTTTATCATGTATAAACTATACAGAATAATGCTATTTATTATTATTATTATTATCATTTTTAGCTCGTTTTATGCAATGTTGCATGTTTGAACCTATCTGCTCTTGCCTATAGACATATAATGTGTCTTTACAAATAATTTGAACTTTCTTTTAATAATAATAATTGATCAGCAAAATGCTTTATTTTTATTTCTTCAACTATAATTGCAATACTCAGATTGCCCGATTTAAATATTGAATGCAAGTATATGTTTGCATGTCTGAACTTTTTTTTTTTTTTTTTTTTTTTTTTTTGCAATAAAATTATGTGCATATTAATGTAATTTTTAGAAAAATAAATGCATCCAAATATTATAAAAATAAAAAATAGATTTTAAGCCATTAACTTTAAATTGAACTAATTACTAATAATGATTAATTAAATATTTTATAGTTTCTGAAAACGTTATAATATTGCCAATATTTTTAATGAGCCTGTAATACAAAACATAAACTTGCAATATCGAAAAAAAAAAAAAAAAAAAAAAAAAAAAAAAAAAAAAAAAAAAAGCAAGTATTATATATATGCAAATAAAGCACCTTTCGTTATTAATGAATCTAATTAGCAAACGTACTAAGTAATATATTATATAAAATTCGTGAGTTTATATTTCAATGTTAATACTGAAGGCACACACGTAGCTTACTCAAACTTTATTTTTTTCTTATACATATAAAATATAAAATACTTTGAGATGAATATGAATCTCTTGAGACAAGAAGTGTATTTTCCAAACTTGGTCAAGAATGTCACTCAATACTCAATACAATACTCCTAGATATACCTTTATCGCTTGTAATATCTGTTCTTTACTTTTGGTCATTTCCTTTAGCAGCTTCAGTCACTCGAATCCCTGGTCACGTGATTAAAAACACGATGTATTCTGTGAGTGCATCTGACTCTTTAAAATTTGTAAAAATATGCAAAAAGAACAATTTTGTACTTATATCCTATATCTCATACACTTAATAATAAATAAAATCTCAAGAGCAAGAAAAGTGCGCGTGCTCAATAAATTAATTAAACCATGAAAGTTTTTTTGAAATGGTATTCGCTTTCTTAGTGTGCAGCAAGGTCCATATAATAAAGAGGTTGAGCGCAGCACAAAACTCGCGCAGTTGATTTTATTTTGTGATGGATGTAATTGATTCTAAGCCAATACGATGCCGTTCACCAGCGTTCACCAGTTACGTCACTGATAAGGTAAATAAAAATACACCCGTGGAAATGACGTCTTTGGTGAATTCCTTTAAGCTGCGCAAAACTTTTCCCGGAGCATCCAACCTTTTATATAATGTACCTTGAGTGTGCAGTTGAGAAATTTACAGAGAGAAGCGCGTTCCCACTGCAGCGCTATAAAGCACGTGATCTGATTAGTTCCCCTAATTTCTGCGCTTTTGATTGATCGTAGCGCTGCCTGTGAACGTAGGTAACCCTTTCAGACCGTTTGTTACGCAGGAAGCCTAAGTTTGTTGAACGCGCTTCACGCTGTACGTCTTTATTATGTTCTCTAATGAGCAGCCATTGCCTCTTGATCCCATTTTTTTTAACGATGATAATTTAAGTTATTGGAATTCACTTTTTTGTCTACTTTTATTAAAATTTACAAAATAATAATAATCACCAATAATAATTGCCTTCATTAAAAAAAAAAATCCAAAATATTTGGCTAATGTATTTTTCATAATAACAAGTCAATTTTGTCGCTAAGGTATTATAAAAAACAGGACTGTCAATTAAGCCCTCACAACACCTTAATAAATTTATTAATAATAATAATTATTATTAAGGCACGTATATACATTAGATACAGAATTATTAAATGGTTTGACGTTGAACAATGTTAACAGAGCCGGATCTAATAAGGGTAGGTGCAGTAGGGGCAATCACCATCCACCTTAAGCCTAGCAAAAATGCATGTATTTAACTCACTGCCGCCTTCCACTATTGACTTTGCGGAATAGGGATAGAGAATGAGAAAGACAAAAAAAAAATAATAATAAATAAATAAAAATTAGGGGGTAATTTTATTTCATATTCTAATCGAGGAAATGTCTTGAATCGATTGATTCTCGAATTTCTAATTTTTGATTTCATTAAGTATATGTTTAGTTAATTGTTGAAAATAAAAAAATGATGTCACCGGCGGCAACTTATGCACGTGGGCGTAAGAAAAAGTTACCAACTGTGACGTCATTTCACGACTTTCAAAAATTAAGTAAAAATATTTAAAATGAGCTCATAAAAATAAGAAATTCGTAATTTATTTATTTCTAGCAATTCAGGACAAACGTCCTCTTTTAGAATACTATGCAATAAAAATTACCCCCCCCCCTGTTTTATTCTTCCTCATTGGTTAGCCCCTGCGGACGCTGATCCGTATTTGAGCTTTTAAAAGCTATGAAGCCAGCCCAATTGCTGATTGGTAATTAATTTACTAAACTACATTCACATTTAAATTGCACACAAGTATTCGACAGTTAAAATGGAATTTTAATTATTTTTTTAATATACAAAAGCAATGAAGTACCGGCCAGTACGTGCGTAGAGCATAAAAGATGTGCGGTGGACTGACTTTTATTGATATTATACTGTAAATGCGAGTGTCCAGCAGATAGCAATAATGTTATAATAGGGCGATTAGGGCGCATCAGATTTTGATGGAGCTTATCGGTTTAGCGCGCGGGGTGCTGCGGGGAAAGCTAAGCGTCCCCTAATTTAACATTACGTTTATGGAGAAAAACACGTTTTTTGAGAAAACTACTCCACCGATTTTGGAGAAATTTAAAGGCATAGAAAACATGAAACAACATGTTCTTTAACACAAAATGGGACCTACAAAACTGATAATTTTTGCAAGAGTTTAAATTTAGCCCCACAAGAGAGCGTGAAAAAACTGTAAAGTATGCAATTTGCGTGAATATTTCTGTTTATGACGTCATAAACAGGCAAAAACGAGTATAAAAATGTTGTGCAGGTTGCATAAATTGAAATTTTCTGATCACTGCTACGGCGCACAAAAACATAAACAGGCAAAAACGAGTATAAAAATGTTGTGCAGGTTGCATAAATTGAAATTTTCTGATCACTGCTACGGCGCTACAGTTGAGTTTTGAGACCAATTAATGTTATTTATGTAAGTCCCATCAAGTGTTTTGTGAATATAAATGCTATAATGTTTTCATGTTGTCTATGCCTTTAAATGAGAAATACTAACATACTTTTACGTGTTTTATGCCATAGAAATTTTTTAAGAATTTTTTAAACCGATAACCTCCACTTTTTTTCTCAACTAAATTCATAAGCTTTTACTTTGACAAAGTCAAGATTTCGCCGATGCCCAACCAAAATTGTTATATAGTCATGATCCATGAATTGTCACGTCATAAATAATATATTTTCAATTTCATTGACAGGAATAAAAATAATTTATAATTACTAGCGCAGACGACTTTTGTCAAACGACGACGAACAACTGCAGGAATTACTCAAACATTCTCAGTAAAATTTTCTGGTTTATTCATGTTCCTTTTTTAAGATACCTCTTTTCACAAAACTGATACGCAAGTGCATACTATTGCATGACGAATGAATGAAGCAGTTTTTGTGGGAAGAGCTGTGTATCTTAATTAACGTATGGATCGCAGTCATATATGCCTATACATATATAATATAGTCATATATATTATATATTATACATTATACATACACGTCGTGACATACACAGTTACTGTGTTATCTTTATACATATATAATCTGTTTTACCCAAGGTAACATATGTCTGTTTAAAGTATTAAAAAAAAATTAACTTTTCCGTATAATAAATGGTCTTTATATAATATACAAGTCCTTAGGCCAATCCAGGATAGTTAACAGTCAAATTCGGTCAATCAAAAATTTGGGAGCGGAGCTCAGCCGAGTCAAATAAAAAAAAAAAAAAAAAAAAGAAGAAGCCGCTATAATTTATTATAGTTAATATTTTCTTGCATATATACACAACATTTTTCAGTTCACACACGAATACTATATACGTTACGCATATACGCATATAATCATAATTTACTTTTATTAATTAATACAAATAAGAAAAATAAGTGAAAGAATTTTAGTTTCTTTCATTTGTCAGTCCGATCCTATATGCATGTTCCCAAACTTTTAAAGTTTCATAGATTTGCCCACTGTTTTTATTTTTGTCACTATTTTGTGGAATGATCTGTAGGTGTCACTATCATGCAGGATTGTTTTTTTATTATTTATTTTCGTCGCCATCTAATTTGTTTACGTATTGTCCTGTATTAATTCTCAAGTTAAAGTTTTGGCCAATCAAAAACGATACTTTTAGTAAATTAAAAATTATGATCAATAGTAGACCAGAAATGTTAGTCTTCAAACTTTCGCGGTGTTAGTCAAGGACTAGGAACTCTGCTCAACTGTCTGTACGATATCTATACCAATCTATATAATATCATATCATGAACAATAATCAGAGAGTGTTGATTTTATTATTAGGGATTTTGCATTAAATTATGTACTGAATTGTGATTTTATAAAACTTTTTAATTTATTGTGTATGTGTATGCACAAAGCTATTGTAACGGTTGTCTACTCTTCAGCCACACACACACACAAAACCATTGAAGAGTTCAGCAGGATTTCAGCAAACTATAAAGTCAATATGCATGTCATTCAAGGCGCACCTTTGCATGTTTCTGAGATTACTGAGGCTTGTTAAGTTGGGACTATATATTGTATGGCTGTATGATCTGAACTTTTAAGCTGTCATTTGATAATATATAATGTGTTTTGGACCATTGAAAAGAATATGCCACTGGGGACCTTTGACAGCTTTTGGTGAGTATGTGTAGGCATATAGGACATATTTCAACCCACTGTTCATATCCTCACAAAATATACATAATATATAATATTGTAACTTTCAACTACTGACCTGTATAATATGATTACAATCTGAGGGTTCGTGTAGATCATATATTATTGTAACATATATATATCTCAGATTTTAACGAGTGTTTATAGTTTGTAAGTTGGTTTGTAAAAAGTTAACGAAACCATTAATAACGCAATTAACTTCTATGAATACATATAAACAAAATTGCAGGGTCTTAATTGTATACCAGCTTTTATTATAGGAAATTGGAAAATAAAATTTTCTTTGAATTTTTATTTGTCCGTTCAAAAAATTAATCCTAATGAAAATATGAATACAGTAAATAATATACTGTAATACAAATTAAATGCAAAAAAAGAGTTCCTGTATGTTGCATATTACACACGCACATATAATATTGTATGTATATACCTACTTAATTAAGATTCAACATGTAACGTTACGTAAGAGGTATATATTTATATCTAATTACAACCTATACTATGGAGCTATAACACATCTATAGCTTGCATGCTTAACATAGAGGGTTATGGAAACAGGGTTTGCAAAAGTTGATGGATTATCTTGTCTTATGGTAATTTTTTTCAAAATTAAAAATTTCAACTGTAACTATTACGGTAACTTTTCATTTTTTTGTTTGTTTGTATTTGCCTTTTGATTACGTAAAATAGTCTCATACTTTCTCTGTAAACAATATTCATAACTATTGACTAATAAAGGAACAACTGTTATGAGGCCGACTATAAGCGATTTTGCTCACATCCTCTTCCGTTTCAACGTACTGCACATGTGTAGTAGGTAGAAACAGAAGTGGATGTGACCAAATCGCTTAAAGTCGGCTTCAAAACAGTTATTCCTTTATTATAGTCAATAACACACCACAATAAAAATATTTTATCGACCCTGGCAATGAATTTATTGATTTATGTTATCAAAACTGTTTGATACTATTCCATGCTAACCCAGTAAACCACAGTTTTTTCACATGTAGATTGCAAGTACTGTACTTGTCTGATTGAAGAACGTCACTACCAGTGACGTCACGTGAGCTAGATGTGACATTCTTCAAGCGGACTTGCAATCCACATGTAAAAAAGCTGTGGTTTACTGGGAAGTTACTTCAAATTTAGCAACTACAGAGCTACGATGAGTTAATATGTGCATTTTACAAATTCATTTACAGGTATATTGTTGTACCTTAGAGCAGCAGATTGTTCAATACTGCATTGTTTTAAGGTACTACTTTAGGGTAGCAATGTTGTCGTAAAATTTAATTTAATAGCACTTTTTAGGTTCATAATGAACCAAGGAAAAATTCTCTATACTCCAAAAAGTTTCGGCTCAAATCAAATCTTCCGCAAATTAGCATTAAAAGTCGTTGGGATACGCCCCCTTTAACACGCAAAACATACAAAACTTCAAGCTCCCCGTGTGCAAAATTTTTCTTGACCAACTTCTAAACAAAAAATACTAGTGTGTTCTATAGATCAAGTTTTAATGAATTTGACTTTTTAAACGATTTTTACGAGACATTTATAGAGAAAAAAATTAATGAAGATTGCATATTCACATTGATATGGGTCAATTTGCGATAATTTTTTTCTCGGCAGATTCGTTTTATAAAAATCTGAAAAATCATTTTTCATTAAAAATCAACACGAAAAACAAGCTAGTATTTTTTTTAACCGCTGAAAAAAATTTGAAATAGCTCAAAATTAGGGTCCAAATATAGATTCATTAGCATTAGGGGGCGGGGCATTTGCGATACTTTGACGCTCTGTTGCGACGAGAGTTTTTAAGATAGAATTTTTTTGATTTCATTTTTGGGTACACCAGCCTTAACTTAATTTAAAGTCATAATAAAAAATTTTCACTCCTACCCTAAAGTAGTACCTTAATTGGGAATAATTATTTTTCTATGCAAAGTTTCAACATATATACAATAATTTTGTAGCACTAAAGTAGTGCTTTAGTATGTAAATGTACTGTACATTAGAATAATAATATAAACTTAAGATTAACCTCAGACGTGGTGGAACTTTTTTTTTTTTTTTTTTTTTTCCGCATTACCGATGGGCAAATTAATTTGAAATTTGGTACACATGCTATTAAAGGTAATACAAAATTTATACTGAAAAAAAAAAAAAAAAAAAAAAAAAAAAAAAAAAAAAAAAAAAAAAGAAAGAAAGAAAAGAAAAGAAAAGAAAAGCCCCACCCCATCTGAGGTTTACCGTTTAGGGTAACCTCTTCAAGAATTCACACAGATTCCCAATTGCAATGTAGTTTATTATGTATTCAATATTTAGTGTATTTTATGTACTGCAGTGTACAAACAATTGCTGGGTGAGTGCATATGCCGTGTTGCTTCCTAGCCGTCTCTGCCTAACACTGTGCAGAGTGTGATTATTTTATATACCAGCACTGCATAATTGCAGTTTTATTTATATTATGTAAATGTACCTCAGGGGGTCATTAAAAATTTGTTTTGGAGTTTTTATATATTTTTTTTTTTATTCGATCTATCCATTTTTTTCTTTCTTTTCTTTCTTTCGACTTTGTCCATTTACCATTTATAGATTTAATACCATTACTAATTTACATGTTATCTGGAATCTGTTATGTATATTATACATTTATGAGAGGACATTTGAATATAATGTACTTTATATCAGATCTATGTCCTCCACAAATGTGGAGTAGAATGAAGATACAGTAAAAACGTTTCATATACACGTATGTACAGCTCTGGCCAAAAGTTCCCGAATGGGGCAGCGGCGGCCGCTGCGTTTTATCATAAAGATAACATAGTGTGGTTGCGGGTTGCCTATGCAAATCGTTCGGGAACTTTTGGCCAGAGCTGTACATTACATAGGCCTCTACTTTGTCTAGAATATACTGGTTTGTGCTGGGTGGGGAGAGCACATTGTGTACTGTATTGTACCTGTTGGTATGATTTTGAGAAGATGTGGAAGCATGGGAAATAATAATTCATGAATTATAACATATGTAAACAACACTGTTAATTCAGCTGGGCATATAGAGAGGAATACAATTTGAATATTAATAAGATGACCTCTCAAGGTGTGTAGCTAGGTACACTTCTGGACAAAAGTTTAAAAATGGGGCTGCATCGGCCGCTGCGTTTTCTCCATAGTGTGGTTACAGGTTGCCTATACAATTCATTCTAAAACTTTTGTCCAGAGCTGTACCTATGCAGAATTTAAAAGATGATACACTATACTTATCAATATGCACAGTGTGTATTCTTGGGCGTACATATATAACATATTTTCATGTTCATAAAATTCTGTTTTTGCTCTGCCATGGAGACATTGCTTACCATTTATGTAGACTTTTCTCTACGTTGCAAGATATGGATTCTGTCTTTTCTTAGTTTCCTTCAGTATAATAATATAAGCTAAGCAAAGGTATGTTCATAGCTGCTCTAAGATGAGAAATTTAAACAAAAGACAAAATGTACATACACCTTGTGCCAGTTCATGCCCAGATGGACATTTATTTGTAGGTCATTTCACTGGTACTGTGGATCTGACTTACTGAGAACTTAATTAAGAACTTTTAAATTTCATGAATGACCTAATATTATTTATCTTTGTTTCAGGTATTATCAAGAGTGTATCCTACATGACAGTTTATTGCAGTCGCATGTGGTGGCCGCCTGAAGTCTCATTAGGTGGTTTCCTTCACATGTGTACCTTCTTAGCCTTCAGTGCTCTTACAATATTCAATTTTCTTAGTGCTATCTATGTTGGGCCAGGGTATCTTCCTAATGGGTGGGCACCGGTAAGTACCTCAACGTTATGTTTCATTATTAGATACAGTATTTGTCATGTCACTCAATTAGGTATGTTGTCGTTACTGAACTTCAAAACTAATTCACAAAAAGTCCTATATACTTTAATGATTGCATTTATTGTCAAATTATGAAAAAATTGATGACTACACAAAATTGTGATAATATATGTTATTACTATTCAAAAATTTGCACTGAATTTGCAATGTTATTCTTATGAGAGGGGAGAGTGGAGATTTAAAATGTATTTTGCTTATCATAATTGTGTGTAGTAAAGAAAGTCAATAAAAGGTTTGACTAATAAATAAATACATATGTAAAACAAAATTATTGCTGAGGCTGACATCTAGTAAAGGGTTTTCCCAGGCATTCTTTTCATTTGTGTTTGCCACAGTTTCAATATAAACATGACTATTATTATTACTATTGTTTAATTTTTACAATTTCCTAGGAGGATGAAAAGGAAGCACTGTTTCTTCAAAAATGCAAAGTGTGTCAAGGCTTCAAAGCTCCCAGATCGCACCACTGTCGTAAATGTAAGATTTTCCAACCATAAAGTTGACAAATAAAAATTGTCCAAATAAGATAGTATATTTATGCTTTGTTTATAATACAGCTGAGGAGTACTAGCATAAAAATAATACTTAAAGTTATATAGAACAATAACTATTTTCCCCTCATACAAAAGCAATATGTGAATAATAATCTTAACAACAAAATGCTTAAAAACAATTTTATTAGTTGATATTTGGCATAATGTACTGTATTTTTAATATTTATACCCATTGCAAAAAAAAAAAATAAAAAATAAACACTATAAATTAAAACTAAATTACATTGTTATTATTTACTCTGCAGTTCTCTTGTAACAAACATAACTTCTATTATTCTTACAGGTCAACGCTGTGTAACAAAAATGGACCACCACTGCCCTTGGATAAACAATTGTGTTGGGCATCGCAACCATGGCCACTTCACTGCATTTTTATTCTTTGCTGTGTGTGGCTGTTTTCAAGCAGCAATTGCATTAGCGTGCTCTCTTTATCATGCCCTCCATAGAGTAAGTTGTAGCCAAACCAGCAATGATGTTATTTAGAGGTTTGAGCTGACAAATTTACAAGATAGCTTTTTGGTGCTATCTTACAATATATAATAACATATTTGTCATTTGTCATATGTCAAAATATTTGTCATTTTGAGTTACAATACCCTGGAAGTTGTATAGACTAGAGGAGGCTAGACAAAATATAATGTATAATTAGGTGCATATCATCTCACTCAAGCAGGTAGTACCCTTTTGGCTTACGGGCCATGGTTTTTGACTATAAGTTTACAATTGATACGTGTCGTCACATTCAAAAACTAATTTCACGCGGTGTCACTAGCGTTCAATGCATAAAAGTTACATGAAGTAAGTTATAATAATTAGGAAAATACACAAATTAAAGACTAAATTCTTGCAACAACTTATTATTATGTATAAAAGTTGAAAACTTGTTATACTTAAAATTTATCATAAAATGCAAAATTTGCAAACCAAGAAAAGAGAGGAAGATTTGTTGCCTCTCTTTGTTTTGCAACTATGGCATGTTAAAACTAGATTTTTGTACCTGCATTTTATTTTGTTGGTCGGACTATACCTTTCAGATTATTTAATTGAGAACAATGAATATGTTACATATTTTGTATTACTTTATTTCTATAACTACTTAAACATAAGTTGTGTTTTAAAAATTTCGCTCTACTTGTGTATTCATAATATTTCACAAATACCTTTTTTTATGTTTTAGATAACATACTTGTACTATGGAGATGGTACTGAACCCATTATAACCCTGACTTTGACAGGGCTAGTGGCTTGTGTCTTTTGCCTTGGACTTGCTATCGGAGTGGTGCTTGCAGTAGGCATGCTGCTTTATTTTCAGGTATTTGTTTAATGCTGTAATTACTTGGATAAAATAATAATAGTGGTGGTTGTTTTTATGGTCATCAAAGCAGCAAGTAATCCACTTGCAATGTAATGCTCCATTAAAATTTATTTTAGGAAAAGATCTGATGTTTGCTTGTATTTTTTAATTTAATATTTCTATTATTTGATAATCTCCAAATGTGTTTGAATGTAAAGCAATGACAAATAAGTGACATTACATTAATAGATATACTTGTAAAGCCTTTTTATTCTATAATTTAGCTTCCAGTAACAGTATTTAGCAACACCTCTTTATTATTCGCTTATTTTTATTATTTTAGTTCCCAGTAATGTATGGTAATATTATTTTACATACTTCATTTATTTTTACAGCTTCGTGCTATCTGGAGGAACCAAACTGCTATTGAAGACTGGATTGTTGAAAAGGCTAAATATAGAAGACTTCATTGTGAGGCAGAAGAGGGTCCATTTGTATTTCCTTATAACTTAGGGCGTTGGGAAAATATGAAACAAGTTATAAATTTAACTTGTGAGCCTGTGGGTGATGGTACCGAGTGGCCTGTAGCAGAAGGCTGTGATCAGTTTACACTCACTGTAAGTTGTAAATAACAGCAAGCTCAAGCACAAAATTACAAATAACAATATAAAAATATATTTATTCATTTCTTTCATCCTACAATCACAATACACAACATGTTATGTTTTGTTATAGTCATAAGTTGTAGTTTTATATATATGTTAGCATCAAAACCCGAAATTGACCCAAAGTAGGTATTTTTGCTCATTTCGGCTTTTGGTTTGTTGCTTTTGACCAAAACCCGGAAGGCCAGTTTATTTCGGCTTTGGGTCACGAAATTTTGATCAATACTAGTTTTGAGCATTTCGCAAAAAGCAAAACCTGGTGTAAACATTTATATCTAGTTTTGGTCTTTGAATTTTGACCAGAACTAGTTGTGGTCAAAATAGAAAATCAAAAGCCGGAAAATGAACATTCCTATAATATATATATTATATGTTTAATAAATTACATGGAGAAAAAATAGTTATATTTTCTTTGTCTTGTAGAGAGAACAACTAATGCAGAAGGAGGAAAAACGACAGCGAGCTAGGAAATATGAAATAATGCGTAATTATTCAGGTGCCTGGCTACCATTAGTACATGGTATAAAAACCTTACTTTGTCCACCCTGCTCCGATGAACCTAGAATTAAACTCCGCGAGGGTGATGTGGTGACTGTAACGAGATGGAAAAAGTAAGCTTATATGATATACCTATATTCCTTTTATAGTAGAGGCTAATGATATACTTATATTCCTTTTATAGTAGAGGCTATTAGTATAGGGTGTAGTTTTATTAATTTTAGTATATTATTTAGTTTTATAAATAATTAGGAAAGGTTAAAACCATTTCAGCTTAAATATGTAATCAAGAAAAGGATAGGAGAAACCAACAAGCGCCTTACCACGATGAGGTCCATAGCTTTGTGAAATTCTTGATGGCACAGGACACAGGTGGCACAAAAAATTTAATTTAACTTGTAAATATCTGTGTAACCTGTGCCATCAAGAATTTCATCACACTACGGACCTTATCGTGGTAAGGTGCTTGTTTCTCTTATCCTTTTCTTGATTACATATTTAGTTTTATAGTTTATTATTATTATTGTTACTATTATTTTAATAAATATGTATGTTGTTTCTTTAAGTCTTAATTATATCCATACATAATTATGCTCATTTTGGTACACAGTAAACATAATTTATAATAAATGATCAACAAAATTGTAAATTTGAAAGAATATGATAGGAAAAACCAGCAAGAGCCTTATCATATTGAAGACAGTCCCATAGCTTGGTGAAAATCTTGTTAGCACAAACATTAAAAAAAAAAAACTAACACATTGGATAGCTTTTGGCACTAAACTCCAAGAGAAATAGAGTTTGTTTTGTCTTCATCAGTCCTTACAGACTCTGAGAGGAACTATAAATGATAGTGCTGAAAAGTATCCAATGTGTTAGTTGCTCCTATCCTTTTCTTTCAACTTTATTATACCTAACTGCGATGGCTTATTTCCCTGAACATCTCAAACAACACTGTAAAGCATAATAAAAAATAACTATTATAGACCAATTATATTGGAACTCAAAATTATGAGACTTATCTTAATGTTATTTTGCAGGCATTGGCTATTTGGAGAATTGGCAGCACTGAGTGAGAATGGTGATGATGGCTGGAGAGTACGAGGCTGGTTCCCTCGTAAAATAGCTGTAGACCTGCTTGACAGTGACATTAGACCTGTGATGCTCTCTCATGAAGAACGTAAGAAGCAATAAAGCTATTGCCTTATTATTGTATTGCCATCACTTAATGTTTATAAATTCATAGATAATGCATGAATGACATCATAAAAGTCATCTCCCAAATTAGTATTTTGTGTGCTTAATCGGCAAACCTAAGATTCACTTATGCATTTTTTTTTCTCTTTTTTTTTAAATTTTTTTTTATTTGTATTGCAATGTCTGATTTTGTGTACCCAGCAAGAGCTCATTTGTTGTTTTAACTTTTTATCTAGATTTATATTTTTAATTCCAAAATTTTGTGATTACATGCCACATGTACTCAAATTAAATTAGTATAGGATGACCTAAACGGTACAATTTTTTAAAATTATTTTATCAGAAGCTATTTTTATTGACTGTGTACTTTATACAATTTGTCATTAATTTACATCGCATTTTTAAAACATATTATTACTAGTATTTTTTTAATTAATTTATTTATTTTTTATTACAAAATATTTTTAATCTATTTAAATTATAAGTTAAAAATATTTTATTAAAGATGATCATATTTTATTCCACACATATTTGTAAAAGAGGTAGCACATGAAACATACTTAAAAATTTCTTTCTAAATTAATCCACAGTATAGTTAATTTATACATGATTTATTACAGATTTTTATATTATGGTGATTAGAATTCAAACATTATGTCATTATTTTCTTACTCTTGTCTTGTGGTGTTTTGAAACTAAAGATTTGCATATATAGACTAGTCTTTGCTCTACACAAAGTTGGGACATTTATAATGTATTGTATAGTGAACTGTTAAGTTGTGTACAGTATGCTACCTTTTTATAATATTTTGCCAAAAATAATTAGGATTAAATATGTTAAAATGCATTTTTTTTAAATGCAAATTTTAATTAAGCTTAATATTCAGGGTCACTTTTAAGATAGTGTAATGCCTCACTTTTGAGGTCTTGCAGAGGAGCTTTGTGCTTGAAAGCTTGGGAAGCTCACGCATAGAGGTTGCACATAGCCTCATAGAGCCTAAATGCAGTTTTATAATATTTTACTGATTATATACATACTTGATAAATCATCACAATTAAAAATAAAAATTAATATATAATATGTACAAAATTAAAATATAATAAAAATCTACCATTCCAAAATTTGTACCATATTTCCAATTCTTACATGTGGGGAACAAAAAATCAAATGGTAGATTTTTATTTAATTGAGGGCTTCGCATTACAGAATTTGTGTACTGTTGCAAACTCAGTCATCAAATTAAGTTTTACTTGATGCTGTACTTACGGCAAAAACAAATGTGCTCACTATATGTTTACGACAATGAAATTAATTGTTTAGTGCCAAGTCGTCAATTCTATACTAGCACACATAATATAAGTGTATAATTAAGTTTTACCTGTTAAGTAGTTGTATTTGTGTTGTTGAATAGTGACTGTACTCTTATGTAAATCTTTATTATTATTATCCTATTATTTATTTTTATTATTATTTTTGTGTTTTGTTATTCTAAGATTTTTTTTTTTTTTTTAAACGTTAAGAAAAATTGTCTATGTTATTATAATTGATAATTATAATATTTGATAGAAAAACACATAGATAGAGAGTAGGAAAAATTGGTGAATGGGAGATAATATGAGCTTACACTATCTCCCATTCCTCAATTTTTCCTAATCTATCTATGTTTTTTCTATCAAATATTTTAATTATCAATTAGATTTTTTAAATGTATTTTTAAGCATGATGTATTATTTTAGTTACAGTATTGCGTGTGTCGTTTTTCTGCTATATGGTCCATTGTCAACTTTAATTTGAAAAAAAAAAAAAAAAAAAAAGTCTCCGAATTTTGAAATTTTCTATGTCAGGTCATTTGTAGCAATATATAGGTATATATATATACATAAACACCCCCCCCCCCCCCCATTCATTTACAAGTTACAAAAAACTAGCATCACCATCATTATGCCTCAAAACAAACATATAAAATGACATCTTGGTCAGCTTATCAAGTCTGCCGGATAGAAACGTTGCTGTAGAGTTTTTTTGTGATGCGACCCTGAATCTTACCTGTTCTTTTCATAGACCTCATAGTCACATGGCAAAAAAAAAACATTCTACCACGACGTCTCTATTCGGAAGAACTGTTAATTCTCAAAGATAAAGAAAAAAAAAAAAAAAAGAAAAAAAAAGTGGGGGGGTCAAATGAAAATTTTTTACCCTGTTCCTGAAGCAGAATGGATCATATCTCTAAATCAAATGGGGCAGTATGACCAAGAAGGATATTAAATGATGTGTTTGTTGAAAGCATTAAAACTATAAAGCTACTAGTTGTTGATCAATAAACTCAACAGTTTAGATTTAAACATTCCAAAAAAAAATACAAGCATTTTTATTGTTACTGGTAAACAATACTGGCATACATATTATGTAATATATGAATGATAAAACAAAAACTTTCCTAATGAAATGTTTTCATCTTACCTTCTGTAAAGACACTGCTGGGCTTTACACTCGCTGTTGTCAATATACTGAAGTAACACTAATAAATTAATCATCACTTTGTACATAAAATTAAAAAACACTCGAATCACTTTTTTTTTTAATTGCATAGTTACGTTAGTCTCACAAAATGTTACACGTTTTCGAAGACTTTATACCAGATTTGAAAAAAGTTATCAATAATAATGTAGTATTATACTCCATACCTGGTGCTTGTAAAAAGGAATACATAGGTGAAACAAGTCACCCCTTACATATCAGGGTGAATGAGCACAGGCAATATATATTTATATATATATATATATATATATATATATATATATATATATATATATATATATATATATATATATATGTTTGAAAATTTGAATATCGAGCGAGGTGACATGATGATAAAAATTTCATTTTTGTCTTACCTTCTGTAAAACAACTGGGCTTTCACTCGCTGCTTAATTTGATGATAAAAATAACACACAACACCAAAACTTGTCACTATATAAATTAATAAAATACTCAATTCACAGTTTTTAAAAATCTATATACATAGCTATGTTATATTCACACACAATTGTAACGTTTTCGAGGGCGTATATAAAACTATATACTTGTCTGCCTCTCTTCATCAGCTTACTGACTCTTGCTCACGAGGCGAGCCGACCTCCGCAATGGGGGGTGTGGCTCGTTCTCGTCAGGTGGTTTATTATTATTTACATTTTCACCTGTACGGTCACGTGGTACACTTTTCTTAAAAGAATCTATGAGTGGAATCCAAATAGGTGGTAATTCAAAACTGGGCTGACTGATTGTTTCATTTTTTCTTCTTGCCATTTCTATTGATTCTAATATTTTTCTTTTTTTATAGTGACTCTCTCTTCCTATTACTTTTGTTTTTTCCCATAGAATTTGATGATTACTTTCCAGCGCATGATCTACTAGTTTTGAATATCCTGTATCTCTTTTTTCTATTTTTTGCCTGTGTTCATTCACCCTGATCTCTAATGGTCGACCTGTTTCTCCGATATATTCTTTCTCACAAACACAGGGAATAGAATATACTACATCTTTATTCATATTTTTCTTCATGTCTGGTTTTGTACGTGCTAAACTTGATTTTAATGTTTCTTTTGAAGAACAAACAATACGAAGATTGACTCCTTTACCTATACGTTGTATTTTTTCACTCAAACCTTGTATATAGGGGATGCAGATAGTTGCGTCTGGTTTCTTTTCTTCTGTTTTGTTTTTTTCTGTGCGGTTTTTATTTTTTATTTTAGCAACAACATGTAATGGATAGTCATTTTCTCTTAAAATCTCTTCTATTTTATTAATTTCTTCATTTCTTACGTTGTTATCATTGCAGTGCGTTTTTGCCCTATGTAACAATGTAGCTGCTATACCTGTTTTTGTTGAGTGTGGATGATTTGAGTTAAAATTCAGATATCTTCCACTGTCTGTCACTTTTCTATAGACTGAAGTTGTAATTTTGTTTTCTTTAGATCTTTTTACACGTACATCTAGGAACGGCAATTCACCTTCTTTTTCATACTCAATCGTGAATTTTATTGTCTCTGCCTGATTATTCATATGTTCTAAGAACGATTCAACTGGGGACTCATTTTGTGGCCATACTATGAAAGTATCGTCCACGTATCTTTTATATACCACTGGCTTTGGTGTATAACATTTTATCGCGTTATTTTCCAGTTTTTCAAGGTATATATCACTGAGAGCTGGTGATAATGGACAACCCATAGCTAAACCATTCTTCTGTTTATAAAAAGATCTATTGAATTCAAAGTATGTGTTTTTAATACATAACGATATTAAATTCATAATAGTTGCAACACTATGTTGTGTTCTATTTTTTAATGTTTTGTCAACTTCAAGTTTTTCTCTGGTAGCTAACAAGGCTTCATCTACTGGTACATTAGTAAATAGGCTTGTTACATCAAAACTAACCATAATATGCTTTTCTTCAATATTTCTTCCTTGAATTTCTTTAACAAAACAACTTGAATTTTTTATAAATGATGTACTACTTCCTAACAATGGATTAATAATTTTTACTAAATATTTCGCTAGCACGTGACTAGGCGAACCAATACTGCTAACTGTCTGATGTTGTGATGACCTTGCATCAAAAGAGTGTGCTTGAAAAAGGATTGAACTATGCTGTTACTCCAAGTCAAGTTCCAACGTTAGAAATTATCAGAAATATTGAGGTAGGCGCTGTATATTTAGGACCAGAGAAAGCAGAAGAATTTAGAGTTAAAATAAAACAAGCAATAGAAAAACATAAACAAACAAAAAGTAATCTTACAGATGAAGAAAATGAGGCGTTACAACAACTTAAGTCAAATAAATCCATAATAATAAGAAAAGCAGATAAAGGTAATGTGACGGTGGTTATGAACAAAGAAGAATATAATAAAAAGTTAAAAGAATTAGTAGACAGCTCTGATTATCAAATTTTAAATTCAAACCCTACTGGAAATTTAGAGAGAAATGTAAATTCTGCATTATGTAAGCTAAAAGAAATGAAAAAAGTAACACGTCTTCAATTAGCTCCACGTCATTGCAAACCACCACATATTTATGGTCTACCAAAGATACATAAAAAAGAAGTACCGCTTAGACCTATTGTTAGCAGTATTGGTTCGCCTAGTCACGTGCTAGCGAAATATTTAGTAAAAATTATTAATCCATTGTTAGGAAGTAGTACATCATTTATAAAAAATTCAAGTTGTTTTGTTAAAGAAATTCAAGGAAGAAATATTGAAGAAAAGCATATTATGGTTAGTTTTGATGTAACAAGCCTATTTACTAATGTACCAGTAGATGAAGCCTTGTTAGCTACCAGAGAAAAACTTGAAGTTGACAAAACATTAAAAAATAGAACACAACATAGTGTTGCAACTATTATGAATTTAATATCGTTATGTATTAAAAACACATACTTTGAATTCAATAGATCTTTTTATAAACAGAAGAATGGTTTAGCTATGGGTTGTCCATTATCACCAGCTCTCAGTGATATATACCTTGAAAAACTGGAAAATAACGCGATAAAATGTTATACACCAAAGCCAGTGGTATATAAAAGATACGTGGACGATACTTTCATAGTATGGCCACAAAATGAGTCCCCAGTTGAATCGTTCTTAGAACATATGAATAATCAGGCAGAGACAATAAAATTCACGATTGAGTATGAAAAAGAAGGTGAATTGCCGTTCCTAGATGTACGTGTAAAAAGATCTAAAGAAAACAAAATTACAACTTCAGTCTATAGAAAAGTGACAGACAGTGGAAGATATCTGAATTTTAACTCAAATCATCCACACTCAACAAAAACAGGTATAGCAGCTACATTGTTACATAGGGCAAAAACGCACTGCAATGATAACAACGTAAGAAATGAAGAAATTAATAAAATAGAAGAGATTTTAAGAGAAAATGACTATCCATTACATGTTGTTGCTAAAATAAAAAATAAAAACCGCACAGAAAAAAACAAAACAGAAGAAAAGAAACCAGACGCAACTATCTGCATCCCCTATATACAAGGTTTGAGTGAAAAAATACAACGTATAGGTAAAGGAGTCAATCTTCGTATTGTTTGTTCTTCAAAAGAAACATTAAAATCAAGTTTAGCACGTACAAAACCAGACATGAAGAAAAATATGAATAAAGATGTAGTATATTCTATTCCCTGTGTTTGTGAGAAAGAATATATCGGAGAAACAGGTCGACCATTAGAGATCAGGGTGAATGAACACAGGCAAAAAATAGAAAAAAGAGATACAGGATATTCAAAACTAGTAGATCATGCGCTGGAAAGTAATCATCAAATTCTATGGGAAAAAACAAAAGTAATAGGAAGAGAGAGTCACTATAAAAAAAGAAAAATATTAGAATCAATAGAAATGGCAAGAAGAAAAAATGAAACAATCAGTCAGCCCAGTTTTGAATTACCACCTATTTGGATTCCACTCATAGATTCTTTTAAGAAAAGTGTACCACGTGACCGTACAGGTGAAAATGTAAATAATAATAAACCACCTGACGAGAACGAGCCACACCCCCCATTGCGGAGGTCGGCTCGCCTCGTGAGCAAGAGTCAGTAAGCTGATGAAGAGAGGCAGACAAGTATATAGTTTTATATACGCCCTCGAAAACGTTACAATTGTGTGTGAATATAACATAGCTATGTATATAGATTTTTAAAAACTGTGAATTGAGTATTTTATTAATTTATATAGTGACAAGTTTTGGTGTTGTGTGTTATTTTTATCATCAAATTAAGCAGCGAGTGAAAGCCCAGTTGTTTTACAGAAGGTAAGACAAAAATGAAATTTTTATCATATATATATATGTATCGATCTTCTCACGTCAAGATGAAGCTACTACACTTTACAAATTTCCGAAGAATGAACGATCTACACTTTACAAATTTGCGGCTACCTGGAACTTCACCTACCTGTTTTATATAGCAGAAGCTTCAGGTAGCCGTGACTTTGTAAAGTGTAGATCGTTCGTTCTTCGGAAATTTGTAAAGTGTAGTAGCTTCATCTTGACGCGAAAGGATCGATATATATATATATATATATATATATATATATATATATATATATATATATATATATATATATATATATATATATATATATATATATATATATATACACACACATACTTATATAGGATATATATATTCTAAACATTTAAACCGCACAGTAGATAATAATCACCAAATTCAATGGGAAGAGTCTAAAATTATAGGAAGAAAAACTCATTATAAAGAGATTTTTTTAGAAGCAACAGAAATGGCAAGAAGGCATAAGATGAAACAATTATCAGTCGACCAATTTTTGAATTACCGCAAATTTGGATCCCTCTTTTAAAAACATTTGATAAGAAAGTACAATGTAATAGTAATAAAAATAAAGTCAATGCTTTGCTTGCACCTGAGGAGGTAGGTGCCCGGTGGGTGCCCCCCCCCCCCCCCTCTTAGGTGGTCAATGCGTTGAACAGTGGCGCATAGGAGTTGGTGTGTTCCGAAGAAGAAGAGGAACAATTCTATCAAATTTTGATATAATTATAATCTTCGAAAATGTTAAACATTTTATGAGAATAACATAGCTATATTATGTAATTTAAAAACAACAACTGTGAATTGAGTGTTTTATTAATTTTATGTACAAAAACATAATTATTTTATTAGTGTTCATTATTATTCAAGATAATGCCAACAGTGAGTGTAAACCCCAGTGTCTTCACAGAAGGTAAGACAAAAGTATTTCATCAAGAAAGTTTTTTATCATCATACAACCTTGCTAGTAATTCAACATTATTTGAAACATATTATATATATATCGATGTCTCCGCGTCAAAAGCGAGCATCTACACTTTCCAGATTTCCGACCAAACGACTATCTACACTTTCCGAGTAGCGCTGTAACCGGACTAGCGGCCATAAGCTTAACATTGCAGATGTTCGGTGGCGGAAAGTGTAGATAGTCGTTTTGTCGGAAATCTGGAAAGTGTAGATGCTCGCTTTTGACGCGGAGGCATCGATATATAATTAAATAACATACTCGTGCACAACAATGACAAAAAGCTCTTGACGAATTTGTGAATAAAGTTTTATTTGGTGTTTAGATTTTTATCTTCATGTAAAATGTGGTTAGGTTTGCTTAGAGGTTTGCTTGGGACCTAAAAATAATGACTCTAAATTTGCTTTTATGGATAACTAATTGTAATCAATTATACACATAGTTAACCAAAATCTGCATTGATAAGCTTTTTGTAGTTTTGTATCGAGTCTTTCTCTTCGACGTATTGGTGGAGTTTAAAAATTATTTTAAGTCTGCCAAAAATATATTTATATTGTTTGTTATATTTATATATGTCTTTATCACATTTGCCAAATACTTTACGTAGGAGTAACTTTTATGATTCATTTCCAGTTTTAGAATAACAATCCCAAGTCACTAACTATTGTTTAAAGTTGCACTTCATTGTTTAAGTATTTTAATGGTTAAGTAGTTTAATTCTAAAAAATAATTACATAAATTACTATCCAGATGAATATTTTCTAGTATTTTTCTATTGCATTCTTAATTTTAAATTTGTTATGCTAATTATTAATATTTTTATACAATTTTTAAAATTAAACGTGATTTTTTTTTTTATGTAGATATTTTATTTTTATTATTTTCTCCCATGCTATTTTATTGTTGAGCATCATTTTGATGACAGGGCATTAGAAATATCAGTTAAGATATATATCAATGACTCCAAATTGCAGGTTAAAAAATGAAGACTTTTAACTTTTGATCCCTCCTTTTAAGAAAACAAATACTGTGTGTGCCTGCATATGTTTGTAAATGTATTCACAATTTTTTTGCTGTTGTTATCTATTGAAATTACAGTGTGCCATAAATGCATCACCAATACAATGCATTTACAACCTTTTGCTCTAAGGTAATTTTGTTACTCCTGTATTCCTCTTATCTGAACTTTTCTATCTCTATAATTATATATTTTATATTTAGTTCAATTAACTGAAAATGTAAGCTACAACAAATAATGTTTGTATGGGTATTTAAATTACAATTTTATTAATCCAACTATTCTGAATCGTAAAAATATACTCACATGAAATCGTAACTTGTTTTGTTTTTAGCCATAAATATGCAGTCACTAATTTATATCATGGTATAGTTCTTCTAAACTCTGTAAACTATAACTTTGTCTCTAACTCCTTTTATATTTATATATAGGCTAATTATATAGCCTATATATCGCTGACCGCTAAACGCACGTCTAAATGGAGAAAAAGCAAATTTCATATTGCTGCGAGTGATGCATATGCACCTTCCAGCTTCCATGGCCTTCATGAGTGATGTGTGTATGTATAAGCTATGTTGTGAGCAATGCTTATTCACCACTCGCGACAATATGACAATTGCTTTTACCCATTTAGACGAGCGGCCAGCAATATACTGTATAATATTGTTGTGGTGCTGCTATATTGTCCAATGTCTACTACTTGGCCATGCAAAAAATAATAATAATAATAATAATAAAAATAAAAATCTACCCCCCCCCCCCTCCATTTTTTTTTTGCAGGTCAATCACAGCAAAAAATAAATAAATAAAAAGTTTTTCAAGAGAACGGGGCAGCAGCCGCCACAGTGTTTTCTCATAAAGATAGCATAGTGTGGTTGCGGGTTGCCTATGCAAATTGTTCTCAAACTTTTGGCCAGAGCTGTACATTGGACATTACAGCAGCGATCACAATGATATAGGCCTATATAATACTTAAATACAGATTCTTTAAAATTTTACTCCCCCCATGAGATATATTCCAGTACATAAATATTAATAAATGTGAAATCGAGATATTTAGGAAAATTAACTATCGCGGTTAGGTATGATAAATGTGAAAGAAAATGATAGGAGCAATTCATAGTTTCTCTCCGAGTCTGTAAGGACTGATGACGGCAAAACACACTCTATCTCTCTTGGAGTTTATTGCTGAAATATATCCGCATGTGTTAGTTTTCTATCTCTGTGCTAGCAAGATTTTCACCAAACTATGGGACTCTCTTCACTATGGTAAGGCCCTTGCTGGTTTCTCCTATCCTTTTCTTTCAAATTTATCATAAATGTGAAATCTGCTTTAAAATCATTTTCAAATTGCATTATTTTTAGTTAAATATAAAAAATATTTTTAACTACAGAATAGTATAGTAAGTCAATGTATGTGCACTCTGAAGGGTTGGTGTGACACCCCTGTTCTATCATATATAATAATTTAAGTAAATTTAAAACAAAATCCTTTTTAATACACATGTTAAGAAAATATGCTGCTATAGCATGAGCAAATGTAAGTATATAATACTCCTACCCACTTAAAACTGTACAGTGTACTTAATAAAACTTTTATTATTATTAGTGTGTTACATAATACAACAAACACCATATCATATTTTAATAATAATTTATTGTTTTAAACAATTAACTGTCTTTTATTTCTTTAACATTCTCATATAATATATATATATTAAACATATTACCAAACATTTTTAATAATAAAACTTATAAATTCATGCTTATAATCTTATAATAATTAAGGGAGAGTCTACTTTGCAATAGTTGATTGATCAAAAAACACATTAGAAAATGATTGAAATGGGAAATATTTTAATATTTGCTCACATGCAAGAAATCCCTGTCAGTAACAACTCAATGCCCCATTCCTCAAAATTTAATTATTTATTTTATTATTATTTTTTTTTTTTGCACATTTATGTGTTTTTCTATCAAATTCATGCTTAGTAAAACAATAGGATAGTGATAGGACGAGAGAAATTAGAGCACCGTGTATTGAAAGTTAATACAGAGCGAAATTCTCTAATTTTGATAGTATAATGGAGTAGGGATTCAAATCAATTCACTAGCATTTTGGCTAGGACGTCCTAGCCAAAATGCTAGTGAATTGATTTGAATCCCTACTCCATTATACTATCAAAATTAGAGAATTTCGCTCTGTATTAACTTTCAATACACGGTGCTCTAATTTCTCTCGTCCTATCACTATCCTATTGTTTTAGTAGCATTAACCGCGATGGTTTTTTCACATATTTAAATTCATGCTTAGGGTAATAAATACTAAAAAAAATTGTCTATGCAATTATGCAATAATTGGTAATTATAAGAGTTAATAAAAAAACTCATAGATAGATTAGGAAAAATTGGGGAATGGGAGGTGGTACGAGCTTACACTAACAGGGATGTCGCGGTAGAGAAAATATTATAACCCAGACTGTAAAGAAATTTAAGTGCATTTGTAAGTTGCTCATATCTCATATTGCTCTGTAGAATCATCGCAGAATATTTTCTCTACCACTGCGTCCCTGTTAGTGTAAGCTCATACTATCTCCCATTCCCCATTTTTTTCTAATCTATCTGTGTTTTTCTATCAAATCTTTTAATTACCAAATTCATGCTTAAAATAATAATAAAATGAAACTTTATGTGTAATGCACTTGTTTGTAGTTTTTAGATATGAAAATACTGATACTTATTATGTAAGGTAAATGAATTCAAAATATCTAAGAAAATAAGCTGATTTTGTTTCTTTCTTTAGTATAGTTTAATAATGAATTGTGATAATACTTAAAAATCTTACAGCACTGACACAGAGTCACAAAAATATAGTCAATTGCTGTGGTGAATGACTATTATGTGTGTGTGAATATATATATATCGAGGGTGCTCCGCTATAATGTCCTAAGTCCACTTGACCTTGAAAAATAAAAAATCGTCGGATCAACCCCAAATTTTGGATTTATCCATTTCAGGTCATTTGCAGCAAAAAATATTTTTCAAGGTCAAATGGACTTAGGACATTATAGCGGAGCACCCTCGATATATATATATATATATATATATATATATATATATATATATATATATATAAGGTATATATAATTTAGCGCCATTTAAAAACATGGATAATGTAAAGGTTGCTCACTGCAGTACAGATGTATCCAAAACATATTAAAGCTAGCAAGCATTTACGTTGTGTGTTCTTGAGTTAAAATTGTACAAAAAACTATGGAAACTTTATTTCAGTGCAAGTGCAGAACAACAACTCATGGCAACACCAGATTTTTGTAATTAAAATAATTTACATGCTTATACTATGCAGACAATGCAGGACAACAGTGTCCAGAAGGCTGGCCTTTTAGCCTGGTTGTAAGACAACATAAAAATTCAAGCTGCATTTTACTTCTATAACAAAGAAGTAGCAGCAATCACATATATATGATATCATACTCCATAACATATAGATCAAAAATGGACATCACATTTATAATAACAAGAAAAACTCATGAACGAGTGAGTCTCTGTGTGAATACTCTAAATCACATTGAACAAACAATTGCAAATATGATTGAAAGGTTAGGTACACAATTATATAGGAATTAAATATTTGTACTATACTATGATCACCATTGTAAATTATAAGACACAATTGTTTACACAAAATATTGGTGTGAACTTGAATTTGTTATTAACAAATTGCAACAATTATTCTAGCATTGGTTGCGGGGTATACAATACAAATATTATACAGGTTCAGGTAATCAAAACAACATTTTTTTGTCTATAAAACAAAACAGTGAAGGGGCAAACTAATGAATTTTTTTTACTTCAGCAAGATTTTGCATGTGACGCTACACATTTCTGATTGAAAACAAAACAACATGGAAGGTGTTGCAATAGGGATTATGGCTATTATTGTTTTATATTATTATTGCATTTTCTTAAATGTAATTTTCTAATAGGGTAAGCCAACAGAATTGCTCTAATTGACCTAGAGATGATCTCTAAACCTTTCTATTCTGACACTAATATAACCCCATACATTTCCTCTTACACTTATGTTATGTTTTCTTTTTCATCCACCAATCAGAGCAAGTTTTTTTTTTTTTTTTTTTTTTTTTTTTAATATTGCCCCTTCCTCTTTTTTTATCTAATCTTATGAAAACATTATTTGTAATTCGTTCACTCTTTCCAACATGTCCAAACCAATGTGAAACATTACTTTCATACTTATCAGTCAGTGTTTCTTACACAGTCATTCATTATGAATTCTTCCAACATCCTACCTAATCTTGTCCTACTACACATGTGCCTAAGGCAACTCATATATCTACAGCATTTACCTTACTCAAATGCCTACTACCCAAGCTTCAGCCCCATGCACATTAGTTTGGAGTAAAAGACAGAATTGTACACTTACAGTTACCCTGCATTTACTCCACTTCATATCTTAATTATAAGCTATTTATACTTTTATTATCAATGAAATACTCTGTATACTTGAAATCATTTGCTTAATTGCTCATATTCACCCTCACACATGCCTTGCTACCTTCAAACATAGCTGTTACTAATTTAAAAGCACAAAAATCTTTCACCCCAACTAAAACCCTCCACAACACATTTCTGTTCACTCTATCATACACACTTTCCTTAATCTACAATAACAGCAAAAATTTTCTGCTTGGCATTCATGCAAACATTTTTCAGTTAACATTTATTCCATGCAATCTTGAAAAATCTGATATTGAATATTGATGCTTACCTGTCGAAGTGAACAAACTACACTTAACAAAATTTGTGAAAAATGACCAATCTACACTTTACAAAATCCAAGTTTACCCATCTAGTTCTCCTGTTAAAACATGTAGAAGCGCCAAACGTAGATCGTTCTTTTTGATTGAAATTTGTAAAGTGTAGTTCGTTCACTTTGACGGGTAAGCATTGATATCTGGCCAGTATCTATCAGGTATCTATCAGGTATGAAACCCCATGACTCCAAATTTTTACAATATGTAACCTTTTGCACTCTATTACATTAATTACTGTTCTTCCATATGCATTTTAATTTAATAGGTATATTTAACAGACTTATTCCTATGATTTTTACAGTCATACACATCACCTTTGTCTGAGCCCTTAAATGAGCTCACAAAAACATTTGTTTAGCATATAGAGGGATATGGGATATGCCTATCTCAAAATTTGACCAACAATTGTACACATGGCACAATTCAATAAGGACATTTATTCCATGCAATGGAGATCATATGGTAATTGTACTAGTTATCAGCATGCTTGCCGCAATTATCGGCAGGTGTTTGCTGCTTTTTTAAAATACGTTCCACTCATTTGAGAGGTTTGAAATTTTTAAACAAAAATTATTGCTTGAGAATCTCTTTTGTGCTAAAATTTCAAAGCCCTAAAATTAGTGGAAGGTATTTAAAAAAAATCTACAACTGCCGTTAACAGTGACCTGCCGATAACTAGTACACTTACCATATTTACTTTAAAATTGTTGGCATATTTTGAGATGGAGTACACACGATTGTGTTAATTAATTTTTACCACTTAAATCCATTGGTAACTTACGCGGGCAAAAATGGCAACAATATATATATATATATATATATATATATATATATATATATATATATATATATATATATAAGACACAAGGATGTTATGTTGTAACCACTAGATGTTGCTCGTGTTTGCATCGTTTACGTCTTGCATGCGTGACCGGTCGGCCAGACACCAGTCGTCTCTCGTAATGCAGCCACTAAACTTGTGAAAATTTACCCTTTCCTCTCTCTTCATGCACAGCATAAAAGTTGAAAACACGAGCAATACCTACTGGCTAACAAATAAAATATTTGTGTCTTATAGAAAAAATAGCACATTATGCAATGTTTTTTTTTTTTTTTCTCGGTATTAATTTTCAATACATAGTGCTCTAATTCTCTCAAACTATTTTCTATCCTTTTATATTAGTATCATTAACCGCGATGGTTTTTTCATATATTATACATTATGCAATGTTGCCATTTTTGCCCACATAAGTAATCAAGGGATTCAAATGGTAAAAATTCTTATCGGATTCATGTGTACATTATGCTTATACAATATTATAACTTTGCACAAGGTTTCTATGAGAGCAAAAATGCTCCATAAGTTTAGACTTGTGTAATAGAAGAAGTGTCCAAAATTATGTACGGTAATATAGATTAAATACAGTAAAAAGATTAACTTTGGAAACAGCTGTCTTTGCTTTCAGAAAAATATGCAAGCCTTATTTTTTAAGGACTGTAGAATATTAATATATAATATATATCTATGTGCACAAATATACCTTATTGAAAATTATCTTACAGATTAGATGCTTGACAGATTGTTATTATCATTTGCCATCACACATTGCTTCAACAAATAAACTGGTGCCTTAACATTGACATATTCAACTATGAACAAAAAATTTAGTAAGAAATTTTAATGTTTCGAAAATCTTGAAAGACAGGAAACTTTTTTGAAACTGGTTTTTAAGTTTGGTTATATAGGCCTATATATATTTATAATTGCGTTGATGAATAAATAGATGTAAAGGCACGCTTAAGAATTTCTAATTCTATTATTTTCTGTAGGTATAGCTTAATTCCAATTCTTCATTCACACTATAAACACTAGAACCCTGTCTTAAATTAATACTTATTTCATATTTGTTTCATATTTCATATTTGTGGAAGTTAGATTACTGATTGATAACATTTCATATCATATTGTGGTATAATTTCTATTTAAGTGCCTTGTTTCTTATGGCAATACCATGCATTTATATGAGGACTTTAATGAACATATTGCTTTATATTAATACTTGGTATTTTCATAAGGCAATAAAATAAAAATTGATATCACTGTGTTAGTATGTACATAAAAATAAAAGCAACACAGTATATATACAAGAGAGTATTTATAAAGGCATAACCTTATAAAGTTAATAATAATACTGTGAAGCACTACTAAAGATACATAAGCTTTTTAAATTCCGGTTATCATTATATTTGTTTAATAATAATTAATTATCATAGTATAAATAATTTGATAAGTTACCAAAGAAAAAAACCTACAAGCGTCTTTTCATGATTGCTATAGGTGAAGATCTTGTAGATGCAGTAAACTGTGCCACCAAGATCTTTACCTAGCTATGAAAGTTTTACACAAATATTTATAATGGTTAAGATGTTTAAGAGGTAACAACCTCATTCCTAAGAGTGTAGCTTGTAATAAAATAAAAATAAATTTATTGATCAAAAGTTGACCAAAGCAGATATATTATGTTCTTTCCTTTGATAACATATCCAAACTGAAATGGTTTCAAATTTCCTATTGATTCAATTGTTAAACAGGTAAGTATCATGACAATAACTTTTAGTTAGGTAAAGGCTGAAGTGGTTTACATTATGGTTAAACTTTAAACGTCAAGGATTATTGCATTAACAAATGACCTAAAAGTAGAAAAACAGTAAATATAGAGCTCAAGCTTTATAGAGTTTGCTGCGGGCTCTGGCTGGCTTCATTGCAGTTAAGTGTAGGCAGGCATATATAAGGCAAAGAGTAAGGAATAAGGCCGCATAAATCAAGAGTTGTGGAAATCGACCAGGAAGCCAAAGAATTTGCAAAGAAACGTCCAGAGATTCACTCTGGGTATCTGAAAAAAAAATATATATATGAAAGAAAAAATAATACAATAAAAATTTAAAAAAGTTACCAGTTTGATTGACAGTGTTAAAATTATGCAAGAGCTAAAATGATAATAATAATAATAGTTCTTTATTGGGTTTAAAATGGGAGTATATATATAAAAAAAAAAAGAAGACAAAAACAACAAGTAAGTAACCTATACTTTTATCTCACACCTTTATCAGAAAAACTGCTTTGTCAATAAATAACATAAAAATACATGTATTAACAAATATAGACAAGTGGTTATTGATTACAATGGAAGAGGGGTTCTAGCCATAACTGGCAAAGCGTTATATAAAGAAACAACTCTAGGAAAAAATGAACTTGTATAAGCAGAGTCGCCCCTTGGACAATCTAAAGTAATAGAACTAAAACGCAAGACTTTCTTTAATAATTAATTAATTTAAATATTTATTTACATAATAATAATAATAATCTTATCTATTATGTATACATTTTGAAAGACTCCGAGAGAAATCAATAGAAATGAACAGCGTAGCGCACTAGTTAACCAAAGACAGCATGGAAAAATGTACACTCTCTCAAACTTCCTATATATCTTTTAGCATCAGCATCACCTGGGGTTATTGTTGTTTGTTTGCATATTCATTATTCTATTTATTTGCTTTCAGTTACTTATTTTTTCCTTCTTCTCATTCTTATTTTTTACAACACTGTGAGGCTAAATTTATATATTAAACATACAATGCTTTTTTACGTGTTTAAAGACCAAATAATAATAATGATAATTAAAATAAATTAATTCAATGGACACAACTACTGAAAATGTGAAATATATATAAAATTGCTTCCTCCTCCCCTTTTTTTTAATTGCAAACTATTATTATGTGTTATCTAGATTACAATTCTTAAAAATAAAATTTATAGTACTGCGACAGCATTTTTATGCACTTACTCTGAAATCACCTTATCAGTTAATGATTAGATGATAATGCAAGTCTGATAAGTAATAAAAGCACATATGTATAGTGCCACAATACACAACCTCAACATGCAATCACACAGACCAAAACTTGAAAATTCACAAATATTTTATTTCTCTATTCTTTCTTTTTAGGGAAAGGAATAAAGGATAGGAGAAAATCTGCAAGGGTCTTACCATAGTGAAGAGAGTCCAATAGTTTGGTGAAAATCTTGCTAGCACAGAGATACCAAAAACTAACACTGTCATATATATTGGATAGCTGTCGGCAACAAACTCCAAAATCTATTTAATATGTCGCCCTTGTTGCGTCCAAAGGGCGTAAAGGTCATCTTGCAAAAGGAATACTTGCATTTTTATCCAGTATCACAAGGGGCATACTTGCACTTACTTGGTTTTACATGTTAAGCTTATGGCGGATGCACACACAGCATTGAAAGTAGAGAACTTTAACAGAGAAGCGACATCCCAAAAAGTTAGGCAGACCCGCAACACTCATTTCTTTAAAATTGGCAACGCTGCAGACAAAATTACTATTGCGCGCTCTCTCATTGGCGCCTTGATTTGGCCACTTGTGGCCTCTGATTGGTGCTTCAAAACGCAACGTTGCCAAGTCAAAATTGTTGAGTGTTGCAGTCTGCCTAAAACATGGGGATGTCGTTTCTCTGTTAAAGATCTCTAATTGAAAGTAGCCAAATGCAAGTACGCCCTTTGTGAAAAAGTATCCAAATGCAAGTACACCCTTTGCGAACAACTATCCAAATGCAAGTATGCCCTTTGGATGCAACATGGGCAATGTGTCAGTCTTATATGTATATGCTAGTAAAGTTTTCACCAAAATGTAAGACTGTCTTGGTCTTGCAAGGACCTTGCTGGTTTTCTCCTAAACTAATCTTTTAAATTTATCATACTTCATACTTAACCATTATGGTTTATTTTCCTCAATATATATTTCTTTAATAGTGTTATCGACTGAATGACTGAACTGATACACAAATGAGAATATGAAAACAATTAACTCTTTAAAAGTTAGACCTTAGACACCTTTCTCTCTCTCTCTCTCTCTCTCTCTCTCTCTCTCTCTCTCTCTCTCTCTCTCTCTCTCTCTCTCTCTCTCTCTCTCTCTCTCTCTCTCTCTGTTTCCCAAAAACTTACCAAATGCTAAAGCTCCATAGCCCATCTTTGATACACCCATACGATATGAGCATGTTGGTATAAGCAGTTCATGCATGGAAGCTAAATTCCTTAATTTTAGATTTGTTGGTTCCTCTAGACCTCCACTAATACCATAGCGACCATCACGTTCTGCAGATGTATGAGATGCTTTATGATCGTGAGCTGAAAGTATCAGATGTGGTTGAAGAGAAGTCAAAACCTATGAAATAAATAAGTAACTTAATATTTTGCAGACATACAGACTACAAAATAACATTTCATTTTAGGCATGGGTACACAATTATACATGTAGAATAAAGAGAATACTAGAAAACTAACAGATAAAATTATTACAACTTTATATAAAATACAATGAAGAGTTGTGCTAAATTGTTCATCTGTGTGCCACTATTTTTCCTTTTTGTACAAGAAAGTGTAAGAGTATACTTACATGCTCAATAAAGGGACTTGGGTGTGGCAACAGAGGCAGGTGACTCAATATTATCCTTGTTTCATTCATGGAGCGAGATGGAAGTTTAGGAACTGTGTAGCGAAGTCTGTTAACCTGACAATTAAAAATAATAAAAAAATCAGCAATAAAATAAAATACAGAAAATTGTTATTGAACTGAAGATATGTATATTATGTGCTTTTCAGATATGAAAGCAATAAAATATCGCATTGTAAGCCAGAATAGTAATAAAGTGCAAGGTACAGAAGAAGAATAACCCATGGTAAAAACTAACCTACTGACAACCTAACCGTGATGGTTTATTCTCTTTAAAGCGACTCTCCAGATCAGACAACATGCCCTTTTGTTTCATTGAACACTTGATGGTATTTCCAAAAATACAATTATTTTGTTTAAGAACCCAATCGTGGCGCCTTAAACGTATAAGAAAAGTTTTAACTTATGCAACCCACAACACTTTTTTTATTGAATGTCACTAGTTATGACATCAGCAATAGTGCGTTTTGCCTACTTTACAATTTTTTCAAGCTCTATTTTAGAGTTACATTTGGGTAATAATGAAATTTCATTATGTTACTTAGTGTCCCATTTTGTATCAATTGAAATAAAAGTAATGTTGTTAGGTCTGGGGAGTAGCTTTAATTTTGCAACCCATGGTAAAAATTAATAAATGCATATTAGGACACAAAAAAATGACTGTGCGAAAGATTTGGTAGTACATACATACATACATATCATGACGCTATAAATCCCTTTCGGGGTAAGCCAACAACACAGATGTTTTATCCTGACCCAGTGATAGACCTCCACAACTTCCTATCCTGACATACTTCACTTGCTTCCGCCAGTCTCATACCTTGTTTCATACATTTCCTTTTGCATTTCATACTGCGTACATTCTTATTTTTCAAACATCTTCCAACCACCTCAGACCATGATGTTTTAGGCCTGCCTCTATCTCTCCTTCCATCCACTCTACTATGAAATACCTGCTTTGCTATTCTTTCATCACCCATTCTCTCAATAAATTAGGAAAAATTGGAGATTTTAGATAGTATAGACCTGTGGTATAGATCAATGGTTTAGACTGACAAGAACGCCAAACAAAGCAAAAAAAAAAAAAAAAAAAAAAAAAAAAAAAAAACTAATTCAAGCAAAAATGTTAACACATATGAATGCTCTATGAGTAAATATTTTTGGCCTGGGCTAGAAATTATTTTCTCTAATATGGCATCCCAGGTGACTCAGTTTTCCCGACAAGGAGAGGAAAATACTGTGATATGTTTCCGAGAGTGACCTTTTTTACTGCTTAAAGATGACTTTAGTCAGACAATCGTGCGACCTACTTGGATAGCATAAAATAGATAGATGTCCAAAAATTATTTTACTACAACATTTAGCAGATGTGCCGTCAACTTGGAACTCAACCAAGGTAGGCCAACATTCATCAGTGCTCTCGGATGATCACTAGGGTACATTTTTTTATAACCTCGTGTGGAATTGTCAGCCTAGACTTTTACCAGACACGCCTGAGACGCTAAACTCTAATCAACAGCTCATCATGCTCATGTCGGCAACATTATCGCAGACAACCCTTAGTTTATTCTCAAGAACCTATTAGTTTTCTTGCCAGGTGAAAGTGAAAAAATAGGAAGAGACTAAATATTATCAAGGGAAAGAGAGAAAAGTTCGTTAAAAACTTCAAGACTTCGACATTTTTTAGCTTCGATTGGAGGAGCTGGAGCTTTTAGTGTGGATGCAAAATACATATGCTCTAAAAGTAAAACATATATTTGCAAAAATTGATTGACTGCAGCCTCGGATCTACTACACTATCATATATAGGTAGTGCTACTTCAACATGGGAAGTATTAAATGTTGCATATAATCATATTTATTTGAACACTGTACTTTGTTTGATTTTATTTTAATTGTTAAATAAGTACACTATCACATCTGCAGCCAGGGCAAGAGACGAGACTGAAATTATAACAGGATATGGAACTCCACCCCACGACACCATTCAAATCTTTGTGAATCTGATACACCGCATCATCAAATGCACAATGAAATTATGCAACAAAGAAATATAATGAAATATCGTATAGGCCTAATTGTGAATCAATTATATATGTGGCAACAGTGTATTCCTGCATTCCAATCCTAGGGGGTGGGTAGGGTAGATGTGGGAGGTTAAAATCAGCCAATTACAATCTATGTATTATCTACAAAAATATCATGCAAACATCTGAAAGTTATTGTGTGCGCGTCCAACGAAGGTCAGGTCCATCTGACAGATGTAGGATTACATTAATTATAGCAAAAAGCGGCATCTACAAGCATCAAAGCTTTTAACCACGACAAACATCGGACAACCTGTCCCATTGCATGACAAAGTTGAGGTGTTATCTGAGTTGGGTTGTCGCAATACTATCAGTATTGTCGGCATTCTATAATTCTATAATTCTACAAGCTCATTCTATCTCCCATTCACGAATTTTTCCTAAAGTCTATGTGTTTCTCCATCAAATCTATTAATTATTTAATATTATGATATCATATAGAAAAAATAAATAATTATTATTTGGCATCCTTACAATAGAGATAATACTGGGGTTCCCCAATGAATGTGTCATGAAATGCTAATAAATTGTAGGTACAGTACCTTGATTAATGATGTATCTTTAATGTGTATAACATCAGGTTGGCCGAATTTCTCCTGAAATTTGGTGATTTTTTCATGTGTGATAGGCTCATTTTCCCCACCAATATCATTATCACCTGGCAAGTAAACTGTTTCAACTCCAGGTATGGATGGAAATATGTTGGTAAAACGTTGGAAGTATCGATCAAACTCAGCATATGTAGAAATACTTCCTTCATCCATAAGGTCACCAAGAAAGACTACAGCATGTGGACGGACATGATTTTGAGCTTGGTTAAATGTTTTTGCCAAGTACCTGTTACAAAAACTTGTTATTAGTCATTTTACATACTTTTCAGTTCACTTTTTTTTTTTTTTTTTTTTTTTTTTTTTTTTTTTTTTTTTGCATATATACGCTAAAATATAACAATCTTAAATAGCTACAGTTGTACAGATTTAAATAATATGAAGGGTAACTATTATCCTATAGATGTGCTGGAAACTAATTAATTACATTGAATATTGGTCCTAACTCAATTATAACTGCATTTTTATATAAGTTATTTAAATGGGAAAAAATTTATTCACTATACTAATTGAACTTTGAGAAATATTGACCAGAGGACAAGTTTGATGCCACCTTACAAGTTAGTCTATTTATGATACCCTCACTGTCAGTACAGTATAAAAATTTTCAAGAGAGGAGGAAATTAACATGGAAATTTAAATACATATAATATATTCTTCTCAAGCGTACTTGTCTGCCCAATTAAAGGATTCCCGCACTAGCTGTGAGCTATATATAGCCCACTCGAGCCGGTAAGTTCCATTGATTGATAATTTTCAATATTGATTATTCACCCTCTCGGTCGGGTTATTATTTTGTTCAGGGGTCTCTCAACACGCGCCATCTATTCAAGTGGTTCTGAAATTTTGTGACCAAGGTCATCACATCCTTACAACCTCATAAAAGTTTGTTTGAAGTTGATAAACTGAGCAATGAGCCCCAAACAAGAGCGCAATAATGCGATTTAAAATACATTAAATCTAATGGTGTTCGCAATTTTAAAAAATTCTTCGAACGAGAGGATGAATCATTATCAGACCACAGTATATTACACAGTAGGTTATCTCCTATACTGAGAATGTCAGATCAATGCACGCTACAATTGCGCCTGGGTGAAGCCTGCAGAACTAGACGTGTAAGGTTACTTCAAATGACGGCTTCTAGTTCTGCAGCCTTCACCCAGTCGCAATTATGGCGCGCATTTGATCTGACATTCTCAGTATAGGAGATACTCTACTGTATAGCTACTGTTTTACCAGATACACCATCATGATTATAATTATATTTACCTATCACTATCCCATCTTGCAAGAGTACCAATTGGAAAGCCCATTTCATATCGCTCTCCTATAATTTGTGGATCTGCTACCAACAATATACGAAGACAGCTTTCTTCATCAGACTTGCAAGATATGTCAGGCCACATTCGAGATTGTAGCCAGTAGGATGTCCATTCAATATAAATGACAACCATGAAAATAGTCCCTAAGAACAGTCTTCCACGTCGCCTGTAAAAATAAATATGAACACATTACTTAACATCACATTTATATAATATGTATGTACTCTGTACATACATAAATATCCACAACTGTGTGTGTGTGTGACGATGTATGTAATATGTAATATGATGTCTGTATGTATGTATATATAATTGACATATTACTATTATATACATACATGTAACAAATGCGATTGTATATATATATATATATATATATATATATATATATATATATATATATATATATATATATATATATATATATATTATATATATATATATATATATATACATATATATTGTAATCTTATATTTATAATTTAAAAATATGCCAAATGTGCCAAATATACATAGTCCTGTGTTTTTAAGTTAAACGTTATAACGTTTATAAGTGTGTGCCATATATACGAACCTTTGGATCAGAATCATCGAAGCTATATACTTATTTACATGTATGCATACCATATATATCACACTCTAAAAACAGTCTTGTGTGCGATGCGCACGAAGTTTTACTATTAAACCGGTATAATGTATAATACATATATACCTACAAGCATATTATACTGTTTATAGTAATATTAAACATAAATAAAATTCATTTTGTGAATACAGAGAACTCCCCGTGCAGTCCCCGTGCTAATTTAATTGTAAACATTTACATAACACACTTTGTATATAGATTTAACGCATTTCCCTTCCTACACCGACTATACAAAATCATGCAAGAGTGTATAATTAGTGTAAAAGAGAAGCAGAGTAAGAGCCCCAGGTTCATTCAGTCTACACCAAACCGTAGATACTGAATATGCTGAATATACATACATTTATAGTTAAACAACAAACCAAACCCCCGATTGAACGTAAACGTCGTAAACGTAAAATACAGGTAAAACACGCCCACACACCGGCACGCCCACTTGCACCTGTCGCCCCCCCCCCCCCCCCCCTCATCCGCGCAGTTCCCGACCCGGTATTTGAACTTGACATTAATGCTGTTCGTAAACCCTGTTCTCTGCACCAAAAATGACGATCGCCTATGGCTATTCAAATGGAATGCGCATTTTTTGGTGCAAGAAAACAGGGTTTACGAACAACACTATATGTACTTAAATACTTATAATACGTCTTATAATTCGAATAGTTGTTGTTTCTATCTCATTTTCACCCGTCACCTTTTTTTCTTAACTCCAGTCTCTCCAGTCGTCTCCAATACTGAAACCTGACTGAAACGAATAAGGAGCAAAATACCAAAAAGGAAAACAAACGAAACCAAACAGTGGACTCCGCGCGAAATTTTAAGGTGTATATTTACATATTTTTGTTATTGCATATTGCATAACATTTTGCATAATAAAATTCAACAATGAAAATGCAATGAAATGCTGCAATTTTATGTGAATTCATCTTTATATAGAATACGGATAATAAGATGAGCATGCCACAATGCGTGGCATCCATAACAATTATTGGAGCTTATCGGCTTTTGCGCGCGGGCAGCGAGGGTGCTGCGGGGAAAGCTATAATATATATAAGGCCGCTAAGGGCATGCAGGATAAGGGGAAAAACACGTTTTTTTGCTATTTTTGAGAAAACTACATTTCGGAGAATTCGGAAATTTAATTTCGGAAAAATTTAAATGATAATTACAAGCCATCATGATGCTTTTACTTTTATTTTAAGCAAAGAAGTTTTTTAAGTATTTTTTAAACCGATAACCTCTCCATTTAAAAAATAGGTTGTTAACATTTCAACAGCAAAAGTGCACATCATTTATAATTTAATTATTGCTTTGTTATATGAGCTGTGGACTTTTAAAAATGAATGAATTATATATTTCAACATCATGACTTATATCTATATCATAGCTTAATTATAGGTCTTATCCATACTCTGTGGGCACTTTTTGTAGTCTATAACTACAATCTCAGTTTATATAACCAGGTTATAACACCTAAACTACAATATATAAATATAGTAAATATACATTACTTTTATTATCATATTATTATTATTAAATTACAGGTGTCGCATATTATTGTCGTTATTATGGACCACCCGCTAGCAATATATTATATATTAATTATATATTATACATGTATTGAAAGACATGGAATTACGGACAATAGTTCATCAATCCATTCATCAAATTAATAAGTTTTATTATAAAGGAAATTTTAAATAAGCACAGAGGTGTTTTAATGCCGTATTAAATTTTAATTTCAAAACTATATTGTGATGCATAATATATATTATAAATTATAAATATAATCGTCGGCTCGGAATACTTTTGTCGTATATATGCAAAAGAAAAAATAAATAAATAAAAGGCATTTTGAACGTTGTCCCATGTAAACAGGTATACACTATAAGGCTTAATTTCCTTTTTTTTTTTTTTTTTTTTTTTTTTTTTTTTTCTTCTTCATATAGATATATATAAGAGACATTCTGAGCCGAAGAGATATTCAAATTATATGAATGGATTTAGCATGCAATCAAATTTATTGCTTGCATTATTAAATGAACAAGAAACAAGATTTACATTTGTACAATTTATTTGGCATTATGGTTATCCTATCAAAAATTTAAACACATCATTATAAATGTCCTAGTTCACTTGACTTTGATTTTGTTTCTGCTGCACTGAAATGGAAAAATAAAAAAAATCTGGGGTTAATTCCCCCCCCCCCCCCCCCCCCCAGCACCACGGCGATATTGATCTTCTCTCGTTGAAATGTAGCTTTGCTATACACTTAACAAATTTCCAAATAATTAATGATCTGCATACTTAACAAATTTGCAGCTACCTGGAGCTTTATATATTGTATTATTTTATATAGCAGAATTGCTCCAGGTAGCTGTGACTTTTTTGTAAAGTGTAGCATCGTATGCATTCTTGTACACATGTTATTAAGCATATTTGATGTGATATATTTATTGAGGGTTGATACAATCGTTCATTGTCTGGAAATTTGTAAAGTGTAGAAGCTTCATTTTGACAGGAGATCAATATATATTATAACATTTGTTTATTATTTTTATTATTTGGTATCAGTTATTGTTATATCATCAGTTCTGCTAGTCTTCTGAAAGTACAAAAACAATTATTAGAACCATCAAGTACTTATACATACATTAATAATAAATACAGTGCTTGATGCCTTTTTATATCTACTATAAGAACTGTACGTAACATATGAATATTTTTTGTGAATAGCACATTTAAGGACGAGGAAAAGGCACAATTAAATATGATATTGTCTTTTTCCATGGTTTTCTCTTTCCCATGCAATATACTGTATTAAATTTGTTTCTTCACAAATCACGATTTTCATTAAAATGTTTTGCGTTGTTGCAAACTTAAATTAGTGAGTAAATTGTTTACTCAATATGCTTTTATGGAAAAAATAATTTTATCACAAAGTTTGCAACAATTAACAAGTCATAAAATTAAGCAAATGATATTGAGCAATTATCAACATTATATGTAAAATACATTTAAATAAGTTTGTCTTTGAATTGCACTGTAAACTATATGTACGCATTAAATCGTCCTTCTCGCATCAAACTATACACTTTACAAATGTCACTCAAAATGAGTGATCTACGTACAGTTTTCAAATTCAAAAGTTACCTGTTAACGTCTCTGTTAAAAGCGTAAAGCGCCAAATGTAGATCATTTATATTGAGTGAAATTTGTTAAGTATAGTTTGTTCACTTTGGCACGAGGTACAAATTAAACGATAAAATAAGAATAATATAAGATTGCCAACCACCCAAGGACTGCAACCACTTCCAATTTTTGCAGTTATTAAGAGCTTGGTTTCCTGAACAGGCAATTCTTGGAGGTTCCAAGAATCAGAACTGGTTGCTAATAATTGAGTCTCCTAATTCCAAAAACCGCTTCTTCGATATTTCAATAAAGATGAGTTTCTTATCAATATCTGGTATAATATCACCTTTGTTGAAAATGGAGGAAGTATTTTTTTGGAACTATATAGTTGACTCAATTGTTTTAGTTACACACTATATAATGATTGAACAAAACAGAAAATCTATAAAAATTTATTTTTATTTGTCAATAGGTGTCAATATAGATAATCATATACCTTTACTCTCAGATGTAACATGAAATATAATACATAATGACTAATTGCAGACAATTTTAAAATTACTATAAGCACAAAAAGTGTAATATTCTGCATATAGCAAAAATACTTAGTCTTAGAGTCTTGTCAGTCAAAGTGACTGCAGTCTTTCATTCTGTTATTATCATAAAGAAGCTTTCACAATAATGTAGAATTCTACATTATTTCCAAACAAAATTGACCCCACAATAATATCAATTTTCTGTAACTTTGAGCAGCAGGTTTTTAGTTTTCACAATATATATATATTTTTTTCCCTAGACTTTTCCATAACTTTGTGTATCAACAAGAAGTTTTGCTGCACAGACTCTCTGCAATTTTTTTTTTGGGGGGGGGGGGGGGGGGGGGGGTGAAAATATTTAGGGCAGCATATTTGCTGTGCAAAACTGCAAAACAATGAATATTAAAATGCCCCTTTAAATCCATTGTGGAAGCTACTTAACAGGTGTGATCAAACTGGTAACCATGGCAGTCCTATAAAGGATTAAAAACACTAATGGTATGTAACTGTAATAGTTATTGACATATTTATGCTTGCAGCTATCTTCAGTATAGAAAATTGCATTTTTAAAATACTGTTTGTTCACTCATTTTAGGACTTTCAAAATTTTGGTATTAAATATATTTCCTATTTATCTGACTTTTATCAAAATTTCGAAGCCCTAAAATGAGTGCAAGGTACCTAAAAAATAATAATAACATATGCAACTCCCGATAGCTGCAGTACACACACAAACCACACATACAAAATATGTCATTAAAGAGGAAGTTCAGGGGTTACAACATAGCTTTTTCAATGTTAGATAATGAGAAGAACTGTTCATTGACGCACATGATACCCTAAAGCCCTTCCATAGCCCCGCAAACTTGCGCTCATTCTGCGAGACATGCGACCCGCTACAACATTTTCTATAGTAAAGCTGTAACTATGACCTAAAAGATATGGGACGTGTTGCATGTTTCGCAGGATGATCACGAGATTGCGGGGCTACAGAAGGGCTTTGGGTCATCACAGGTGAGTTTTTGAACAGTTCTTCTCATTATTTAACATTGATAAGAAGCCATGTTGTAACCCTTGAACTTCCTCTTAAAGATTTCCTAGTTTAGAAATTGTGTCCTGGCCTATTTATTTATTTAGTATATTACTAGTTAAATAAAATGGTTTTGAAAAAAATTTAAAATTAACTTGAGTAAAGCTATTTCTTTCTCTGTTGGCACACACAATGACTAGCAAAATGTAGTTGCCATTATTTGAAAACAAGTGATAAAAAAAGGGTTTCTGCAGATGTAAGGAGAGAATTTTTCTCCAAATTAAATTATCTTACTACTAAAACATATATAGCATATCACACAAATTCTTTCCTCATTAGTAACACATTTCATAGGTTTTTAGAGTAAAGAACTAATTTTAAAAGTTGATTAAAGTTCTTTTTCAAATATAATTTGTACCTAAAACTTTGAAGTTATCGATTCAAGCCAATTCAGTTTGAGAAAAAACAATGGATCTATTTAAGTTTAACATTTGATTCTGTATTAATACTACTAGGTAATATTAAATCATTTTCACAGAATCACTAACACTTGAACATTGCTGTATATATGTGCAAAGATTTGTATATTTTTTACTGAAATTTTTAATTTTATTGCATTGCATTAACAGTACAAAACTAATTCATATTCAAACTTATAATGATACATAATTGTTCCCCGAGTGGCACAGAAACTATGAACTTACAAACGTTTTACTATGAATAATCTGCGCGAAGCCCTTTTATTATAGACTTTACTATGAACTTGCTTGTAACAACTATGAACGATTTTATTTCGTCGAGCTAGCTCAGTTTTATTGGGGCTGAATTTGCTATGAACTGGGTTGAATTTGCTATGAACGCAAAATTGTGACCTGAACTTTCTATGAACGAAAGGTTTTCTTAGAATTTTCTATGAACTAAAAAAAAGGTCCGCTATGAATTACCTATGAACTGGGTTGAATTTGCTATGAACGCAAAATTGTGACCTGAACTTACTATGAACGAAAAGGTTTCTTAGAATTTTCTATGAACTAAAAAAAAGGTTTGCTATGAATTTAACCTGACCATTTTTTATGCGATTTTATTTTAATAAAGTTAAGAAGGTTCATAGCAAATTCATATCAGAATTTTAAAGATAGAATTTTTCTACAACCAAATAGAGAGTTGGGGACTTCAATTTTTTTCACAATTTTGCTAGCGTATGTTGTGCTTGCAGTTGAAGAAAAACTTTGAAGAGTGAAGACATACAAGTGATAGGCTGCGCGTTTCTGGAGTTTCTAATTAATATATATTTGATGCACTTATGCAACGAAAATGACTGGAGTGTAAAAGACTACCACTTACGGGAAGTACATTTTTTTTTATTAATATCATATTGATTGTTGAGATTGAGTGTACTTTGTGAATAATTATGTTTGTTTTTTATTTCAGATCATTATAACTGCAGCGGCCAAAAAGTACCACAGCCACGACTCTGACTGACCGTTCGACGGATATATGGATCACGCGGCGCGGACTGCACACGTGTAAAGATGATATACCGCACTTGCAACGACGATTTTTTTTATATGAATATTTAATAAAATTTACTATGTTAATAAATACAATTAATGCAAAACCTATAACATTTCCTGAAGTATGGCAACCATGTTTTGCCAGCAAAATAAAAAAGGGGAAGAGGAGGGGGTAGGGGTGGAATGCGAAAAAAAGGTTGCCGGTTCATAGCAAATTCATAGCAAGTTTATAGCAAATTCATATTAGGTGTTCATAGTTGATTCAGGTTAGGTATATAGAAAATTCATACCAGATTTTTTTTATACAATTTTTTGAATAAATTAAAGTGTCCCATTTCATGGTATATTCAGAGTTAAATATAGTATAGATTTATATGTTAAATTCATAGTAAAGTCTTACTCTTTTGTGCCACTCGGGTCATTTTACAATAATGTCTATAGTGAATTGCTTTCATATGATATCACAAGAAATTGGATCATGAATCATTTTGGATACAATATTAATGTTGCATGGTTGCTGGAATTGGCATTCTGAACATTTTTATTTGTACAATCATTTTACTTAAAAATGAATTTGTATTGGCTTATGGCCATACAATGCAATCAGATGGAGATTTCAGTTGACGCAAAATTCCATCTAATTCCTTATATGCCAATAGAAATTCATTTTTAAGTAAAATTACCGTACCTATAAATATTTTATGGATAAAGCCCATCACAGAAAAAAAAGTTATTATCAAAGAATTATTATTATTATTTTTTTAAGATAATCATTTACTAAAAAGAATACTTATCAGATTTTTTAAAATTGTTGCCTTACATGTGTATACTTTTTTTTTTTTTTTTTTTTTTTTTTTTTTTTTTTTTTTGTCTTTGGTATGCAATTTAACTGATTTCTGTGGTTAAGGATGCACTGAAATGTGGTAATTTTTCTCTCACTGCTGCGACAAATTTTCTTTCATCAACCCAAATTTAAAAAAAAATGGATGCAAGGCTGGCTATAAGGTAGAGTCTGCAAAATCAATGTTACAAACAATTGCAGAGTATGATTCTTTCATATAGGTACACCTCTGGACAAAATAAATTTCCCAACAGGGCTATGGTGACCGCTTCGTTTTCTCATAAGATATAGTATATTCTGGTTGCAGGTTGCCTGTACAATTCGTTCAGAAACTTTTGTCAAGAGGTGTTCATAAAGGCTTTAACATTTTGAAATGAAAACTAAAATGTGTATATCACATTATAAGAACTATCTTATACATATTATATTACTTCAGGAATAATGAAAGGCGCATTTAAAACAACAACAACAGGCTTTTATGTTGAAAAATTAAGCTTTATATTTATTTAATGCTACCTTCATTCTTGCATAAATATTTTAAACTTGAGGAGCTTGTCACCTCAAATTTTGGAAGAAAAAAAAAAAAAAAAAAAAAAAAAAAAAGGACATGTTTCCAGGAACTTATATACTCTTTAGGATCTGTCAGGCTTTTGTGACAGTTATTTATATCAATATTTTTATTAGCATAAAAATTAAATTTGAAAATTAATAACATTTAAACATACTCTTTATTTACTTAGACAACTGTGTACTCTGTGCAGTTTACAAAATATGCATGATCAGTCAATGCAGAGTAACATAATCGGTAATAATTAAAAGCCTGTTTGACAGGCAAGTTTTTGCTTAATTAAAAATGTGCTTGCAACTTTTTAAGACACAGTATAACTTAATTTTTAAAATACCTTATGCTAATGACAAGATAAACTTAAAATTATATTTTTATAACTCGACTTTATATGGATTAAAATAAACACCATTATGTTTGGTATCTAAACGTAAATAAAGTTAAAATACACTATTAAGTGTAACAAAATTAAAATATTTGCATATTGAGAGGTGAATCTTCATTTGGACTCAGAAGTAGAAGGGAAAGGAGATTCAAAACCTTCAACATCCTCATATTTGGCCAGACGATATTTGGTGAGAAACAATTCATCTTCCAATCGCTTAACTTTCTCCTTTGTGTCAAAGAGCTCACTGCGGACAACACTAAGGTCTCCCTCAGGATGCTTATGCTCTTGTATATAGCTCTTGATGTAGCTGAATTTAAATTAAGGATAATTATGTAACAATTAAAAGTACATAAGAATGAAGTAAAGCAATAAAATTTGTATGCTATAATAATATAGTTTTAGCTCTGCATTGTTTTGATGAAGAAAAGTTTTACAGAAAAAGCCTAAAAGCGAATATAAGCATTTGGTTCTAAAGTCATTCTATACAAAGTAATAATAATATATAAGAAAAGTTGACATTATACAAAAAGATAAGAGATTCGACTTTACTGCTTTTGTAGATACACAAAGATCATGGTACAGATATACAAAGAAAATATTAATATATATGTGAATGAGGAAGTCTACACTAAGTTAACCCCTATGTTTGAATACGTCATTAGGAAGAGAAAAAGTACTAGATAAACTTAGCATAGCCAATTACCTGGAAAATCAAGGTTTTATTTAATAAAAGAAGAAATAAAATTTTTCAATTCTCAACACTTTGCCGACTGTGACGTCATTTGTTTACATACAAAATTCAATTGTCTTCTGTATTTCATACGACCGCTACGAATTCAAAAAATAATAATAATAATATAATAACGGCTAACAATCGGATCGTCTGAAATTCAGATGTTAACAAATGACGTCACAGTCGGCAAAGCTTTGAGAATTGAGCTTTTTCGCTTCTATCTTTTATTAAATAAAACGTCAATTTTGCAGGTATAATTGCCTGTGCTAAGTTTGTCTACTACTTTTTCTCTTTCTAATGACGTATTCATTCATAGGGGTTAACTTCTTGTGGACTTCCTCATTATAAGGGCTCTGATGAGTAAACTTAAAGTTAGAAAAGGATACTCTAAAGCGTCAAAAGGCTTCTCTTTTTCCATATAGAGATCTGTGAGAGATCGTGTGAGCATTTCCATGACTCCGTTATGTTCCAAATATTTACGGAACTCTTCACGTTGAGTACCAGATTGAGTACCAGATTGAGTACCAGATTGAGTACCAGATTGAGTACTGGTAGTGTTCTGTTGATCCATGGGGCCAGGTTGCTGTAAGCAAAAAAAAAAAAAAATATATATATATATATATATATATATATATATATATATATATATATATATATATAATATATTTTATAATTATTGGCTTATATTAAAGAAGTCACAAATGGACTACATTTATGGCCAAACAGGCAGTTTTAAGAGAGGTTCACAACACATATACTATCCCATAAAAAGGGTGAACCCGTGGAAGTCTATCCCGATCATTTAAATATGTGTAGCATGTACGATGACCTTGAAAACATAGATACTATAGATTGAGAATGGTTTTATTGCGGCACTGCATGTGAAAGTCTCTCATATTATGTGTACCGATGGTAAAATCTAAACAGTTCCTTACATTAGGCTTATATTTATTACAGGAACTTTTTTGATTTACTTAATTTACTACTATCAGAGCAATTTAAGTTATTTTAAAAACGAGACTCAAAGGATTTTTACCACACCAATACGAGTTAATGCATGACAATAAGAGAGGTGTGTTTACTGCTGCACTTCTCTCTGTCATTTACTTAACTTCTATCATGACAGGAAGCGAGTCGTCTAAAGCAATGAGTAAACATCATACAAACGAGAGAGAATAAGGAACAATGGGTGGGCGAGCACATTTTGGTGTGCTTTTGATAGAATAAAGTAAAGTAAAAGGCAGAGAAGTGCAGCAATGAACAAATATTCATTACAATGCGGCCATGAAGCTATAAAAGCACTATAACTTATGTACACTCGATCCTCCTGAATAAATCTGACCGCTTGCGTTAAAGTTTAATCCCTTTACATTTAACATTATTTGGAGATGACATTAACGCTTGGTCAGATTTATTCGGGAGGAGTGTGTACGGGCATATAGTACCATACATTATATAATATATTATATATAATGTATATAGATACATATATAAATATATATATTAAAATTATTACCTGCTCAGTTCCATTCGACATTTTCTTCAGTATTTTCTGCAAAGTAATCCTGGGTCGTAGTAATAGTAGTAGTAGAATGGCAATGATGAATCTTTTTATGGGTTGAATCTCTGTAGACATATGCATATACGTATCGTCATGAAAATAAACTCTAAATTATAGCAGCAGAAGTAAAATCACCAAATTAATCAAATTATGTATGGTAGACATGCCACTTTTCGGCCACTTAAGGATCTTGTTTGATATTATCACCATATTTACAACCAAATAATATATTTCTGTTCAAATCATCCATTCAGCTAGTTAAAGTAATACCTTATTATAACTATAAATCATATAAAAAAAATCGTTGGTTTTACATTCAATTAATTACAAAGACAAGTTTAAAGTTTGATTTTGTAAATGCTTAGTTTTCGGCCACTGAAATTTGACTTTTCGGCCACCTTACGTCTCAGGAACACACATTCATCGTAAGCTGTTTTCTCTAGCATGTTTGCGCACGATTAATTTTTTGTTTGTATGTTAAATCATTAAAATGACTTCATTTATTGTGTATATGTTAGGAAAAATTAGCATGTTGCAATTATTTTGGTCGCTATATAATAAGAGGGAAACGTTTCCCGCTTAGCGCGTATTTTGCCTATAAAGAAGCGATCGAGAGCGTCGAGCTATAGGGTACATAGCGCTTTAAAAATTTGCTAAACATAAACCTAACGGCCACGCGTGGCTACTTTTGAATTTTTTTTGTTGCTGCATTTATTTAGCTGTTTATTTAGGGGCATGTTTGATAGCCTGATGTCACTCTCAATACAACATTATGGAATAAAAATAATAAAACTGTTCCCACAAATCTGAGTTGCGATAAAATCGACCCTCAAAATGGTACACGACGCCCTCTTAGGCGTACTTTTTTTAAGTATTATAATAAAAATCATGACTTAATTGGAGGTTTTAATATTTGAATTCTACAGTGTATAGGAACATTTCTGTACATTAAAAAAATTACGCACTTTTTTCCTTGAAGAAAAAAAAAAAAATGCTGCAATTTTCACTTAATAATTACGGGAGTGATGGGGTGGGATATTTTTGGACCATCTCTGGCAACGACTTAATTATGGTCCTCAGAACTGTTTTCTTATTTTTTACTAAAACTATGTTGTTCCAGAGAAAGCTCAGGTGTATCAATCCTAATTTCAAATCTACAGTTTTGCCAGGAAAAAATATTGAACTTAGCAAATTAGGTGGCCGAAAAGTGACACGCGGTACGAAACATCGTGTCCACTTTTCGGCCGCACTTTTATATTCGCAGTCTTAAAAAAATTGGCTATATATAAGGCCACCTTAAGATTTATGGTGGTTAATACTTAGCTGAGATACTATAGATTCAGTGCGGGTTTGAGATGGCTATCAAGAATTTGTAACTATATAGACCCTAGCTTATTTTCCTGAAGTACTCTGGTGTTTTTGCATAACATTTTTAGAAGAAGCGTAAATTTGTGCAATTTTTAAGTTCTCACCGAGTTAATGATTTAATAAAAAAAATTCTATGCTATAGCATTTCAATTTCTACCACAGTACTGGCTAAGGTTTTCTGGAGCTAATTATAAAAAAAAAATAAAAAAAAAAAAAAAATGTCACTCATGGTCCATTTAGATTTTTTGTTATAGTAGGCTTTCAAAGTTCAAAGTGGCCGAAAAGTGGCATATGGCATATATCTACCATTATGCATCATTCATGTACCGGTACATATATAATTTATAACAATTATAGTAACCTGAAAATTTGTCTATAAGTATTTTTTGCTTCTAGCCTATATATAGCCACGCGTTAATGCACATGCTATAATATATCATATTATGTATGTATGTACTTATTATGCGGCTATACCAGGGCTATACTGTCTGGCGTTGGTCTGTCTTAATTATAGCCAGTCTTTAGGTCAAAATCAGAGCGGCGACCTTGTCTGTTATGGTCTGTGACTTCAAAGCTGCAAAGAATGTGACCAGAGAATGTGACAATAAATAAAAGGCCACTTTTAACCTTATACGCCGTGCCATAGACAGGTTTTTATCTGTAACTTTTGTTCGTGGTTCTCTTTTTTCTATGTGCATTTATATAGTTTACTGTCCAACCATAGGTTAAAATATAATTAAACTATAGTTTATTAAGTGGTATATCAAAGTCTACTAGACTCTTGGAGAGTGGAAATAAATATAAATATCATAAATATATTCTGAATTTGAAAATGCTCACCTCAGGCCCTCAGGAATATCTCGTGTCAGTCGTGTGATCTCGTGTTCTCAGCGTGAGCGTGTTCTGCTGGTTCTGCTCAGGTTCTGCTCGCGAGAATGAATGAACTTTGAAATTTGCCGACCGGTTGTTGTCGCATGTTGTCGTCAGTTGTCGTTGAATAAAATTGAATTCTTCAGAAATAAAGTATGTTTTTTTTAAACTTGCGCATACGACTGCATTTATACTATTAAAACAAGCTTGTGCGCATACAGTAGATTACTGTAGGTAAAATATTGAAAGAAGTTGTATATTAACTTATAGAACTCCACAATAGATGGCGTAAGAGTTGATTTTCATCAATTAAAGTAAAAAAAAAAATGCGGTGTAACATGAATTTTCGTGAGCTGTGCATGTGAAACACGTGTTACAATTCGTAAACAAATAATAATTGTTAAGTATTTAGCAAAATGGGACTTACAAAACAATATCTTCGTTACTTAGCGGATGGAGTATTTAATATCACTGCTAGTGCAAATTGTAACATTGAATTTGTCACTTTTAAAGGACAACAGGGACGATTTGTAGCAGTCAGCACTAGTGAGGATGTGACTCTATGGGACCTACGATTATCAGAAAAGGTGTGTATGTAATACACATACGTTGAGAGTGCATTCATAGCTGAAAGTTGTGTCACCTTATTATTATTGTATATTTATTTTTAGTCCTTAATACTACCTGGTGAGAAATTTGAAGTTACACGCCTATCTGCCAGTAATAATAGAAGACACCTTGCTGTGGGTTATGCTGATGGCACGATCAAGATTTTTGACTTGAATAGCGCGGAATGTGTGTGTACACTTTCTGGACATCGCTCTGCCATCACTTGCCTTTCTTTTTCCATGGAAGGCAATCTGTTGGCATCTGGCTCAAAGGTATGTTGCTATGCGGATGTTCAGTGTTCAGTATTACATATTATTACATATTTGTATCATACATATTACTATGTATGTACCGAAATGAAATGAATAACCTGCAATTTTAGTGATGCTTTTCAGTCTATAGTTGTGCAGGTTTTTCATTTCCTTGCGGTACATATATGTATGTATGCATAACCATAAGGAAGGTGCAGGTGCAGGCGGAACGACTTTATTGACACCCCATTTTTTCACTCGCTATATGTATGTACATAAGCTCTTATAAATTTTATATTCTGATATATAAAGACCATGTACTTTACATAGGATTTAGAATCATAAAATTTCTTCAAAACTCAATGGCAGGATTCAATTTATATGCCATTGTGTGACGGCCTGTGACCTGTGACGTGATAATGCAAACTTTATGTGTTGAACCATAAAGTTTAGAAGGGGGGGGGGGATACGGGGTTATAGATAAGTAGATTCCATACTTAAAGGTGTGGCACCAAAATTGCTATCGAGGCAATATTTCTCTAAGTATGGCAATAGGACTAGTTATTGGCACCTTAAGGGTCTTAAGGTTGAAATTCCTATTGTATTGATGAGAAAAGCAGCCAAACCGACACTGCCGCAGCTATCGGCACCCCTATTTATCTCGGCACCCCTCTACTGATAAAAGAGTTTTAAGCAGTGGTATGGCAAGTAGGCAGAATTCTAAGATGGTTGGTTCTAGTTAAAATCTCGTAAACTTAACACTTTCGCCGTAAAAAGAGTCTGCCGATAACTAGTACATATACCATACCATTAATTGAGTCTGACCCATAAGTGCACATATCGGTACATGTAATTTGCAATGTTGCGTAATACTTGCATTATGGATGTGATGTGCTGGTATAAATGTCTTCAGCTTTTGCATAGTTATACCCATAAGTGAGATCTGTGAAGTACGAATTTTTTGATCATAAGATCTGAGCACAATTTCTTAAAGGGATAGTCAAGTGATCATCGTGTTATTAAACCTCCCCAAAACATAATCTCCAATTTTTAATTATTAACGTGCTGAGAGCAAAAGCCGTTAAAATGACCCCCGAACCTACGTCAAAGCTACAACTTGCTCTCATGCTAGCTTGACATGAGTTTGAGTTACTCTTATTTCTATCTATCCATTAAGCTAGTGTGAGAGCATTTAGCTGTGATGTAGGTTTGGGGTTGCTATAACGGCTTTTGCTCTCAGCGCTTTAATAATTAATATTTTGAGATCGCGTTTTTGGGAAAGCTAAATAACACGATGATCACTTTTAAAAAAGCCATTGTTGACTACTTCTTTAAAATTAATTAACCACTGTGCTTTTTAAATTGAGCTTCTGAAAAAATAAGCCTCACTTCCTATCACCATAGTTCGTTCTATAAACTACACACAACTCTTGAGCCAGCTTCGAAATTTGTCCTTTCTTAAAAACATCTGATCTGTTTACTACATTTATATATATATGGTTGATCATTGTTATTTCTTTGTTTCAAACTTTGGACGTGATAAAAATGAATGAAACTTTACAAAAAAAAAAAAAAAAAAAAAAAAAAATGCTCAACATGTGACTCACTTTTATGGTCTCAATTAACAAAATCATCCAATAAATGTGTCTTATTTTGTTGGTCAGCCAATCACTGTTAATGAGATTCACTTTACTTTACAGAACAAACTCATATGCTCAGAAGGTTGAGCTGATATTGACTTTATGGAACCAATATTGTCTCATTTGCTAGAAAATATAAGCATGTTAATAGTGTTAAATTAATTTTGTTGTCAGTTGCCATACATTTGTTTTGACAAAATAAAATATTTCAGGACACAGAAGTTATTGTGTGGGATGTTGTAGCCGAGTGTGGACAGCACAGACTCAGTGGACACAAAGGTGCTGTGACACAAGTGTGTTTCATGCAGGATGCAGCTGTTCTCATCTCAAGCTCAAAGGATTCTTATGTGAAATTTTGGGATCTTCATACCGGTCACTGCTTCAAGACACTAATAGCACACAAGTCAGAAGTAAGTTTTACTATACTGGTTATTGATTATGGACATCACAAGTCTTGCCCATCAGGCAGTTCCCCTGTAGTACAAAATTTATGGCCCATGAAAATAAAAGAGTCAGGTCAGTAGTTGCTAAGTCGTTAGCAGAAGTAGGACCTCTGATGTGTGGAATTTGGTATGCTTTGCCTTGAAAAGTCCTCCTGGCAAATTTATAGTGTTACAGTATTATTGAAATAAATTATAATACAGTAGTGAAAAGAACAATCATGATGATGATTGATTATGATTATCTCTAACAAAAGAAAAATTGATTACAGTAATAAAAGAAAAAGGATACAGGAAACAAGTGAAGAAAGTCCCATATTACTGTGAAAATCTTGCTAGCACAGAGATTATATATATTAGAGATTATATTACAGGGTTTGGAGCTTAAATCAATGATGATTTCAATCTTGATTTCCTGCCGAACTATTTGTATGATTTTCTATTCCGCTTAGCTTTTCAGAAAGCTAATGATATGCTTATGATATGATGGCCATAAAGCATCCGAATTTTTAAGTGAAAGTGATTGAAGTTGGTAGATTAAGTTTCAGTAAGAAAAAAATCCTCATCATCATGAAACCTACTCTAGCACACACATAATTTTATTTATTGGTTGATAGAGTTGACATTTTTAGGTTTGAAACTCCGAAATTCACATAAAAAAATTATACTGTTAAACACTCTCTATTTATTCTTATTTTTTGTCTAATTTATACTCCAAGCTCCTTTGCAATAATTTTTTAGTTGCACTTATAATTTACAAAGAAATGTTGAAACTAAAATTGAGCTTTATATGCCCCCCCCCCCCCCCCTCCCACACACACACACAATGTATAAATACATAATTCAATTAAAAGAAAGAGAATTAGCTTTCTTATAAATCATTTTTGTTAGAAGAGGAACACAAGATATGCAATGCTTAATATTTGTTTAATTATTATGTTTTCCCCCTATACAGGTTACTAACACATGTTAGTAACACATCGTTTTTGGGATGCAAAATTGCGACCGATGAGAAAATGCAAGAGTTTAGGAAATCGAAAAACAAAAGTCTTCAAAAAAAAAAATCTGTAATAGTTAGCAGGTTAAAATTATTTTATTTAAAACGGCTGGTTTATTAGCTTTCTGGTACATTTATTTAAAAAAATATATGACGCATATTAACAAAGTTAATTAATAATGAGTAATTTTTGAGCGCGAATTTTGATCCTATTTTTACAACTATGAAGTTCAATTCGACGTCAAAAGTTTAATTAAGATTGGATTGTAATGGATTTTTTACACAAAATACGAAACTTTACAGCGTATACAAAGATGTTATTTTATTTTAGAAATTAAAAAAAATTAACAAAGTTATTTGCACATTTGTCATTAAAAAAAATTTAGCGTTAAAATAAAGCCACAACTTTGAAATTTGGCCTCAGTATTCAAAAAAACAATAAAAAAAAATTCTTAAAAAATAATTATTTTTTGATAATTTGTTACAATTTTACAATTTAATTTAATACTTTAGAATAAATGAGAAAAGTGAAGATAATGCGCGAGAGAAAAAAGGAGGAGAAATCTTGTGAGCTACTAAAAAGTCATCTTGAAAATCTAATACGTAAAAAACTGTTTGTTCAAGCAAGTATGACAGCGTAAAAATATCAATACTTCAGTGACATTTTGTTTGGGTAATTGTTTTATATTTTGCATAATTAGGCCATTTCGTTGGTACCGTATGAAAATTTGATGTCTTTGATAGACAAAAATAAAATTACGTAGTTGCTTAGCAAGATGAATTTTTAGTAGCTCACAAGATTTTCCCTATTTTTTTCTTTCGCGCATTGGCTTCACTTTTCTCAATTATTCTAAAGTATTAAATTAAATCGTAAAATTGTAACAAATTATCAAAAATTAATTATTTTTTAAGAATTTTTTTTATAGTTTTGGTGAATACTGAGGCCAAATTTCAAAGTTGTGGCTTCATTTTAAAGCTAAATTTTTTTTAATGACAAATGTGCAAATAACTTTGTTAATTTTTTTAATTTCTAAAATAAAATTACATGTTTGTATATGCTGTAAAGTTTCGTATTTTGTGTAAAAAAAATCCATTACAATCCAATCTTAATTAAACTTTTTACGTCGAATTAAACTTCGTAGTTGTAAAAATAGGATCAAAATTCGCGCTCAAAAATTACTCATTATTAATTAACTTTGTTAATATGCGTCATATATTTTTTTAAATAAATGTACCAGAAAGCTAATAAACCAGCCGTTTTAAATAAAATAATTTTAACCTGCTAACTATTACAGAATTTTTTTTGAAGACTTTTGTTTTTCAATTTCCTAAACTCTTGCATTTTCTCATCGGTCGTAATTTTGAATCCCAAACTCGACATGTTACTATGAACTGCCTGGGTCAATAAAGAAATCTTAAATCTTACAGGTATGGGACTTGGCACTTATGAGCCAAGATAAATATTTAGTGACTGGTAGCAGTGACTCTGAACTTAGTGTTTGGCATCTACTGCCTGCTCAGCCTGTAAGTGACAAAGAAACCAGACCTGCCAGTGAAACATTTACAACTGGAGAAGAGCAAGTTGACAACTTTGTGAGTGTTAAGTACAATTTAAAGAAGCATAATCCCTTGGTTTATAGTTTTAAGTAACAACTCAATTGTAAAAAAGCTGAAACAAAACTATAAATGGAAATTACAGTAGAGCAATTCATACGTTCCTTTACTTGAGTCAGAGAAGTGTAAATTTTATCTAAATAATTGATAACAATTATATATATCGATGTTGGGATGCAGAAATGCGACCGATGAGAAAAATCATGAGGTTTTTACTCATGATTTTTCTCATCGGTCGCATTTCTGCATCCCAACATCGATATAATCTACTTTTCAGGGGGCTGTTTCCTGTCGTAAAGTAGGTGTGATCCTGAGACAGGGACGTGGCCGTCTGCAAGCGCTTGTCCCTGATACATCAAGTCAAATCCTAGCCTGTCATGCTGCAGACAACAGTGTAGAACTTTTTCGATTTAATACTGAAGAGGAAGCTCTTGCAAAACTTCGCAAGCGACGCAAAAAGGAGAAAAAGAAAGCAGTGGAGTATGTTTATTTTTACTTTTTATCAGTAATATCAACTGCATTTTTCAAAATATACATAATTGATAATATACCAAAGAGATTTATTTGTCTCATTCAAAATGGCTAGAGTCACCAAAAATTATTTCTTGGTGTGTTTCTTAATTTCAGAAAGCCTGATACAGAGACATCAAGTGCTGAAAATGAAACCTCCATCACTTTGAATGATGAAGTGAGAAGATTGACTACTGCCAAATGTTCTGACAAAATTAAATCTTGTGATTTAATTATGGGTAATGGCGGAGAGATAAGGGTAAGTTGGAAGAAGAAAAAGAAGAAAAAGTAAATTATCATTACCATTCTAATTTAATGCTCCCATTTTTCAGATAGCGGCAGTGTTACGCAGTAATGCAATTGAAATGCACTCAGTAGTTATCGGGAAATCTGCTGGTACCGATGAGACCCACTGCCTGCGAATCTTGGACAAGCTAGGGCATCGCAGTGATGTTCGTGCAGTCACGTTCAGCTCAGACAGTTTAGCTATAGCTACAGGCAGTGCAGAGGCAGTTAAAATTTGGAACAGATCTTCACAAAGTTGCCTCAGAGCAATCGAAACTGGCTATGTTTTGTCCTTGTGCTTTGTTCCTGGAGATAGACATTTGCTCATTGGACTTAAAGATGGAAAATTATTGGTAGCCGATATTAGTACAGCAGAAATTTTGGAAGAAATTCCTGCCCATGAACAAGAAATATGGTCGGTTATTTTAACTTCTGATCAGGTAGGGCTTTATATATATATATATATATATATATATATATATATATATATATATATATATATATATATATATATATATATATATATATATAATTTTATTTTTATTATTATTATTATTGTACATTAAAAAAATGTATATTTTGTTTGTTTGTTTCTGTAGCGAGGATGTGTGACTGGAAGTGGGGATAAGACAATTAAGTTCTGGGACTTTGAGCTCGTGGTACCAGAGGAAGGGGAAAGTAAAGCCAAAGTGTTATCACTTCTACACACAAGATCTTTACAACTTGAGGAAGGTGTTCTTAGTCTTTGTGTCAGTCCTAATGGAAGACACATTGCAGCTGCATTGCTGGACAGTACAGTCAAAATATTCTTCTATGATACATTGAAGGTATTATTATTTTTATTTCTTGCTTTTCTTCTTATGTAACACCAATTCTTGGCTTTTGTTTGAGCCAAGGAAGAGGCAAGCATTTCTATTATTATTGTGAGTGTTGTTCTTATTTTGCAATACAGTAATCTAGTTAAAAGTGTCACCATTTCAATTACCTATTGTTACTAATGTTGTTTATTAATGAAATTATTGCACCTTTTCCAGTTCTTTGTGTCTCTGTATGGTCACAAATTGCCCGTTCTCTGCTTGGATATATCCTACGACTCAACAATTATTTGTACAGGAAGTGCAGATCGCAATGTTAAAATATGGGGACTTGACTTTGGAGATTGCCATAAATCCCTTTTTGCCCATGATGACACTGTAACGGGTTTGAAGTTTGTACCTAAGACACACTATTTCTTCACTTGTGGTAAAGATGGATCAGTCAAACAATGGGATGCAGACTCTTATGAAAGAATACTGACATTGCAGGTAATTTCAGTTAGTTCATGACCAACAAATTTTTCTGTGAAAATTATAGAAAATTTTTAAAGTATTTTCAGCTGTATACTTTAAAAAATATATACACTGGTATATAAATACACTCACAAATATACATATATCAAGGGTGCTTTACAATAATTTCCAAAGGACTCTTGACGTTGAAAAGAAATTTGGCTAATTGTTGTCAAATTTTGGATATTTCCATTTCAGGTCATTTGCAGCAAAAAATATTTTTCACTATCAAGTAGACTTAGGACATTATAGCCAAGCACCCTTGACATATACACACTCATCAAAATCATCATATTATATACTACACGTTAGTATTTTGTATTTACGTGAGAATGCTTATGTAATATGCAGAATGTTTTGTGCTCTAGGGTCATCAAGGCAGTGCACATTCCTTGGCAGTATCGGGCAGTCATGTTGTAAGCTGTGGTTCTGATCGAGTTGTGAGGTTATGGAGCCGTTCTGCAGAACCTCTGGTGCTGGAAGATGAACGTGAAGAAGAACGAGCACAACAAGATGAAGCTGCATTAGTGACAGGCACAGACACTGTTGTCCCTGGCCAATCTGCACATAGCTTGCCATCTCGCAAAACAGTAGGCGCAGAGAAAGCAGTGAGTATTAATTTATTTATTTTTTCCTGCTTAGATTGTTATGTCAATATCCACCTTTAAAACAAAAAAAAATCAAGTTTTAATTTCAAATATGTATATCTGTTTTATGATTTTTATTTTTTAAGTATGTTATAAATTGAAAAAGTACGTTAGTTCAAATAATTATATCAAAGAAAGCTAAGACCTTAAATTAAAGCACAAATAGAAGGCATATTTGATGAGATCAAATAGCTTTCTCATCCGAGAAAAGGTGTGATGCGACTGAGTTTTATGAAGGGAATAGTAATGTTCAAGGTCGCATGATAAATTTTCACTGTTATGAGAAAGGTATTTGATCTAGTTGAATATTATAATACACATTCTTACATTTATGTCAATAATAATAATATAATGGTGTGAGATGTGAGTGCATGCACTAGACCTAACAATATTCCCATGACATTGTTTAATTTTCTATATTAACATGCTTCAATTAGTGTTTTCACTTTTCTTTCATTAATTATTATATCCTTATTATAAGCTCGTTGAACCTGTCATTCCAGTATTTTTGAACTGCCAATTATAAGTTGGCCACTGAGAGGTTAAAACCATTGGCTGATGTTAGTGCTTGCTTCCTTTAGGCTGAATTGCTGATGGAGGGTGTGGAGCTTGCAGGGGCATACCGAACTGAGCTAGAAGAACACCAAAATTCTGATGGCCCTGTGCCTCCTCCCCCACCACTCATAGCAGCTATGGGCTGTGACAATCCAGATGATTTTCTATTGGACACTTTGAAACGTGTACGAGCCAGGTAAGAGTGATATTATTAATTGTGTTAGCAAATACACATTTTACACAAAATAAAATAATAATAGTCCACTGTTGAAATTAATGTTTAAAAAAAAAAAAAAATGGATTCATTGTATAAAGTGACCCAAATTTTTGTCTCTGCAATGTAATCTCCATGCAACTTTTCTATATCTAGTTCAGTCAAATGCACACAAAGCAAAACATTAGACAAGTGTTGTGTTCATAAACATTTATACACAGATATCCATTTCACAATTTAATTTGTTTTACATTTTTAATGATAAATTTTGTTGTTTTTGTTGCTAGTCCCTGCAATTATTATTATTGCTTTGTAAGTTATGTAAATTCAACTTCAATCTAAAAAGTTAATTTGATTTATTGCAGTGATTTGGAAGAAGCACTGCTCCTGCTGCCCTTCTCCATTGTTTGTCAGTTGCTGAGTGCCATGCCACGTTTGCTACAACGGGAATGGGGAAGTGAAGTGGTGCTACGTACTTTGTCTTTTCTAATGAAAGTGCACCATGAGCCCATCATTGGCACTCGAGCCTTGCTGCCTGTTATTAGACAGTTACAAACCCTATCTTTGAATGCAGTTGAGGAAGCCAGGGTAAGTGGTTTTGAAGCTATTTTTACAATTTGCCAATTTACAAATAGTAGCATGAAGTAACTTCTTTCTCTCCCTCAAAATTTGCAAATAAATAAAGGCAACAAATAATTGTATGTCATAGTGAAAGCTCCTAAATTACCTTCCCATTATAATAATTTTCCGTGCACTATTTTGCCATTGTTCCACATTTATATTCAGTGCAATAAATTTTGTGTATTGCTAATTCATTGGCAAAAATAAAAAGAAGAGTAAAGCAAAGTTAAGTAGCAAAAATTAAAATAAGCCATTTTGTCTTAGGATCGTGTGGGCACCAATTTACATGGTCTGCAAGTGAGACAACGCAGACTTGAAGCAGAAGAGAGTGTGCAAGTATTCCGAGAAGCATCTCAACGAAGGAAAGAGAAAGTCAAACGACGACGAAGGAAGGAGCGTGCTATTCAAAGAGCAATACTAACTCTTTAACTTGTCAAAATTTGAAAATAATAATGATAGTGAACTAATTTACCTAATGTTTGATTACTATTATACCCAAACATAAAGATGTATTACTAGTCAGTACAAAAAAAAAAAAAAAAAAAAAAAAAAAGTGCCCGATTTTGTGCAAATTAATAAGTTTAAGAAAATATTTATAGAAAATAGTTGGCAGAGATTAGAGCTTGTTGAAATGAAAATTAATAAAATGCAAAGATTATATAATTTATATAGTATATTGGGACTAGAGGGACCAAATATTTTTGAGTGTGGTAGTTAAAAAATAGACGTTAAAGGATGAAGATACTTTATCAATATAAAATATGATATGCCTAGCATCTCTAGTTCTCATACTACATCAAAAACACAATACTATAAAACAGCATTAGACTTGCTCATGGCCTTAGACTGGGTTCGTCCTTTACTTAGGACTACTTATGCAAATTATTGTTTGGAGAAAAAAAAAAAAAAAAAAAAAAAAGTAGAGCATCGCTTGGAACGACAAGAAAATAAATGAATAAAATTATAAATGCGTTAATAATATAATATTCTGTATTTATGAGGATGGAAGGACTTGAGTTGAAAAGTGAAATTGGATATTAACATTTTTTTAAATTTTCACTGATGTTACAATTGCGAATTCAAAAGCCTGTTAAAACTTTTTAAACATTTTTGTTTGCCACAAAACTTTATTATTATTGTCACCATCATTACTTTTTTATTATTTTTTCCCCCCTTTTCTTTAACATTCTAGGACCATTAGAAAAAATAACGCTCATTATTAATATAATTTGGTTCAAGAATTGTTGTTTAAACTTTTCTGATATTAAAAAGTTATTTTGCGCATTTGAAAAACTTTATTTTTTTATTTTTTGTTTTTTTCACGGCAAAATAAAAATGGTCAAAAGTTAATTGTTAGAAATGTATGGGTAGTATGAAGAAATTATATTTAAACTTCTAATTTGAAAAAAATAAAAATAATAATAAATAAAAAAAAAAGAAGAAGATATAATATATCCAACGATATCTTTAACAATCCAACTAATCCGAATCTAACAACAATCATTAAATTATTGTAAAAAAAAAAAAGTGGGAGGTCAGGTGACTGAGGTTAACCCTATAAGATAAAAGATCTAGTAAAGCCTAGGACAGCGGTCCTTATTCATATCCCTTTTCTTATCGCAGCGCTAACTTTATGGACGCTATCCCAGGGGCGGAGCCTAAAGTGCAATAAGAAATTACCGCTGTCCATTTCTACTAGAAAAACAATTATTGTGCATTATGATAGTCATATGAACTTGAAATAATTTATATCAGTATTCTTTACAATACATTGTTTTCTTGCATATAGTTATAATAGCTCGTTCTATAAACTACACACAAAAATATTCAGCCAGCTTCGGAAATGTTCCATTGTTAAAAACATCTGGTTATGACGTCGTTACCTGTTACCTGTTTAATATACGTTTATACATAATATGGTCGATCATTGTTATTTCTTTCGTTTAAAACTTTGAACATGATAAGAATGAAAGAAAACTTCCCAAAAAAATTCACGTCTCATTATGCGACTCACTTTTATTATCGGCTCAAAAAAAATATATATATATCAACCAATGAATGTGTCTTATTTTGTTGGTCAGCAAATCACTGTTATTGAGATTCACTTTACTTTACAGAATGAGCTATTATATAAATCTGATACTTTGGAACACAATTTTCTAGTAAATACATTATACAAAGACAATAAGAGTCCGATGCACTCACATAAAACATGGTAATGTTTTTAATCACAACGTGACCAGAGATTCAAGTGACTGAAGTTATTAAAGGAAATGACCAAAGGTAGTAAACAGATTACAAGCGATAAAGGTATATCTAAGAGTATTGTATTGAATGACATTCTTGACCAAGTTTGGAAAATACGCTTCTAATATCAAGTGATTCATTTGTGAGCTTCATAGTATTTTATATTTTATGTAAGAAAAAATAAAGTTGGAGTAAGCTACTTGTGTGCCTTCAGTATTGAAATATAGATAGACCCACGAATTTTATATAATATTACTTTGTTAGTGTTTGCTAATTAGATTAATTAATAATGAAGTAGGTGCTTTATTTGCAATTTATAATTCTTGTTGCTTTTTTTTTTTTTTTTTCTTCTTCTTTTTCTGATATTGCAATTTCATGTTTTGTATTTTAGGCTAATTAAATATATTTGCAATATTATAACGTTTTCAGAAACTAAAAAATAATTAATTAATAAATATTAGTAATTAGTTCAATATAAATTTAATGGATTAATTTTTTTTTTATAATATTTGGATGCATTTAATTATTTTACTATTACATTATAAGCGGCATTTTATTGCAATAAAAAAATAATAATAATAAAAAGTCTTGCAAATATATTTGCATCAATTTTAAAATCAGGCAATCTTTGTATTGCAATTATAATCCAAGATATAAAAATGAAGCGTTTTGCTAATCAATTATTGTTTGCATAAAAGTTTCAAATTTTTAATAATATAATATAGGCAAGAGCAGATCTGATCGATAGGTTCAATTCCATTCAAACATTGTATACTGATGGTATATAAAACGAACTAAAAACAAAAAAATAATAATAATATTCCGTACAGTTCATACATATGATAAAATACTGATTCCAGTATTTAAGTATTTAAGAAACAGAAAAATATTATTTTAATTTGAAACATAGATAAACGTTTCCTGCCAACAAAAATAATCTTAAGCTTTGGGCAGTAGGTGCATTGCGGTATTGCAGTACCGATGCTACCAAGAGGCGATTTAGGGTGCCTTCAGAAAGGGATTTTTTTCCAAAATGACCGTGCGAGTTTTTAGGTGAAAAAAACTTAATAAAACCGGAACTAGAACGAAAATAAAAAAATCTCTTTCTGAAGGCAGAGATATTTTAACAAGCACTATTGTTACCAAAAATGAAGCTTGTAGCTCTCTAGCTGTTTATGTAATTTAATAAATACGATTACATTGATTTAAATGAGAGTATGAAAAGTTGCGTATCTATGCAGGGACAGCAGTGCACGGGGCTCTTATAAATAAATTGGTATAAAAATGATGTATTGCTGTTTTGATTATTTTTTAAGCGGAAATTTTTCGAAGAAACATGACGTTCCTTAATAATAAATGAGTTTTTATGTAATAATTAGAGGGCTTACATTTTGCAAAATCTGCCTAATTAGGTATATAGACATAAAATGATGTGAGACCTGTTCTTTGCAGTTCAGTTACAGTTTGAGTTATAGTTACATAATATTGCACACGTTGTTAATGTGACAAATCATCGCTCTCAAAGGCAAAATAATATGTTTTGATTATTTAGTCTAATAGTACAACAACAAAATATATTTAAAATTGCATGTGAAATCATTTGTATTCATATTTTGACCAAAACAGAAACTTTAATTAAAAAAATAGTGTGAAAGTGCGCTCAAAATCTGTATGAGTCCTGAAAATGACAGTTTTTCAATGCACCATTGGTGTGAATGTCTTGAATAAAATTATCACGCAAAATTAAGATACTAATTTTTCCTTCATTCAATTCTTACGATCCTTAAGAATATTTATTAATTATTATACCTTAACGTTGTTCGTTAAATTAATTATTGCATTCGTAGCGTTTGAAAATTGTATTTGTATTTATTAAATATAAGACGACGACGACCTTTTTAAATTCTCTGGTTAATTTATAACACACGTATACAGTACCTTATAGTCTTATATTTGAGTTGCTGATGACTATCTTGCCGGGAATCAAGGGAATCAAAACACCCATGGACAAGAAGATACAAAACTGCAAGGGATATCTTTCATGTTATCGTTGTTAAAGCAAGAAATGTTTATATTATTTTAAGTAATTTTCCATGAATTTTATAGTGCAAATGATGTTGCTGTCGTATAAAAAACACTCGTTCATTAATGTTCTTGCAAACATGTACTGCATTGTGCATTGACTCGCGTTGTGCATTGACTCATTGTGTTTGTTCATTATTAAAAGAGATTCTAACTCTATATAAAATTATCTAACTAAACTTCCCCTAGAACAAAAAATATAATAATATGCTAATTATATGTCTCCATTAAACGTAAAAGCCTCAGTTTCAGTATTTTGATTAAGAAAGAAGAAGTCTTATATTCTCTCAAAATAACTCATTGAATTAAAATACCTTAGGTATCATTAATTTTTTTCTCCTTCGTATAGCTGAAATTATAAAGTTAAAAGAAGCACGCGTGATTATCACGTGAGTTTGGTTTTTGCGGAAATACTTAAATATAGGACTTTGGCACAGAGCCGCAGAGTGTTTTTGTTGTTGCTTTTCCGCTTGATCTCTCACACCTTTATCGTATTTAAAACACAAACACACCCATTGCAATGTAATCATTTTTACATGCTGATCATATAGAGAGGAACATTATATATTATTATGTATAATATAAAAATATCATTATTATTATACTGAAAACTGTAATTGCAAGAAACGTTGAGTTTGAAGAATAAGTTAGCACAGTTGCAAATTATTATTATGATAATACCACATGTTTTATGGATCTTTATACTCATTACTGTGGGTTTGGAATTGATCGCAAATTGACGAACGTGCAGATTTTGTCTCTTATTTTTATCATCCTTAAATATTTCATGCAATCTACTGTAATAATAACAATCATCAAGGCATATATAATTTTAATGGATTATTCACTTTAAATATTTTGTTCGTGAAATATATAATATTATAATGTTTCGATTTTATTATTATTATTATTATTTTTTTTTTTTTTTTTTTTTTTTTTTTTTTTTTTTTGCAAATTCGGTCGCATTTATTTTTTTGTCTGCGCATGGAATATATTCAATTCTGCATTTTTAGTAATAAAGCAGGTGAAAAACAACAATAAATTATTCCACATTATCCTAAAAGAGGACACGTATTGTCTTGAATCGATTTATACGTACGCAAATGTTTATTTTTTAAAAGTGTACGTATATTTTTAATAAATTTTTGAAAATTGGAAAATAACGTCACTGTCGGTAACTTGTGTGATTAGGACAAAGTTACCGTCCGTGACGCCATTTCGCGACTTTAAAAAATTAATGAAAAATACATTATGAACTCACAAATTAGAAACTCGCATATCAATTCAAAATGATGTCCTCTTGTATACGCAATACAATTACGTACCCCCTAAATGTTTTTAGTCTCCCTCGCATATTATGCTGTAAACTTTTACAAAACAATTATTCAGTGTAAACCGAAATTGTTCTTGTTTTTCATTGTAAATAAGCTTTATCACTTTTCCTCCATGACTCCAAATTGTGTGATATTAAATATATTTTAGATTACTATTATATATTATTATTAAATTAAAAGGATATTGGATTTGTGATCAAAGTTTTTTTTTTTTTTTTTTTTTTTTTTTTTTTTTTTTTTTTTTTTTGGAGGGAGCACGCACCGATTCAACTAATTTCAAATGTTTTGGTCGTATAGTGTATTTTATTGACTTGAAAATCTTTTAATTTAACATACTGTATAATTTTCTTTGAATCCACTTGGTTTTGAACCAGCTTGCTAGCAAAAGAAAGAATGTAACATTTTTTTAAATCAAATTTATTATGAGAAATATTTGAGTTGATGCATAAAATGATACGAAATCATCTCCCTTAAACCTTGGGGATATAATATTATGTTGTAAATGACGATTGCTATTTTTAGAACTAAAGCTCCGCTTTTCTAGTGAAACTTATAAGTTTATATTTATGAAGTAATTAGTATAATATAAATGATTATTTTAATTGTTTGCACATTAATGAAACTCACCTATAAACTATATATATTAGAAATTGATAGCATTGTCGGTAGAACGGTTTCATTTATTGCTTTTTATTAAAGTGTGTGCTTGCGATGCCACATTTAGCTCTTTTTTTTTTTTTTTTTTTTTTTTTTTTTTTGCAAACAAATTATTATAAGTTTAGTTACATATGGTTCGCAGAAAAAAGGATCTCTCTGATAAATGGTCCTACCTATGCGCAGCTCGCCGATCCGCTATACCTGTGCGCAAAGGCAGGTCCTTTTATCCGATGACATATTTTCCGCGGACTTTCAGACATTTCCTGTGCGCACAGGCAGGACGTTTATCCGTGGACCTTTTTTCAGACATTTCTTTATTTTTAATATTTTTTTTATTCGATTGCAGTACTCCAATGTACAGTACCGTATGACTACCTAGTGTAGATTATAAGATATAGAAAAAAAATGATATTGTGTAAAATGTGTGTATAATGCATATATCACACTACTGTATATAATGTGTAAATAATTAAATTTAAAATACTCTGACCATACGATATTATTGTTAAAAGAAGTTAGAGGACCATGTAGTGGGTTGGGTTTGTACCTTTTTTGCCACTAAATAAAATCCATAGAATTATTTTAATTGGTTCCCTAAATATAAAGATATATATATAGTCATACTTAAACTTAGATATGGTATATGGTGGTATAAGATGTAATAAGTAAATTAAAACATGCTTAGAGATCATATGCAATGATTGTTTTGATATTATATTTTCAAGTACGCGCTGTGCAAATGATGAGAGTTCAGATCAGTTCAGATTATTAATTAAAATGCAAAATGTACAAATTTTTGAAATTTTTCGATCCGATGTAATAACTTTTACATTATAAGTATTAAATTTAATATTAATATATTCTTGAATAAAATAAATAATCCAGACCTTGTTTTATGCCCAAGGGTGTTTGAATTCATTTTAATGCGTTTTTCATGAATCCAGTATAATTCTATAGATGTACGTAGTTGAAAAGATGAAGGTTAATATATTTTCGTTGTAATAATTTGGTATATTTATGTTACCATGCACATTTACGTCATAACTTGAGGTATGTCTGTGTCTTTTTTCTTTTATATATAAATATTGTTATATGCATTTGAAAACTCGACTTACCGGATAAAAATTTGAAATTAAAATTGTAAAATATTGTAAGGTGAAAAGATTATAATTATTTGTACCTATTTGCGTCACTGCAGTTCAGAATTATATTTTAATATTTTACGTATGTGCTTACGTGTAAATTTAGTATCATTAAGTTTATATTTTCAAATTTTTGTGATATATTTTCTTGCTATTCCTATTCCTATAGCTATTACGACTTGGGGAGCTCGGGGTAGTTTATTCCTCGAGTAAAATGGGACATTTAAACTTGGAATGAAACTTTTAGTTTACAACTTTTTAATGCTAGAATCTAGCATGTTATTTATCTTGATCGATATATTTTTCAAAGAAATTTTATAGGAAAATTTTTAATTTGCAAATTTTATGATAAAATATAACGAAAAATATGCACCTCAAAGGTTCAGCAAATCGAGCAAAAAAGTAAGCTTTGACATCTTTGAGTTACAAAGTGTGTGGTATTAGTCTTTGAAAACTGAAGAAATGTGACTGGGTCAATAAAGAAATCTTATTATTATTCTTAATTATAATATCTGGAATATGAGCCGTAGTACCGTGGGACACTTTTTCCATGGGAGCAGTTCAGACCACTTTTAATCGCCTCTTATTTTCTTTTCTTTGAACCCAAATGAAATTGTTATAAAAATTCCTGCATCATCTGATCCCTGTAAATTTAATACGCAAGTGACAATAATGTCAAAATAAATTTTGGTGTGTGTTGTGGAGAGATAAATATTTTTCGACTTAAAATGGGAAAGCTCTGAACTCTGAAGTGACCAACATTTGGTGATGCTGCTAAAAATTCTTGGAACGCATCATGGGGAAGGGGGGTCACATCAGATATGTCTTTTTAATTCAAATACGTTTGATGCAAAAAAAATTTCATCTTGCCAAAAATCAGACAGAGGTCACTAGACGGACTTTTTCTTTTTTTAAAACAGAGATAATGATGTTTTCAAATTGTTAGCTTTATTGGCTGCGAACATGGAAAATAACAAGGTATAATGATGATATTAGTCATTTTAGAAGTTTTAAACAGTTTCAGTGGTAAATGCAATATCGATTTGTTATATAAGATAGTGTCTGATTTGAGGGACCCAGCTTCTTCTATATACAGTATTTTACTACATATTTATTATTTACATTATATACTATTTTCTATTCGTATACTTTGCAAATAGAAGAGGGAGTCGAGCGCAAACATTCCTCACAATAGCCCAATTTTACATCAAAATTTCATTACATTATAGTTTAATAATCGTATATCTCATCCTAATATCTCTTATATACACAACGGAATATAAGAAGAGGCTATAATAATTATGTCAACGAGCTGTCGGTCCGGTAAACCACTAGAAGTTGTGTTGTGCCATATATGATATGCAATGAAGACAAAATAAGTAAATAAAATTATTAAAAGGATATATAGACAAAAGTTTAATACGAATGAATAAATTGTTAAAAAACTGTTAAATATTTTGCTGATAAATAAAAATGAGCATTATTATGTAAATAAACTATTAGACGCATATTTGATAAAGAGAGTATAAGCTCAAGTGAAAATAAATATGTGCACAATTTAATTATTTTCTACATTTATATTACATAGTTTATTTTATCCTGTATACCTTCAAGGAAGCAAAAAAGAATATAAAAGAAAGTTGATCAGAGTTTACTTTTGGTGCTTTGTATTTAGAACAAAAACAACACATAAAAACTTCTTGAACATTATATCGAGTGCTTTATAATGTTGTTGTTTTCATTCTAACGTCGTTTTCTAATAAATAGTATATTTTTAGATATTTCAACTTGCAAACAAGTGTTGGTAGTGGCATTGCCCCAAACATGTGCACGTTGGACTCGCATGTCTGGCTTTGGGCCAGTGTTTAGAGAAAAACAAAATGCCTAAAATCCCTAATCTTATAAAATGCTAACAATAACAACACAAGTAAGATTGCTTCATTAACTGAATCTGCATAGCAACCACGCAAAATACTACAAATCGCAACCCTAACAAGACGCACTGCATTTTATTATTATTTTTATTATTTGCCTTTGTTAGAGATAAAATAAATAAGCGGAAGGGCGGAACGGAAATTATATTTTATCAATATTAATACTATTAGCCATTTGAGAAAATAAATATCAGAATCTGGCATAGCTTTTTGGCAGTGGTCATGAAACTATACAAGCACACACGTATTATTGAAATGTAAGGTGCAATGAAAGTTCATTGTTTGTGACTTGCTAAAAGCTATTATACGGCGTCTTTTGGTCCATTCATGGCTTTGCAGGTACCACTGAAATATTACATATTATTTCTTTATATATTTACGTTTTTTTGTAGTAACAAAGAACATTTATTTAAAATTTCAAAAACAGTGTTATTGCCTTAATTTATTAACTTAACTGAAATCCACTGTGTAGGAAAACTTGCGCAAGTGCAAAAAAAAAAAAAAAAAAAAAAAAGATGAGATGAGATGAGATGAGATGAGATGAGATGAGATGAGATGAGATGAGATGAGATGAGATGAGATGAGATGAGATGAGATGAGATGAGATGAGATGAGATGAGATGAGATGAGATGAGATGAGATGAGATGAGATGAGATGAGATGAGATGAGATGAGATGAGATGAGATAAAAATATATTATAAATTGTCGGATTTCCTTTGTAAATATTATGCAAAAATATACTATAAAAATTATGTGTGACAAAAATTTATGGTTCGCAATTCCAAATAAGTTAAAGTAGTTTTGACCAACTAAATCAATTAAAAAATAATAACAATCTATGACTTGAACTACATTACTGTAATTTAAATGTAAGCCATATTTACTTATTTATGCTTTTATAAAATTTTATTATATAATATATATATATATATATAATATAATATATATATATATATATATATATATATATATATATATATATATATATATATATATATATATATATATATATATATATATAATATATATATATATATATATATATATATATATATATATATATATATATATATATATATATATATATATATATATATAAATATATATATATATTATATATATATATATATATGTGTGTGTGTGTGTGTGTGTGTGTGTGGTTATGATATAGCGCATAACATATTGGTCTCACCCTCACTAATTTATATCTAATGATTGACAATTATCTAATCAGTATAATGATAAATATTCTTGCAATTGAAACATTATTTTAACAAAGTATGATAATATAAAAATATTGAATAAATTAATAGTAGCAGGATATATTGGTATTAGCCTTGATCTAATTTAATATTTGCACATGTTGATTCGTGACAAAACTAGATGTCAATGTGACATCTAAACATGCAAGGTGAAGAAGCTTTGCTTGCTGAAGTTGCCAGTGCCGCGAGCTTAATGGGTCACTCCCACGCAATAATTCTAGCACAATCATCTCAATTGTATAAAGTGCATTCACATACATATATCACAGGCATATTATGTTGAATTATATTGATAAGTAAACTTTGCAAAGTATAACGATGGTCAGTTTTCATGCCCAGCAGCTAGTAGTGATTAAATATTTATATTCTCCGATTTATACTCATTCATTTTTGTAATCATTATAATATATGCACGATATTTTGTATAATGCTTCAAAATTAACATAAATTCTTGATAAATATCTCTATAATTTCCTAAATTATAATACTAATGAGCTTTGTTTTAATTGTGCTGTACTAAAGAATAGGGGGGAGGGGTACTATATTACCCCCCCCTAATACGAGGGGGAGGAGGTATTAATGGTCAGATATCGTGATATAGTCACTTTCAAACATAAATCTGTGTGACTCTGAAATAATCAGTAAATATTTTTGGCCTATGTCAATTTTAATGATGAGACGGAGTGTCTGCGTCCCGCACTTTATTCATTTATATTTTGATGTTGTTCCTGTTGATCTAATTATTTGCAGTGTATTTGTAAGATGTGGTACACATTTAGGAAGAGAGTATACTAACTTGGACTAAAAATTATCAGTTGCATTGGTTAATTTGCGCAGAAATTTTTCCTACAATATTAGTAATAGTAAATTTAAATTTTACTGATAATAAATTTAGCAAGTGATAAAAATAAATAATTAATTTCAATAAACTTTTTTTCCCCAAATGGAAAAAAAAAAATCTAATTTGTAACAATCGACGCAGGTTATTGACATTTTAATGTATCTTTAATTCATAATTTCACCGTGTTTCCACATGTCTGATATTGTCATAATAACAGTTTAAAAAGCGTTTGTTTTTACTTCAAGTTAGTTTTAGGATTATCGTATAGGCATTCGATTTTCCTTGTAAAACCTACTGATCTTTAATATCATCACCTAAGTATGGTCCTTTTACTAGAAATAATTTGTTGTTCATTGCTTATGCTCATTGTTTTAAAAAAGAATAAGCTATATATGTTGCTTACGTTCCAACATCTCGTATCGTAGAGTTAATTTTAGCTTTTAAAGTGCATTTTTGCTGTTGACTATTATAAACAAACACTGGTGATCACAAACTTCAATGTAGGAAATTTTATTTTGAAATCTAAAAATCATTATTGTCATTGTAAATTACGTACAAAGTTTCAATAAACTCCGATTTGCCCTTGAAATCAATGCAGGTCAGGTTCAAGGTGAACTTTAATTTGACGTCATAACTTTTAAATTATACTTTTTGGTATACATTAAAATTTTGAAGATTTGGAAAAAAAAATTTATATAACTACACGTACGTACGTCATATAAACTTAAATGTATTGTTTTTGTTATTGAACTTTTTCTCGATCTATCACTTTTTTTCAACCAATTAGAAAGTTTACTTTGAATTCCCTCAATTAGAATAATTAATATTAAAAATGGTTTGCGTCAGTTTTGTTCTCTGGTAAATTTCAGCTTCAACCAGATTTAATCCAGCTTACATTGATATATACTTTCTTGCGTGAGGTCACTACCTGACACTCTGTAAGAGTTGAGGAGGGTGCCGGCAACTTGGGTATAAATAGACAACCCTCAAAACGTAACTTCTCACAACTCACTTAAATCTCGGCCAAGACGCTTGATGGGATCTTTTACTGCGCACTTATTACAGTACCCTGCGTCAAGGTGTAATTTTATTAATTACTCTTATCATATATTTAGTGTTTTTAAAGTGTCATTTAGTTAACATCGGTTGATCTTGTCATATCAATTGACTCAATTAAAGGTAAGATTAACATTTCCATTCATGTTTTATGTAAACAATGATAATGAACCTGTCACTCTCATTATTTGCCATTGATTAATTATGACAATATTGTTCTTCTTACTCTTAATTATTATAGTTTTATCTTGGTTAATTGTTTTTCTTTCTTTCTTTTAATTATTATTATTTATTTTATAATGCCACATTTATTGGTATGAAAGCTTACACATATGCATTGGGCCAACCCGGCCAACCAGAGTGAACAAGGTGCATGTACCCTGCCTTCACCCCGCATTATGGCTATTTAGCTTCAATTGGGAGCTAATTTCATGTTATTTGAGGCATAAATCTTGCCCCCTCCCCCCCCCCCCCCCCAGATGACGCCCTCTCCAGGTCGCATTGGGGTATTACTCCCCGATCTTATTTGAACTATATAGTCGATGCCCAAAATGCATTTAAAGGCAGGATGGCTTTTAGCTCCCTAAAATAGTGCCTCGGGAGCCCCACGTCCGTAAATGCTAGCTAGGTTGAGAGATTACAGGTCAAAAATCCTCTCCCACACCTAGATTCTCTCCTGGGCGGAGATGGATGCGACCCCCAAGCTCTGGAACCAAACGCAACCGCTCGACTCGAGGCCGCATGCCCGTTATTATTATTATTTTATTATATCAGGAGCCTTACACGTTACAAGTAAATATTTATGAGAGTTCTTGCAGCTGCATGCTGTTTAACGCAAATAAAATGTTTGTTTATAACCACATTTATTTTCTATTGTCAAGTGCTATTTTTATACCTTTTGTGGGGTCTACAATGTACACTAGAATTGACACATTGAGTTTACATAGGAAGTTACGTGAAGTATAAAAATAATAGACGTAAATGTAGATAAAACTTGTGTTATGAGATTGTAGGCTGATTTAATTTATTGTTGAATATTATATAGAGAAATAAATAAGTAATATAATCTTGATTTTTGCAATAAAATAATAATTTATAGTCGTGAAAGAAAAAAAAAAAAAAAAACGATAAAATATGTAATCAATAGGTAAATTGTGTAAATATTATAGTCTTTAATGCAAAGAAAACTGTCAGATATTGCAATATAATATAATTTTTAACTAGTATTTAATTTAATATTGGATATAAAAAAAATGCTAATTAAATCATAAACATTTTTATATGAATGTTATGAAGCTTCTAAAGCTGGAGTTGGATGCAGTATATAATTTCAAAAGTTACAAGAAAAGAAGCTCCATTTCGTATATTGATAATATTTTCAAATCCAACTTATCTCTAAAGTAAAAGAACAAAATGCAAATTATGCTTCATAATATGTATTTTTTTTTTGTTTTAGATGGGTTTGACAGGCACTGCCTCGCAACATTCTACCTCAGTAAGTTCCAACCCTCCGTCGCAACAAGCTGAAAGTGACCCCAAAATACCTAAAAAGTAAGTATTTTTTTTTTTTTTTGTCATACACGAGGATTTAATTATTGATGGTTCAATTTATGTTTTTAAAATGTATATATGCAAGGTCAAATCATACTATTGTTTAATTGATTGTTATTTTACTATAACAAAGCAAAGTAATAATTTAAATATAGTTGCGACGTTGTTTTAGGTTGAGTAGATTTGAACGTGAAGAGTTCATGGTATATAGACTATAATAATGTGAAATAAATTTGCGAATAAGCTTCAATTGTATGACGTATTGTTTAGAGTTATATTTTTTAATGCGTCTGCGTTTAGATAATAAAAGTGTTTACTGTTATCTGTTATCGATGTATAGCATTACTTTTGCATTGTTTTTGTTTTATCGCTAATTCCTTATTGCAAAGTTTTCTCATTATTTTTAGTTATGTATAAAACCGAAAAATTTTACTACACACCTGAACTTAATTTATTGCTATGTCAGTTGATATATACCTATTATTTCATATATATTTAATTTTTATTTATTAAGTAATGGAGGGAAGGATAAATTGAACTTGAACTAAAAAAACTACTAAATAAAATACAATAATGATAATTTTGAAAATAACATGCAGTCTACATCGGGTGCAAATTAAAATGTAAAAGTTTAAATGTTCTTTAAGAATAATATTATAATTCTTGCAAGTTGAAATTTTGGTCTCTTATTTATGCAAACATACAAAAATCCATTATTTATTTTTAGATACGGTATTCAGATTTTCAACTGAATAAATAGAGGAATGGCAATCTCTCAACCTAGTTTTCTTTATGTGAAACATTACGCTGTTGAAACTAACCCGGTCTTACTATGAAAGAGAGCATTAAAGAGTACATGCGCGCAGCTATTTATAACATCTGTAATAAGTTTCAGTTTATGCAAAAAAAAAAAAAAAAATACTGACTGTCTTAATAAACATTCCTAATTTCTACCTCTGCAAAAGATTGTCAGACGCGTAGAATAATTCAATTTTAAGTTTTGAAATATAATATCATGCAACGTGTCATCAATACAAGCAGTATAATATATTATTTATCTTATATATTATTTAAATAGTCTGTGAGAAATCATAATCGTAATATTAAAAGCTAAAAGATTAAAAGTGAAAAACAAACATTTTATATCAAACTGCATAAAGCTCTAAATTCAATATTTTTGAAAATAAAACTAATATAAATTCGGTTGATAGTGCGGTTCACTCAGCAATCTGCACAATTAAGACTGAAAAAACGTCAGCTTTTAAGGATTTTTCTAAAAAATGTTGAAAATCGCTAGACTATACTGTACAATTTTTTGCATCACTTGGAGTTCAAATTTATCAATGAATATTAAATATATATACAGTAATTATATTAATTATAAATATATAATTAGGCTTATTATTAGATCTGTTTTAATTAAAGATCATATTATGTCCAGATGTCAAGTAGAATAAAAGTGAGGAATATTATACAGGGAAAAATCACGATCAATTTTAGTTTGTTTTGCAAATTTTATTGATAATATTAAAATACCTCCTTATTTGAATTGTTTTTTTCCAATAGATATTCCAGCTCATTTTGGTAAAATTCCTTCAAATTTTTAAATATATATAAAAAAAACGCTGCATTTAATAGCAGCAGTTGGAACAGATAAATATAATTAATAGGTTTTACATTGTCAGACCACAGTTTGTGATTAGATGCAAAAGTACTGAAATTATCATGCACTCTGTGCTACAATATGTACCTACAAGGGTACACAATGATTGGGATTCTTTTGCATTGATAAATTTGAACTCCAAATGGTCAACTGTGACGCAAAAAAAAAAAAAAAAAAAAAAAAAAAAAAAATGCAGGGAAGTCAAATGATCCGGATTTTTAAGGAAAATCTTTATGGAGTTTTTTTTTTTTTTTTTTTTTTTTTTTTTTTTTTTTTTTTTTTTGCCAAAAGATGAATTTTCACAGTTTTCACTCTCTAACCAATTGTGAGCAAACCACTAAATCGATTTTAAAACTGATTTGATAGATTTTCAAAATTGTCAAATTTAGGGCTTCCATTTCATATAAAAAGTTTCTCTCTCTCTCTCTCTCTCTCTCTCTCGCTCCTCCAAGTTTAATATCTTTAGTTTTTAACAGCATTTAAATTTCTCACAGGCTTTGTACACCCACTGTAAATATATTCAAAACTATATGCTTAGAAAAATTATCTATTATTTAAAAGTATTGAATAATATATTTTTTAATTTGTTATTGTTGATATTCTATTATACCATTATCTCACAACGTGTGTTGAGGTCAGTTACAGTCTACCGGTTACAGTTCAGTTGGCATGGTGGGGGATAGCGCCAAGCAGTCTCCAGCGTTTCTGCAGCGTACTAAACTTGATATGCGATGTTTTTCTTTCGTTTTTTACTATCCATTTCATTTCTCTTGATGAAAGAACTAACTATGCAGGCACCTCTTTGCGATGTCCTCTGCCTGCACATGAAAGACGCATTCTTGCTAAACTCGGCACTAAAGGAATATTCCATTCACATAAATTAGCAAAACAGCAAAACGTATTTATGAGAGCATAAGGTATAAATATTTTGCTGTGTCACGACTGAGCTGATACGTGAACTTTTAAAAGAAAAGAGAGATTAATACGTATGATACTATTTTATATATTATATATATATATATATATATATATATATATATATATATATATATATAATATATATATATATATATATATATATATATATTATATGTGGTATTAATTAATTCAATAATTAATGGTGCAGTGAAAAACAATTTGTTAATTTATTGCTATTAAAAAATGGACATTTTGTTATCAAGAAATGCATAATTAATAAATTAAATAACATAAATAAAAAAATAATTGCTTTGGATAATGATCCTCAAACGATATGATCTTTTTTTTTTTTTTTTTTTTTTCTTTTTTTTTTTTTTTTTAGCGGGTAGTAAATTATTTCGTTAAAACTATAATAAGCTAAATCTATCTGTCAGTTTGAATAGTTAATATTTAAGTGGTATTTTGTAAAAATTTGTACAAATAAAAAATATGTAATAAATAAAAGGGAAAAAGAGAGGTGTCCGGGAATAAGTCTAAGTATATTATATTATACACACGCAGCTTGAGAAGGAAAGAAAGTAAATTAAATATATGTAAATGTCTCTTAATTAATAAGGCTATAAATCACCCTAGGCTAAAAAATAATGTTGACATAAATAATATCATTACTAAAATATTCTATAAAGTATTTTTAAATGCAGAATTTTCATTTCGTTATATGGCCTATAGAACATTATATGAACGAGATTACACTAAAAAAAAAATAGCAAGTATATTATTAAAGTGGGCTAAGTATTTTATGTTTGGCACCTTTGTTTTGTATCTTTGAATCGTGGTATGAAGATGTGGGTAGAAAAAAACAGTAAAATTATTTATTTATTTTTTAAATTGTTTGAGATATAGGTTATAGTTTTTACAACAATATTTTATGCAGTATGCGTGCTGTTGAGAATAATTATCTCCAATAAAATAAAATAATAAGTGATAAGTATTTATATTATATATTATACATAAATTTCAGACAATTAAATAAGCAATCTCGAATGTATGAGAACTTGTTTTATAATTTAAGTACTTTTTTTAAAGCCTGCATCTGTTGCAAGTTGCAAATAATTGTCAACTTAATTTGCATTGTAATGTGTATTCCACTTCCTTTATATATAAGATAAATTTCTAAGGATCTGTGATATAATATTACAAAAAAATATGTGCACGGTAAAGTAAAAACTTTAATATTCACGTCGCACCATTGAGAAAAAAAAATATTATTTACTTCGTGGTTTCCGTAGCGACGCGTTCGTTAATCCCGAGCGTATATAATATTTTAATTGTGAGACAATTGTGTCATCAAACCAACCTTTCATTAATTTACCTTATAAGTGCTCAATGTTTCTTTTCTTTCTAGAATAATACCTATGACAATATAATTTCTAGTGCTGAAGCTTAGTTCTTATATTTACATTTTGGCTTACGTACATATGTGACACTGACAAGTAATAAAAACTAAAAAGCTGTATAAATATCGCGTATTGCAAGTTTTAATTATATTAAGTCTAAATATCTTTTATATATGTACACACCCTCTAATGAAAAATTGTTTCGACCAACCAAATAAGGAAGCTCAAGACGAGCCTCAAACCTTTACAAACGTTGTAATATTTACATATTGATAATTTTCGTTCTTCGCTATTATTTTAATATAGAAAGAAAATACGTCATTTTAGTATTTACTTAGCTTTAGGTAGAACTTGATACTTTTGCGTATTAAAGTATTAAAACGTTGCAATTTTGAGTTAATAACCTTTCTAATGATAAGTAAAAAATTTTGATACTCTGATATATGAGAGCTGTACTCGGAAGCTCGGAAGTATAAATTAAATTCATATAGATTGATATTTTCTTCTTACTTTCACGTGGTATCTATTTACAGTATGTTTATACTAAACTGCATGATTAACCAGTATAATATACTTATTGCTTGAAAATATTTTGCTTATTTTAATGCACATAGAGAAATGGTTATATTAATTTTAATTAGAAATCGTTTCAATTTTGCTGTGCGTATAAAAATCAGTTATGTAGCACATGCACAGCATGCTTGCAAAATATATTATTTATTTACTATAACTGCATAATTATAGCAATCAAACATAGTAATTTCTTGTATGATGTAAAAATCGCATATCATATAAAGAATAACACTTGTTCAGTTTTAAAAATAATCATGTAGATTACGTAATGCATGATTGAATTCATAAAACTATACTATTTTATTCTTAAATCTTATACATGTTTTTTATGGCTGCTATAAGCATGCCATTTACTGTGAAGCTGTTTGCGATTTGGCACTTTCAAATTGCCAGTAAAAAGAACAATGAGAGAGGTGTGGATCACGTGACATTAGGATGAGGACCTCGTGATCATCACGTGTTATATACCTTCCAGCTTCCAGCCATTTGTATGTGTACAGCATAAACTTGCAATACGAGGTAAAAAAAAAAAAAAAAAAAAAAAAAAAAGACCTGGCTCAACTCAGCAGACTTACCTATGTAGGCAGCCTTGTCTAAAACCAGTTTTGCTAAAAATCTTAACAAAAATACAGGAACAAAAACACCATAGAAAACTCATATTCATAATTTGATATCGCACTATATACTACATGTTTTGGTACCTGTTGAGATTTTTGTTTCAAAGGCTATCAAGTAGTAAATATTTAAATAATTAATGTCTCTAATAGATGATTTTCATATGATTTTTTTAAAATTAAAAATAAGTATTATATGTTTATTTTGTTATACTTATTTACAAAGACCACTAAACCATGTCAGTAATAAGTTTTAACACTAAAATTGCAGTTCAATTAATTTAAAACTTTTATACGAAAATTGCACTAATGAATTTTACTTTTTTCGAACTTCAATGTGATATTCTGCATTCTCTACAGTGGATATGCAACTTTATTGCTGTGATGCATTTTTTTATAATTTATACTCTGCTAATTGAAGATTATCATGAAAAGGATGTATAAACAATATATGTGAATTAATATTAATATGGGGCGGGCATATTGAGCTTAATATGTAAAACAAAAGATAATGTTAATAATTTGCTTGAGTAATGCTTACGTTTTACTTCTAATATTACCACTATTTTTAGACAAATAACGACCATGGCATGTTGCTACTGCTGGGATGATTTTTATTTATTATTATTTTTTTTTGTTAATTGCAAAGTTTAATTAAGAACAATCGAAGAAGAAAAAAAATCCCTTTTGCAAAACACAAAATGACACTCCAATAAGATTATATTAGTAATTTTTGCATTCTCATCAGTCACACTTGACTCATTTGTGTTTGTGTTGTTTACTTTATTGCGGTCAGGCATATTTCACAACGTAATCGCATGCTCGAAGCTCATAACTATCCATTGTTATATATTACTACTATATTTAATAGAGGAATAAAAATAAAATGAAAGCAACATGATTAATTATTTTTAAGAGTCATGTGTCAACAACGTTGTTTTGTTTTAATTGAATAATATTGTAATTAAATTATATACGCAGATAAAAAAAGCTTTAAATAAAATATCAAGCAAATTGACCTTATTACTCTAAAAATAGTAAATAAGCTCGAAATATATATTTTTTTTTTATTTTTTTTTTTTTTTACAAGAGCAATAATTTATAATAGTAAATAATAAAACAAAAATACTGATTGTGGTTTAATTGATTTTTGGGACGTTATTATGAAAACAGAAAAAATCAAAAACATTTTAGAGTTCGCTATTGACTAATAAAGGAACAACTGTTTTGAGGCCGACTTTAAGCGATTTCGCTCACATCCGCTTCCGTTTCGACGTACTGCGCATGTGTAGCAAGTAGAAACGGAAGCGGGGATTTGAGCGAAATTGCTCAAAGTCGGCCTCAAAACAGTTGTTCCTTCATTAGTCAATATAATTAAACTATACATTGACACTTGTAAGTCTTAGGTGGAAAAATCGGGCATTTCCTCAGAAAATTATAAAAAAAAGATGTCTTGATTGCATGGCCAGGACTAAAATTATTAAAATTAAATAATAATAAGTACAGCCAAAGGTGTTTTATACAACAGAATAATTGGATTTTACAATTTTTAGTTCAAACCAAAAAAAGGACACTGTATAGTATTATATAATAAACCTATATAATATATCCCAATAATTATTTTAAACATTGTTTATATTTTATAATTTTAAAATAATTCAGATGAAAGTTTCTGGAAGAAAATTACTGTGCACTAACTTTTGTTCTCTTTTTGAAGTTACATGCAAATAAAACAGCCTAACTTGTTTGACAATTAAATTTTGAAAAATAATAATGAATAAAAAATCGGGCATCCGGTCTCGAGTCTAGCGGTAGCGCTTAAAATTGGTTCCAGGACCCGGGGTCGCGTCCGTCCCCATTTTTTTTTTTTAAATATCATGATAAAATGAACAAACAAAAAAGTTACATTAAAAAACATAGTCTCTGGCTATGATGGTGATCATCAACTGTGAATCCCTTTATACATCAATTTCCTCTGTCTTATTTCTTGGGTTAAATTATATGTGATGAGGCTCAGATTCCCAGTTTGCCATAGTTCAGTTTCCAGCATCGTATAATAATAATAATAAAATGGAATGATTTAAAATGGAAATGTACATTGTATTTTAAAAAAATAGACAAGAATAAACAAGTAAAAGTAACCCAACGGGAGAGGAGAAAAAGGCAAAATGCCTATACACTCTAAATGATCTCACACCGTTATCAGAAAAACTGCCCAAGTATGCATGAGAGTTTCTGTTTTTCGAGTTTTAAAAAAATAATAAAACCACTTAAATTGTTAATTACATGATTTACTTTTTATATTATGCATTTGAGCAGCAGCATTTATTATTAATATAATACTATATAATATAATATATATATATATATATATATATATATATATATATATATATATATATATATATATACACATTTTTCCATAAAAAATATAATAGAAAATATTATTGGAAATGTTTTTATTCAAATAAACTGTGTTTCCATTTGTGAAAAACTGGAATTTGAAATGTAATAAAACTAAAAAAAACACATCAAAAATTAGAATAAAAGTAGTATTAAATAATAAACAGATGTGTTGATTTATTGTTAAGTTGAGGATTTATTATTATTATTTTTTCTTCTTCTTCTTTTTAGATGTTTGACGATGAATTTTTACAATTTTTGAACATTTAAGGTCATTATAATAGCAGGTAGGGTGTCCCCCCAGCCCCCCTCCCCCTACTTTCTTTTGAATCAAAAGAGAGAAAAAAGTTACGCCAATGTTTATACTTTTATTATTTTTCCATATCAGAGCCAACTCATTGATGAAACTAAAGATAATAATTATTTATTAACACATTTGTTTTGATAACGGTTGAAGTTTGCTATGGCCAAAGGGTATGCACCATAGACATATAATATTTGCACACAATACAAGTCATTTCACAAACAAAAGACCACTTCAAATAATATTTAAAATATAATGATGAAAGATTTGATAGATATTTATCAACATATCAACATTGTAAGACACCACACTTTATTGGAATGTTTCCATTTTTCTATTTATAGTTATTTCAGAGCATCAGTGATTGCGTAATCATCATCGCATAGATTATTTTGAGATCAATTATAATGTAACATATGGACTTGCTTGATTCATAAAACAATAGTTTTGATTAAATACTATTAAATTATGACATATATTACAATATTGCAATTAAATTGAGACTTAACATTATATTACATCAAAGGATTTATGTGTTATTTAAAATTCTTATGAAATAGGGTTGGTGATCAAAGTAAACAAAAAGACTTAATTGATATATATATATTTTTTAATCTTTATATAGCAGCTAGAGTAAACTGACATGTTTGCTTCCACAATGATAGTGTGTATTGTTCTAGTTTTAAGGAAGCAATAATTATTATGAAACTAATGCATCTGTCTCATTATATATTCAAAAAATAATGATTGAAAAATAATTGTTTTCGCACTTCAATAATGCTCAGACGATGGAATAGATAATAAGATTCTGTTTACTCATTATCTATGCATTAACTTGCATCGTATTGCAAGTGTAGGGAAAAAAATAATTATGAAATCTTATAAATAATGAATATTAACGAGTTAAGACAATATAATTATTATAAATCTATAAAATATATATTGTAATGATGATCATGTTATTGTTAGTTTACTGCCTTATGTTGTGATAACTTGTTTATGACTGAGGCATCCGTTGCTATATGAAATACACTTAAACTGACGTCACATATATAAGAATGAATCATAATAAGATCACGTTCTTTGTAAGTGAACCTTTTTTGTTCTTATAACAACTATTATAGTAGTATATGTATATATGTATACCATTATTTTACTCTCTTTTTTATCATTTTATTTATCTCATCTATCTTGATATAACTGGTTTATACTCAATTGTATTATTCTCTTAGTATCTTAAATTCTCTTTCCTATAAATGATAATTTTTTCAAGTGTTTGTGTTTTTAAATTTAGAACGGCTCTCCGCAATCGTAATAATAATTAATATTTTGTTTCTATGCAGCTTACTTGGTTACGATAAGAATTATTTCAGTTTTTGTATTTTATTATCATTATTTTTCCTTAGTTGTATTTTATTATTATTATTTTAGATCTATCATGGTTTGCATAAAAATACATTTGGGTCGAGTTGAAATTACGAAAGTAATTATTGCTATTAATAAAAGAAAAAGTGACGAATCTCCAAGCATAGGTAATAAATACGTAATACTTTTACATGCATGCATCAAAACTAGGGCAATAGTATATTATACTTGTGTTTACGTTAATTCAAAGTTTTTGAACGTGTACTATGAAGGGCAATGAAATTCACAATGTTATAAGAAATAGAAGTCATTACCCTCAATATTTTGGACCTCTGTAAAAAAAAAATAATAAAAAAAAATGCAAGGAATGATAGTGGAGCCTATAGGAATCCTATAATAGGCTATTTTAAACACCCTTAAAAATTGTTTTGGGTACATTGTCAACCAATATTTACTCTTAATATATAGTAATGAGTAATGAGCTTCTTTTTAACCCTAATTAATTTTTCTACTGTATTTTTGTGTCATCTATTTATGCATTTATGCACAATTTTTTAATGGTCATAATTTGAACTGCAGTCATAAGTATATATTTGATTTCGAGTGGATCGAAATTAAAAAGGATCTAATGGAGTTTTCACAAGGTTTCAAATCTCTTATTATAACGATTTAAAATGAAAACATGAATTATTTCTTCAGTTAGCATAAGATTTGCATTCTTTTAAGAAATTGCATGTACCATATATATCAGGCCATATTGACATCTGATCAATCGACTCTTGAAATTGTATAATCAAGATTATGAAAATTGATTAGTTTCATTACTTATAGGTATTGAAATTTTTCACGTTCCCCCGCACCCCACTAAAAAAATTAAAAATCATGTGCAGTAAATTTTCACTACATATAAATCATAAATAAACAAATTTTAAATCTAAATTATTTCTATTCATCAAACTGCTCCTATATTTTGATTATCAGACCAGCTTCTCCTGTCCTGTAAAATATTTAAACATATATATTATAAAATAATTTTATACGCATCTTTATTTATTTTTTGCACACTATAAAGTAGCATTATAAATATAAGAAATTAGAGCTGGAGGCGTGTTTTATTCTCCAGTGTAGGTTTCATGATAAAGTATATTAGTATCAACTTTGTGTGGGACGAGAGAGAAAAAGAACTGGTTCCCTTCCGAGTCTGACTAAACATTTATTTCTATGCTTTTTACTTTTTTTTTTATTGTTGTACTCAGGACACCTGCTTTCTTGCTATAGTGCTCATCGCTCGGGTGTATTTTGATGTAAATTATCAGAGCAAGCATCATTATGTTTTGTTTTGTTTTTTTGCTTTTATTAACAACAATATAGAATAAAAGTTACGACGTAGAAAACTGAAAGTTAGAATCTTTTTTTATTATTATTTTTTATTTATTATATAATTATAGATTTTATTGTGGTGGCCATTTAAATTTTATAACTGAAAGAAAATAAAAAAAGAACACACACACAAAAAAAAAAAAAAAAAAAAAGCAAGATTTTGTTTTTGAACTACGACGTAGAAACATTTTTAAGAATTTGCTATACTGTAAAAAGTGCAAAACATGAGTATGTATAATACCTATCGGAAGGGAAATCGTCTTATATTACATAAAATAGTTAACTATACTTTACACTGCGTACGGTCATTTGACTTAAAAATGAATTTCTAATGGCATATAGGAATATGGAATCGGGCAATCTCCATCTGATTGCATGGTATAGCCATAAGCCAATAAAAATTCATTTTTTAGTAAAATGGCTGTACCTTTTCAAAAGTCAAAGGATGAATTGATGGACATTCGAACAAATTTTATTAAGAAAACGAATGAAACATTACGAGCGTGTATTTTATTATTATTTTTCTTCATACGTAGATATCATAGATTTGAAAGACACGTGTCAACTAAGCAAGTACTGTCACCTTTTCTCTCTCTCTCTCTCTCTCTCTCTCTCTCTCTCTCTTCTTCCAATTAGATAAATAACTTGCTCTTGTTATTATTCATGTAATTGTATTTAGAGTAGCATGGGACACAATGTTAGATGTTTGAAGGATATTCCGCATAAATGAATAATAATATAATATTCGTATACATACGGAAGGTCAAGGATTGCACTAAACATCTTCTGCACATGCTCGTATATTGGCCTTGGTACTGAATACGCAAGTAAAGTTGCATTAAATTGTTTAGGCTGGACGTATAGGCCAAGGTGTTTGCTCTCTGTATACAATAATCATTTTTTTAATTGAAAGAAAACTTAATTCTCACAGTATTTTCTATCATTTACTTTTAAAAAGATTAGGGGCATAAAACCTGGTATTTAATTTGGAGATTACATTAAAATAATTTGTCATGATGAACTGTCTCTTCCATATTCGGAAATTTATTTTTGGAACACCATATTGAGGCAGAAATTGTTTATGCTTTCAAGGTTTAATGAGCGTCCACAAGCTGTATAAAATGTAATATTGTATTTTTATTTATTATTATTTTACTGAATGCAAATAAATAAGAATGACATATATTTTTTTTCTTCCGTATTTACTTACTTTCAGGAAGTCGCCTTGTTTTTGACGAACATATAATACAACACGGTGTGGAGCAAATTGTTATTATATCATTTTTTTTTTCTGCTTTCAGAAGGTAAAAGATAATGTTATGTATGAGTGATTAATTTAAAAGATATATTTTTATATAAAGTTATCTTTTTTACGTGAATTGAAGTGATTTACAATTCTTTTTATCAGCGTATCAGGTCAATGCCGTTGCACACTTGATCGTCAAAACAACAACCTGATGTGTTGACGCGGAATGGTGATACAGACACATTTGTCTGTAATCTTGAGGTCTCAACAAAATATTTGATGATAACCTAGTTATATAAAATTGCCATTCACAATTCACGTGCTTAGGTATATACTTGTGAAATTTTTGCACATCCTTTACCTCATAACTTATAACATATGCATTTTTTTTTAAATATATATAATTTCATTAGCAGTGACTAATCAATATTATAAAAAGACTTCAAAAAGTATTTATTTACAAATAATTCCCATAACACTTCAGAATATTTACAACATTGTTGTTCTGGGTGATTATTTATCGGTATAAAAAATATAATGTATAATAGGTATCTTATCTGATTCTTGTAGAATAAACATAATGATGTTCAATAAGTACATTTCATACTAAAAAAAGGCAATATTAAAAAATATGTATAACTGCTTCTGCTGTAAATATGATTCTAAACTAATTTTGTGTGGTACATTTGTAACTCTTTCTATGTGCGAGCTCGAAAAAAAAAAATGAATAGCAATAAATTTGACAATGAATTTATAAATAAAATATAAGGATGAATTAGAGAAGAAAATCTTATGTTTGTAAATATTATTGCACGTCATGACACTCATGACTACCTGGTAAATGGTACCTCATGAACAACCAGTTGGTTCGAAAAACGAAGAGTATTGTAGATTCTATCTTAGAGTATTTTTTAATTATATTTAAATAATTTCACAAACTGCATAATATGTCCTACTCTCTCGTTGTAGTAGTACGATTTGTTGAAAAGTATGAGTCGTCTTCTATATTGGTGATGATATATATCATTGCATATATCTGTCCACTAAAAAATTACGTATAGTTCAACTTCAAATCTTAATTCCCACTTCACATGTCTTTTCTAAAAATTAATTACATATGGTTTATGCATGTAAATTACATTCTTACACCAATGACAAGTGGGCAGAGTAGCCGCTTTCTGTTTTAGAAATACAATAAAATAAAAATAATAAAGACACAAGAAACCAATTTATTCAAGAAAAACAGTTTACGTAAATTTTACTAAAATTGTTTGTGATTGTACGGCTTTAAGTTTACAGACAGACTAATTGTCTCAAAATTTTAATAGAATTAATAATAAAAAATAAACTCTCGCGTCGTCTTTATAAATTTCTTTTTTTTCCCCCATCAAAATGAAAATTTGGAGAATTCATGAAGGTTCATTTTTCTTTGTGCAACGTATTATTATGATATCATTATCATATAATAACAACATGATTTATTATAATTATAATATATCTACATAATATTACATAATTATTGTATAATAGTAAAATTTATACCCCATACATATATTTACACACATAAATATATACACACACACACACACACACACACACACATATATATATATATATATATATATATATATATATATATATATATATATATATATATATATATATATATATATATATATATATATATATATATATATATATATATATATATATATATAGAAAGAAAGAAAGAAAGAAAGAAAGAAAGAAAGAAAGAAAGAAAGAAAGAAAGAAAGAAAGAAAGAAAGAAAGAAAGAAAGAAAGAAAGAAAGAAAGAAAGAAAGAAAGAAAGAAAGAAAGAAAGAAAGAAAGAAAGAAAGAAAGAAAGAAAGAAAGAAAGAAAGAAAGAAAGAAAGAAAGAAAGAAAGAAAGAAAGAAAGAAAGAAAGAAAGAAAGAAAGAAAGAAAGAAAGAAAGAAAGAAAGAAAGAAAGAAAGAAAGAAAGAAAGAAAGAAAGAAAGAAAGAAAGAAAGAAAGAAAGAAAGAAAGAAAGAAAGAAAGAAAGAAAGAAAGAAAACAACTATATTTATAGAACAACAAAATTAGACACTAGTCTAATACCTTATAAATTATTATTTTTATTGCTTAGTTGAGAATTAATTAATATACTTGCATGAGCATACGCTCTTAGAAAACAATGTGAAAAGTGATATTTTTGTTACACTATGCCAGATATACAATATATTGTCATCGACACAAACTTATCGGCTTTAACACAGCCATCCGTTTTATTGAGGTGGAAATTCACCAGATGTGTCATATGCTCACTTTGTTCGCTAGCTTTAATGCGATAAGAGAGCATAATATTATTAACAGCAAAGCTTATTCTCTGTAGTTGCTAAGGGAAAAATCTGAATTCAATTTTTAACGTAATAATATCATTCATTGGTTGTTTATTGATCACACCTAACAATAAAACTTTGTAGTGCTGGGTCACTGTACTAGTAATTGAAAAATATACATCCATTTGTTCCATTTTATTTACTTTTGTACTTAAAGACATAACAGTAATTAAGTGGAAACACAGGTGAATAAATGAAATTTAAATGAATGATATAGACATAAAATTATGTACAATAATACTCGTAACATTACAAAAATAATTATAAGTTCATTTAATCTACGGTATACTTAGCAAGAAAAATAGTGAGATATATATTGCATGGTGGAATGAAAATTAATTGAAAGAAAAAAGGTTAAAAGGTATATTATATTTATATAATTGAGCTTCTCATGAACTCTTGTCAAGATTTATTTTATTATTATTATTATTATTTTTTTTTTTTTTTTGCACGCAGTGATATAAGATTTTTTTTAGATAACAGTTTTTGACCATTAAAAAAAAATAAGAGAAAATTTTCGTAGAAAAAGGTATTACGGAGGAAACAGGAAACAGTCGTATGTCGTATAAATTCATTGAATATAAAGTTATGTAACAAGTTGTTCAAAAGATTATACAACCACCACAAATTGACAATGAGCTTACGATGTTATCACATGCTAAAAATGTTATATAAAAACTGAGTTTGTTATATTTGAGGGACTATAAAATTATGAGGTAAAGCAGAGATTTTGCTCTTTCTTTCCTTCTTTCTTTCTTTTTTTCTTTTTTTTTTTTTTTCCTTTTTTTTTTCTTTTTTTTTTTACCAAGCAAAGTAGATACAAAAAAGTAAGGTACTTTGTTTTTGTACTTGCGTTTGACTAGTAGCTGTATTGAATTTTTTTTTCTTCTTCACAGAAGTATAATTAAGGATAAAACAGCTTCAAATATTAACAATTTGGGGGAGGATTGGGGGAGGTTTGATCAATGTGCAACATTTGTATATATATATAAATAATATTTAATTTATTTATTTTTGCAACAATCAGTGGCATAAATGCATGATCACGTCAAACTTAATATATTATAGACTCTTATAAGTAAAATACATAACTAATGAATAAACATACAACTTAAATTTACATATAATGGCAGTTAAAACATAGTCTAGGCATATAGACATAATTATAAATAATATAACAAATATTACTGATGACGAAGCATACTATTATAGTCATCTCACAATTTTAATTTAAGTGAAATGAATATTGTTATTAAAATGTTGTGAGAAATAATAATAATAGAAAATATAATAATATATAAAAGATTATGTAGCATAGTAGCAATATCTTTATTACATTCATATCTGTAAATTTTTACTCTTATCTGCATCTAAAGCCCGTGATATGTTAATTTCATTTTCTCCCTTATTTGATGGTTATGCGTCTTTACATTTTTATCATTTGTTGTTTGCAATGACTGTCAAATGACATAAAAATAGTAATAGCATTTTTTTTTTTAATTTCAGAGATGAGACTCTTAATTAAAGCCTTTAACGCGCGCACACACACACACACACACACACATGCAAATATTATGTATATATATATATATATATATATATATATATATATATATATATATATATATATATATATATATATATATATATATATATATATATAAAATATTATTATGTATATGTAATATGGTCTTCGCTTAAAACTAATCTAACTTTTCTCAAGGCGTGAATTTGCATTCAGCTAATAGATTTTGATGTTAAAATTATTGTGGTTCCAGGTACAGTACGTCTCATCTTTTATCAGCTAATTATATTTATATCTTATTTGTTATATAGTAAAAATGCATTCATTCATCTTTGAAAATTTCTCCTCGATTGTCTTAAAAATTAAGAGCGATTATTAATACATTAAGCTATGTTAATGAGTTTTAATTTATACTGAAATTGTATTTATATTATTTGTTGTTATTTCAGACAAAATTAATTTTGCCCAGTATAAAATATTTATTTATTTATATTTTAAATATTTGGCGATCAGAGTAAATGAAAATAACAATTAAAATTCAATAAAATTGTATTGTTTTATACCATAAACGAAAATGCATTACGTATTTAACAAGTAATGGTTAAATGTTGAATGAGGGATGATGTAGGTGCTCACTTGGTGCTCAGACCGAAGAAAAGGACGCGAGAGATTGAGAGAGAGAGAGAGAGAGAAAGAGCGAGAGGGAAGGGGAAGTGGTATAAAATGCGGTGACTAGAGATTTGCGTGGAGAACGCAATCTGAAGTGAGCAAGAAAGCTAGCACACGAGCAAGCTTGTTGTGCATGCGCTGAGCACGTGGACAATTGCAAGCCACTCTCAGAGGTGTTTCTGCACTGCCTCATAAAGATACGCTAGGCCATACACTTGCACGTGTCGTTAATAACTGAACTTACTTTGCTATAAAGTGCCAAAATCGGGTGCCAACTCGTGGTATGAAACAAGACCTTTCTTCTCGTCACTATTGTCATCATGTTATTGTAAGTTTACTAAAAAATATTATTATTATTTATAAACCAGCACGACATTAAACATTTTTATATCTCATACTGTCATTAATTTAAATATTATTGACTATTTTGAAAAATATTTTTAATAGCAATTTATATTTTATTAATCCTTTCAATCACTGTGCATGACTAAATTTTTGGGCAGTGGTGGTTGAAAACAATGAGAAAGAGTAATAATCAAAATATGTGTCAACTGTACGTTAGATAACAAATGTAATTAAATTATGCCTCTGTCAAATATTTTATCATAGTATGGAATATAAGGAAAAAATTGTTTTGCAGTATGTATATGTATAAGTGCAGTTTTAAACGTTCAAAATTATATACAAGTATCGAAAAATTAAACAAGGATATAACAGCTTGCCACGCAGAGGAAATGTGGTAATATATCACGACACAAAATTTAAGAATGTTTTGAAATTTCGCATTGCATTCCCATACAATAAGGCTTTTTTTCTGTATCTCATCAGACCATAGTTAAAATTATTTAACTAATTTTTTTACCGAAAATATATATATATATATACATATATATATATATATATATATATATATATATATATATATATATATATATATATATATATATATATATATATATATATATATATATATTCAATCGTCCTTAACTTTGAATGGTAATTAAATATTGCAGTCTTCCAGAAACTTCATCATGTATATAAATCTGATATCGATAAATACTGAAAGTAAAGATTATAATTAATTTATGACCTTTTCACACATATTGCACGTTGTAATATAGTCCTGGTCATAAAGTCTTTTTGTTCACACGAAACATAAATCTGCAATAAATCTGATTGCATAAATTTTATGGTTTTTAATGGAGATTAAAACATGCAAAGTCAAATTTACTGTAAATAATACTAATTTGTTGCTCTGTCTGTGCCATTAGCGTCGTTCCATGTCAATATAATAAATTGAATTGCATGCAACCAAATCAGCATGGTTTAGAAGATGATTTTACGCGTAATATAATAATATACAGAGAGAGAGAGAGAGAGAGAGAGAGAGAGAGAGAGAGAGAGAGAGAGAGAGAATAAACCCACTCGATTGTAGGATTTAGTGCAACCGTTCAAAAGCTATACATCTACATCTACACTATAGGATAGGTTAATAATATATTATATAGGCGTGAAAAGATTATGCTAATATTATTTATTATTATTATTTGTTTCACTTCCTATATCAGACGCTAAATTATAAAATGAAAATTTTGCTGCGTTTATTAATCCCTTATTTCTCGTGAATATCATCAACTCATATCAGGAAAATAAATGCAATTCCTGCATTCACATCAAAAGTTCAAATCTTTTTTCAAAGTGTATTGCAATTGCAAATATTGATCATAATGTGAATGAATTTAACAGACTATGCAGACTTTATCATGGAGCAATATTTACATTTTGCACGATATTTAATTTGACTGCATAAAAGTTTTTAATAGTTTTAAACGGAGATTAATGGGAAGCAATCAAATTCATTGCACATTGAAAATGATACCTTAGTGGACATGAATTTAATAAAATACCTCATTCCTTTAAGCATAGTTTAAATTCGGCGGCTATACAGATTTAAAAGGAATGTAGAATGCACGATTAAAAGGTATGAAAATGCATACATATAACATGCGATACGAAAGTCATATATTATATATATATATATATATATATATATATATATATATATATAATCCTTTTTTAAAGTGTCGTGGGCTAGTGATGAAAATGTTTTAGAACAGAGTTATTGGCACCCGCATCCAAAAATAAGGTTTCGAATGATTTTAAAATTATTTTTGTAAAAATCAGAAGAAAGTTTTCTACAGATTTAATTTGTTTCAATTTTTAATGGTTGGAAATGTCCATTCAAAAAAAACTAAATAAGATTAAAAAATATAGGAAAGGTTGTAAATCTTATTGAAAATAAATGTGTAAAAATGTCTAAAAATCTGTGGAAGGCTTTTACAATAAAAATCATAAAAGAAAAGCGAGGACAATAGCTCAAAGACCGACCGCGCGCCGCCCCTAAATAAAGACCCACCTGTCAATCATCCTATATAGTTCCTAGCGCTACCTGCCTAACATTTCGCATCTATAGTACGCACGCATATGTGTTCGGCACACATTTTTATGTTAAAGTTTTTAAAAATCACTATATAAGGCGAGAGTTTTATTTAGCCTAACCAGTTTGATTTGCAGAACTTTTAATAAGATTGTAGTTAAATAAGCCACCTTGCTGAAAAATTAGCCGACTTAGACATTAAAATGACATTTTTGTCATGAATCACATATTTTTTAAACAATTAATGCGTTTTGTATGTCTATTTAAAAGTGACCCGATACCTGAAACAGAGCGAAAAAACTTTCAATTTTAGTGACTTTTGCTTTACTTAAAAAAAGACGAAGTCACAGACAAATCTACAAAATAAGTATAATACTTTATATAATAATATGTTTAATTTACTTTTACTTTGTAACTTATTAACAGATTTAATTTTGATAGGTACAATGAAAACAGAGAAATACATAGCAATTGCAAATTTTTGCTCTATAATATATATTATAGAGCAAAAATTATGCAATTGCTATATATTTCTCTGTTTTCATTGTACCACAAAAATAAATCTGTTAATAAGTTACAAAGTAAAAGTAAATTATTATATATTTTATATATTATTTTTATGTAATATATTGTATATGTATAATAATAATATATATTATGCTATAAGTATGAATAAAGACGATATTTTTTTTTTTGTTTTTTTTGCGTTTTTATTTTAACAACTATATTAATACATTCTTTCAATGGGCGTCACTTTTAGCATTTACATCATTATTCTTTTACAAATTATGTATGTATTTATATAATTAAGTATAGAAGATCAAAAACTTTGCGGTTTATATAAATATATCATTTTAAAAATGTTTCGTTTTCTTTTACATATAGTGACAGTAATTTTTTTTTATATTATTCCGATACGACCTCTGTACATCCTAAATAATTTAAAGTAAAAATTTAATATAAATAATCAAAAGTCAAACTAGTTTTCAATTTTTAATAAGAAGAAAAAAGTTGAGATGTAAATATATTATATATAATAAATACAGAGTACAAAATTTTCAGTACAAAAATATTTATTTTATTTGCAGCATATCAAAATTAAGGATTGATACAAACGAATTTTTAATTAACGATGATTAAATACTGTAAAATTGCAAATACAATTACGATATTTTAAAACATAAAATTTAAAATATCTTATAAATATTCGGGTGTATACATATTTAATTTTGTATTTTTACAAAAACAATTATCTGCGAATTTTAATAGTTACATCGCATTTTGCTGCGCTGCACATAAAATAACTATTTTTGTGCCGTTCTATTAATAATCTATAAAAAAATATTATACTTTGTTCTTATTCTGATTAAAATAAAATTGACATCATATTTTGAAGAGTTGATTCACTATTCATTATTAGTGTATTTGCGTATCATTATTAAAGCGTATAAGCGCATAATATATCTAGCTAAATTTCAGTTCATATAAATTTTGTAAAGCAACTTATTTTTGTTTATTCCTCACTTACTAAAAATAAAAAATACAAATTTTGAAATTTTCAATTTTTTTGTTTGTAAACAATATAAATTATAATGAGTAGGACAATATCGAAAAAAAAAAACATAAATATAGACGTATTTTGTCTTGCAAATACATATTTTAATAACTAATTTATAGTTATAAAAAAAATGTTAGTTTTGATTGTTTGCCGCTAAAAAACCTTTCTTCACATTTTAAATCAATTCATTTACATATACACAAAAAAAAAAGGAAGAAATCTTTAAAAATAAAAAAAATTGTTTAAAATGCTGGAAATCCTTTTCAATTTTTATACCTGCCAATGTGCTGTCACTTTTATTGCATTAAAATCTGTAGAAAACCTACTTAAGATTTCTTACTAATTTTACACAATAGCTGCAGCGCGCGGTCAAAAATCATTTGTTCTCATATCTATTGTTTGCGCAGGTATACAAGTAAATAAAATTGCGTGGAATATGTAAGAAATTTTGTAAAAATCTTTTAAAATGAATGAAAATGTTTTAAAAGGTCCTTTTTATGTTGCATCTATGAGAAAATCTTTAAAAATCAGGCATAAATTTTAGGAAATGTCTCTTTTCTATTGTTTAAAATAAAAATAAATCTGTAGAAAATATTAAGAAAATATTTCACTATCTTATTTTTCGATGCGGGCACTTACATTTAACTTATGCGCGTGCAGTGCATTTGCAGTGCATTGTATTTCGTCCTTTCCAAGTGTTATAGGTTTAGGCTGGCTCCAAAGCGAAACTCTTAGCAGATCCGAACTATTATGCATATAGATTATTATTTATAATTAATGTGAGAATACCTCTGAGTATATATATTGGGTATTGGGTTTATAGTAATGTATAATAGCCACTGATTTATTTGATAGTATGGTAATTGATACCGATTTTAAACTGATGCAAACTGTTATTTTATTTGATAATTATACATAACAATTAAATATAAATAATAAAATATAAAACTTTGTTGAATTAAAATTTCATTTATTTTTAAAAATATGTACTGCAGACTGTGATGTAAATAAAATTTTACAATTTAATAGAATCAAAACTTGAAATTAAACGTAAAAAATGATTCATATTAATACATATTTCCATAAGGCAATTAATCGAGTAAAATTATATCAGAATGTCGCTGTACACATGCAGCATATCCATAATACAGTATAAATAATAATAACGCAAGAAATATACTCCTTGCTATTTTAAATTTATAGCTCTATATTTACCGCACTATAGCATGTAGCAACAACTATTACAAGGTCGCAATTTAATCAACATCATAGCCCGAGTTTGAATCCTGTCAAGTGTCTGTCTCCTAGGTCAGTACGATTTAATAGAAGTATAAAAATACTGTAAAAAAAAAAAAACAAAAAAAAAAAACACAAATAAATAAATAAAAACGTCCATCAAAATTTGAAGCCTAAATATATCTCATCACACATCGAGCCAAGTGACTCTATAATAGCTATACAATATTTTCTTTAACACACACTCAATGTATAATGTAATATAAATATGCCTGCATGCCACTTTCTTGGTATTGTTTTGAGTTTTTTATTGTAATTTTGTTTATTGCTATCAATCATAAAGCCTTATCAATTTTAGTCGTCCGTCTCTACTTGTGTGTGTGTGTGTGTGTGTGTGTGTGTGTGTTTATATATATATATATATATTATTATATTTATATAATATATATATGATGCAGCATTAAAAAGTGCTGATGATATGATGCGTTTATACTGGCTGTGATATGGCATATCGTCGATCTGCAATGGTAGAATCTATATTTTTATTTTATAAATAAACGAAATCTTTTTTTTCTCTCTCTCTCCTTTCTTTTTTACTGAACATAAAAATTGACGTGCTCAGTTATGTTACTGTATGCTATTATGTGATATATATCTCAAGTCATCTCTATTTAAAAAAAAAAGTACATCGTACCGCACGGAAATAAAAAACTTGCACCACTAACAACTATAAACTGAAATGTAATATACTAAAATTGCAAGTTATTCATGGTACACACGAATGTGATTGTATATAAATATACAAAGGGTTAAATGTGAAAGTGATCATAACTAAATCTTCTTTCTTATAGTTATTATTTTTATTTATTTTACCGCATTCAAATTCACCGCTTGATTTTAATAATTACACTATCGTACACCTTTGGTAGTATAATAGTATATTCGATTGATGATTTTTAAATGCGTTTGAATATTATAGTCTATATATATATATATATATATATATATATATATATATATATATATATATATATATATATATATATATATATATATATATATATATATATATATATAATAGGATAAAAAAGAAGAACAGGGAGACTCATGTACGTTATAATATTACGTCCTATAATAAATTTATTGTAACCTTTCTTATAGTTTGCACCTTGCATAAATAATATGTCATTTATAATTTTGATATAATTATATAGTGGAGTACATAGTATATTTATGTAGAACATGATATGCGTATATTATGACATATACGATATATGCGTATATTATACGCATATATGGTTAATGTAAAAACAATTAACATATTCAGTATATCATTAAAAATAAGACGCAAAGAATTGCAAGCTGGAAACACGGTGTGGAGGAAAGTGTTAAACGTCAGCTATATACTATCCTATACTGTAAAAATACTAGTGGAAAACTTTGTGTCCTGTATGCATTACAATTAACCTATTTATAATGTAACGTGTGCCTTTTTTTCCCCCAGAGACGAAGCGACAAAGCAAGAGAGTTGCTCTTTAGTCACTGCTGGAGATAAGGGAGATAATGATGGTAGTAGTCCACATACGAAGATCCCCTCACTGCTGCCAGCAAAAGGGGGTGTTGTTGAAGACCCTGCACCAGCAAGACGTCCTAAAAGAGGAAGCGCCCTTCGCCAGGTTGGCTTTTATTTTTATTTTTTAAGATGTTTATCTATAGATAAACAAAATTAAAAGTTTGTGTTTGTGTGTGTGTATATATATATATATATATATACACACACACACACTCTATATTATATAAAAGTATTTCCTATTAATTATAATTAAATTTAAAATTTAAGTATATGCATCACATAAATTTCTCTATGCGCATTAAGTTTTTTATTAGTGACTTCATAACATTGCTTAAATTTTCAGGTACTTATAGCATTGATTGCAAACCTGGGTCCAGTGAACACCGGAATGGTATTTGGATTTTCTGCAGTAGCTATTCCTCAATTACAATCGCCAAACTCTTCAATTCCCATTGATTCTGACCAAGCTTCATGGATTGGTAAGTTGGTCAACATTTTTAAACGCCCTTTCTTAGTTATTTATGTATTGGATGAACTATTTATCAAGAGTAAATAATAATAATAAATTGGCCTATATGTTTCTTCAAAATTAATTTTTATTGTGATGCTTAGTGCTATATGATTTTATATATCAATGCTTACCCGTCAAAGTGAACAAACTACACTTAACAAATTTTGTGAAAAATGACCGTTCTACACTTTACAAATTCCAAGTTCCACCATCTAGTTCTCATGTTAAAACACGTAGAAGAGCCAAACGCAGATTGTTCATTTTGAGTGATATTTGTAAAGAGTAGATTGTTCACTTCGACGGGTAAACATCAATATATGAGCTCTTCTTCTTGCTCTAGCTTCTAAAAATGTATCAAGTTGAATTATATTTTAATTGTGTATATTTACTTCTACAGCCAGTTTATCATCCTTAAGCACCCCACTTGGTTGTGTTCTGGGAGGGTACCTTATGGATCTGCTTGGTCGACGTACCACTTTACTACTGCTTGAAGTCCCACTCATTGCTGGATGGCTTCTCATCGCACTTGCGGGAGGTGTGCCTCAAATCTATGCAGGACGTTTGCTTGTTGGACTTGGATCTGGATTAGTAGGTGCACCTGCTAGGGTCTACACTGGCGAGGTAATTCAATTAATTCAATAAAATATGAAATATGCATGTGTGTGTGTGTGTGTGTGTAATATATATATATATTTTTTTTTATTATATATATATATATAATACATATTATATATTATTTGAAATAGCACAGGGCTATAACAAGCATCTTAATTTTTCTGTTGTAGGTGTCTCAACCTCATTTACGAGGCACACTCTCTGCCTTAGCTTCCGTGGCCGTGTCTCTTGGTGTGTTGATTGAGTATGGAGGTGGAGCTGCTACGCAATGGCCTGTTCTAGCAGGGATGAGTGCAGCGTTACCCCTGGCTGCTCTGCTTCTTACTGGATTATGCCTGCCTGAAACTCCTGCCTGGCTGCTTGCACGTGGAAAGACCGAAAAAGCAAGAAAATCACTACACAGACTACGTGCAGACACTTGCGACGTTGAAAAAGAATTAGCAGACTTAGAAGCTTTCCGTGCCAACTTAGCTAATGTAAGGGCTAACCCAAATAGCCCAAGTAATTCACCTGTAAAACAACAGCAACAACATTCAGTCTTCAAACTTCTTTTTGAACCAGCAGCTCTGAAACCATTTTCAATTTTAGTTCTGTACTTCTTGATATACCAGTTTTCCGGTGTAAATTCAATTACATTTTATGCTGTTGAAGTATTTAGGGAATCCAGTGAGGGAATTGATGATTATCTTGCAACAGTTGCGTTAGGTGTTGTCCGTCTACTGTTTACAATTCTGGCTTGTGCTCTCTTACGTAGATGTGGTCGCAGACCTTTAACATTTGTATCATCAGTTGGCTGTGGTATCACCATGCTGTGCCTAGGAACTTACATGTATTATGCAAAATTGGCTAAGGAAGCAGACATTCCAGTTCCACCCACTTGGATTCCAGTAGCCTGTATCTTTGGCTTTACAGCTGCATCAACTGTTGGCTATTTAGTTGTGCCCTGGGTAATGATAGGAGAAGTTTATCCATCTAGAGTACGTGGCTTATTGGGTGGTCTAACAACATGTGCTGCTCACATGTTCGTGTTTTCAGTTGTAAAAACCTTCCCTCTTCTCCAAAAGCTTGCTGGAAATTATGGTGCATTTTGGATTTATGGTACAATTTCAATGACTGGCACAATATTTTTCTATTTTTTCTTGCCCGAAACAAAAGGAAGGTCTTTAGAAGAAATTGAAGATTATTTTGCAGGACGTAGGAAAACTTTGGAAGCGGTTACACCTCCTCAAAATATCACTCAGCATGCTTAAATGCTCTAAGAGATGTGTGAAAGTATAATTTATATTAAGCTTACTTAATTGTATACAAGACTTGATTTTTTTTTTTAATATCATTTGTAAATATATTATTATCTTATTTTAAGGCAGTTTAGAAGTTACTGTACTTAACCATGAGCAGAGCTAATTTCTTGCCAAAACTACTGAACGAGAGAGTGTACCTTGCATGCATATGTGGATAGTATGAAAGATGATTGTGTTAAACAGAGAATGATCTAAATCATATTTTGTGCCACTCTTGATTTTGACGTTAGAAATAGAATATAATTACTTGTACTTAAAAAATAGCTGTCAAAATCAGGGAAGCTTATTATTAAATTGCTTATTTATTATTATTTTTTTAATTTTGTGTGTGTGCAAGCAAATTTTCAAATTTAAAGTCTGTAAAAAGTATTTTTTTTTTATGTATCGTAAAATGACTGGTATAAATGGTAAATGCCCCTATTTCTAATTATTTGTGACATTTTACAATTTTTAATTAAAAAAAAATATAGTTCAGTACTTAACTTCAAGTCCTCTTTGAGGTAATTTTTGTCGATCTCTAGTTTACTCACTTAAAATATATAAAATATAAAAGCACAAGAAATATTGCTTATGTGATAAACGCTTTCTTAGTTAATTTATGTGACCTTGATTGTGAACTAAAAAAAAATAAAAAATAAAAAAGAAAGAAAGAAAAGAAAAGAAAAGAAAAGAAAAGAAAAGAAAAGAAAAGAAAAGAAAAGAAAAGAAAAGAAAAGAAAAAAAAAAGTAAGAAAGAAAGAAGAATTAGAAAAAAAATAGCAATGTGTCAGCTGTATTAGTTGTAATGTGAAAATTAGTCATAATGTTGTATTACTTGTGAATGTTAATAATATCTTTTGTGAAATAAATGATTTTATAATGTAATATGTTCTAGTTAATTTCATTTCACTCCCAGTACTAAAATTACATTTATATAAAGTATAGTCCATATTAATTTAAAAAATGTCAGTACTAAAATACAGTATACTCTTGATTTTGAAGAATTGCTCAGGAGTCCTAGGGGCCATTAAAATGACTTAAAATGAATAATAAAAGTTGAAAGTCGTAATATTGAGATTTAACATTGAAATGCTTATTTTACTGGATCCTATGCTTCTAAGAGAGCAATTTACAAAACTGAATTGCTTCATTAAGTGTTATAAACACTGTAATGTTATAGAAATTAGGCTTTTTTACTATAGTAACTCATATTACAAATTTGCTTTATTTTTAAAATTTTGAAATTACAATGCTGATAATGCAATAAAATTTACAAGATAAATGGCTAAGAATTGAACTCATGGTTACCACGTGCACTCCTGCGAAGTCTTGCTTTCTCTATTTCAACTTCAGGGTAATGTTTTTCAATAGCTTCCAGATCTACCTCTGGATACCTCTTTAGTAGGTGTTCAACTTTCCCAAAATTGCGCCTATTGTAGCCAAACAGAGAAAATTCATTTTTAATATATATTGCTAGATAAGTAATACAAAAAAATAAAAATATGAGAAATATGAGAGAGAGAGAGAGAGAGAGAGAGAGAGAGAGAGAGAGAGAGAGAGAGAGAGAGAGAGAGAGAGAGAGAGAGAGAGAGAGAGAGAGAGAGAGAGAGAGAGAGAGAGAGAGAGAGAGAGATTTTAAACAAATTCCAATACTGCCCGATTTCCAATACAAAATTTTAGTTTCCATCATTTGTTCAAAGTATTTTTTATTGATTTTTTTCTCACACTTGACTACGAGATTGCTGTCTAAATACGAGATTGCTGTCTGCGTTAACTAATAAATTTAGCAAAAAGTCAATTCAACATTAATAAAGAAAAAAAATGTTACATGTTGCGACTCCTCATGATCTCACTTTTTTTCTTTCAATTCGCGCAAAATTTACGTCTCCATCACACTTTAAAGTTATACATATTAATTTGATTGCATGTTGTCAAACAAGAACAAAAAAAAAAAAAAAAAAAAAGTTTGTGAAAAGAGTAGCTAAATAATTGTTTTATTTTTGATCAGTTTCATCTCTTGAACCCCTGCAAATATTAAAGGTTCACATTTATTTCTTTAGATTTTTTTTTCTTCATTACATAAAGTTGCATACTTTACAGGTGCGCAGTATTTTTTTCCCCACCGCGAGGTCATTTTCTAGCACTATATTTATTATGTAATTTTTTTTATTGTTTTAGCACGTCTTTCTTTCAAACAGCTTATAAAATACTTATTTTATTATATGCTTCAGTGGAGCAAATATAAATTTTTGACGTTATTTAACATCTTTTATAAATTAGACATGTATTAACAGCACTTTTCTATATAATTTCGTTATAACAAAGTAGTGATTGCCGAGGTCCCTTGAATTTTGTTATAATAAGGTTTTACTGTATTTAACATTCAATTCTACCTTCTACCAAGATTTATCACACGAGTCTTGCAGATGCAAAACACGCCAGACTTTTTCAGTGAAAGTATATTTTCAAGATTAAATAATAATAGGAAGGGAAGGGAAGAAGAAGAAGAAAAAAAATCCATTGAAGGAAAGTCAAAAGCCTGGTTTTGCATCAAACAGCCTCAAATTTGTTAATACTAACAACGAAGAATCAAACATTCAATCATATGATATACTTACGATCTTTCTCTCCTCCTAGATAAGTAGATTTTTTCTCTGTATAACTTGAGGAACTTATGTACTGCTCTGCCTGAATATCCAAACTTGTACTTCTCACGCCACGCTCGATTCATCACCTTAGGTATTAAATGTTCCGACATGCGGTAAAAATACCTCATACCTGTAAACATATAGTGAAAACATAAACTTTAACAATATTGGATGAAGCAAATTTGTTGGTATAATGCAATTAATTAAATTAATTATTATTTCCATTATTCATAATGGAGGAAGTAGACATGGAATTAAGAATATGATTATATATTTACATTCAATACAGTATAAAATATTAAAGAAAATAATATGTCGAGTATTAGAGCATGCAAAATTGAAAGATAATAAAACACAAACATTCCCTAATTTATATGCTATTGGGAAAAGGGATCAAATTTCTAGAAATGCATTTTATTATCTTTCAATTTATCGTGCTCTTACATTCAACATACTATTTTATTTTTTATTATCATTATTTTTTTTTTAAACATTTATATATACAACTGCAATGTGTTTTTTTCCTAATTTATATATATTAATACAGTATAATAGCAATACATACCTAGCTGATTATAGACAAGCTTTCCTGGTCTCTCTCCAGTTTCCCCAGTTTCCAGTTCAAAATAAGCTCTATTCCTCTCTCGTACAACCTCCTCAAGGTTTGCCATACTTTCTTCAACCTTAACAGACAACATTGTTTTAATAATAATAATAATAACTACCTTTATTCCTTTAAGAAAGATCAAGGAAAATAATCCACGTGATTAGGAATGATAAATTTGAATGAAAAGCATAGGAGAAACCAGCAAGGAACTTATCGTAGTGAAGAGAGTTTCATAGCTCAATGAAAATCTCGCTAGCACAAATTTTACTGGTTACGGTTAAAGGGCGTAAGTCTCTTCTCAATGTAATGCAAAAATCGGTTGATTGCAACCAGTACGAGTTATTTATAAAAGATTAACACATATTGTATGCTGTAGCTTTCAGCACTAAACACCAAGAGAAAACAGAGAGTGTTATGCCTTTGTCATTCATAGTTTCTTTCCTAGTCTGTAATGATTAACAAAGGCGTAACGAACTCCGTTTTCCCTACAAGTTTAGTGTCAAACTTTTTTTTTTTTTTTTTTTTTTTTTTTGTTAACTGTGCTAGCACAATTTTTACCAAACTATGGGAATCTATTCACTACATTTATTTCTTTAAATTCAGTTATTTTGTAGAAGCTACCTGTGATAATAGTAATTTTAAAAACAATGATGGCCACATTCGAAGATGATTACAAAAGTTCATAATAAAAGTATTATTCCAGTCATTACAAGTTATTTTCAGAACTAAGCTTTAATACAGCTTATGTGTGCTTTAAAAATTATATTAATACTTATTAAATCATTTGAAATGTGGAATTGAATAAATTTAAAACACGCCTTGATCTTCTCAATATTGTGGTAATAAGTACCTTGTCTATTCTTTCTGCACTGGGGAAAAGTTCTACCTCCTCTTTGCATGCATGTTCCATGGTGAACAGCATATTTCTCTCTTTTAGCAGCACATACCTATGAACAAACAAGAAGTCCCATAATTATGCATTCAATATAATTATATAGGCCTATATAAAAAAAATACAAAATATTTATTTTAATACAGAAATAAGGTTCACCTTCAAAATTAAGTACACCTCTATAAAACATTAAATACAAATCAATCAATAATTTGTGAGCAGACAACTTTTTTCATTGTGTAAATAAAATAATATGAATAAAAAGAGAAAATTGGTTTTCCAATAATTGACTAGTTAAACAATAGAGGGAAAAAAATATGCATTTAGTTCAGATCCCTATATCATTCAGATATAGATACAGGTAAACTCACCTGTAATGTTACAGTACAAAATACATACATAATAAATAATGATAATTTATAAAATATTAAGAAGCAAATGACTGTAAAAATTACCATAACTTGTGTAGGTCTTCATTGCTTTTTATTCTTAGGTCATCCTTTGCCCACGCTCGACCAACTTTCACTTCATTCTCATCCCAGTTCTTCTCATCATCAAAAAATTCCATTAGTTTTTTATTTGTATCAGAAGTATTGGCTGTAGTTGAATATCCTAAGCTTTGTAACTTTATAGTAGCACTAAAACACAGCAAAAAAAAAATAACAAATAATAATAATAAATAAAATCATACCTGATGTCACATACTAACAAGAAGTTGTGTGTGTGTGTGCCATGGGTTTTCAAATAAGATTGATGCAAAAATTCTTTACTAGTACTGCATAAATACACTTGGCAAACTGCATTCAAGTTTCTCCATATTTATGTCATTTGGAGACATTATCCGAACACTGTAGTCAAATTTTCTATAGGGAGTGTTAATATTTGACATGCCATAGTATAGTCCTGACTCGATTACTGGCAGACGTGTAAGTGAAAACTTTATATATAATTTATGAACTAAAGTAAAGCTAGAGTGATGTAACCTAAAGTATCCAGAGTATGGGATTATACTTTATGGTGGCATTAGAATTGCCACAAGTCAATAATTCATAAAGTGACGTTAATTGAGTTGACTTTTTCCACTTAAATAGCCTGGAAGAGACATTAGACTGCCATTAAATACATAATATGATTGAGTTATAACCATGCTATAAGTACAGTACAGAGAGTAGCTGTACCAAGAATATCTTCCAACATAAGACTTTCCGTAACTTAATAATGGCATGCACTACGTATAGTACACTCTTCCCAAATAAATCTGACCACAGCGTTTATGTCTTCATGTCTCCAAATGTTAAATACATATATGAGGAAACTTTAATGCGACCGGTCATATTTATTCATGAGGAGTGTGTACATAGTACAATATAATATTCTACAGTAAGTACCATACGTATATGTATGTATGTATGTGTTTAAGTATTTTAGGAAAGGGTGAGAGGGGGGTATATACATATGCCATCTATCACAAGTAGAATTCTAGAGGGATTGCAACTATGTTTTAGTGTTGTCAAAATAAATACAGACAACAAATTATTTACCATCCAGATTTTTAGTATTATCCGGATTATTTGATCTAAAGAAATGTTATCAGTTTTAGATGAAGGATCCATAATTGATCCAGGCAAGTAGATAACATATTACACAGATCTGATTGCTTTTTTAAGCTTTCCAGCTCCCCCTTTGGAAAACAGCTTTTTTCCCCCCATTGTTATTATATTGATGCAATTTTTGTTGTTGTTGTTGTGGACCTGCTTTCAACCCAAATACTATTTGGATACGAGTATGTATGCTGTATGCATGCATGTGTTTGGTCCATTTTCAATCTGGTTAACTTGTATCCATCCTAAATATAAAATAATAGCATTATACATAATACTGTATTATGTATATGATTTAATAAAACAATATAAAATTGTATATCATATTATATATTATCTACTAGCATGAAAGTTGACAATTCCATGTAAAGAAATTTTGACTTTTGAATTTTAATCTATATTTGGACAGCACTTTATCTACATACATATGCATACATATGTAGTAAGCAATGTAGCCAAAACGTTTGCAGTGTGCATGGCCCTGATTTTTAGCATGGAACTTTCATGCTATGCAATCTTTAAAGGGTTGTGACTTTTGTGTTTTGTGGCTAACATATATGTATATTATTATGTTATGTATCATGTTCATGAGCCTCATTATGCATATGCATATAATAAGCCACCGGTGTCAGGTTGAGGTAATACTTTCATTCAAAGTCTTGATGGACTAGATTATTCAACTCACCTAACACAAGTCAAGGATGATTGCTTAAGTATTCTGTCACATTTTAAACTAGAATTAACAAGCTGATTGCATGCTTTTAATTGAGAAAACTGAGCAAATGCTTTACAAAAATTTCTACACAGTGCCGCCATTGTTGACTTTTCAGCAACAGCTGACGGCTATGGCAACGCCCATTTTTCAAGCTCGCCTCGCTCTGGCCTCGCTCCTCGCTGCGGCTGCTAGCTGGAAGTGCTGAACAAAAACAATTAAAACGGACGACTTTTAGGTACAATTAATTTGCCATTGACAAGTTATTGCTGTCACGAGTTGTTACAAAATTATTAGAATATAATCTTACAGTTGCTAAATATTATGTGTTAGTTATTATGCATAACAGTCAAACAAGGTACGTACATATGTAAAAATGTATGTAGCATGAGGCATGATAATACATATTATGTATGTATGTAATATATATGTATCAGGCCCGAGTGTTTTATTACATACAAATTGTGATGTGAATCATATTACAGTCTACATGAAACCAAACTCTTGTCTTGATTAGTGATTGCCAATTCATACTTACATTTACAAACTATACCCAATGTATCCATCCATACATACATATGTATGTATGTATGATATACATACATACATACAGACAGACATTATCATATCAGAGGTTCATTATTATTATTTTGCATATTTTGTTCCTTTGTTCCAGATGCAAATACCTACAAGTGTGTGGATAGCACTTGCTGCTGCACTTGTGGTCAACAAGTTTGGTCTCGGGGTCTGTCTGACAACTGTAGCTGTATTAATTGCCTGTGTAGCTGGGTAAGAAAGTCTACTTGCGTTGTATTTTCAATATAATATCATATATTACATAACATGAATTGTTCATCAAGTGCATTTCATTATACATACATACTTCATAAAATGCATGTAATTAAAATGCAATGTCTTATTCCTCTCTTAATAACAACTGTCATTAAGCATTTTGTAAAATATTTAAGTATATGCATAATAAAATCAACAATATTATGAGGTTATAAAATTGTTGTCTTATTTTTAGCATTTCAATGCTGTTGTGGTTAAATACTAACCAATTAAACTTCTACTTTTAGCTGGTTAGCTTACTTTCACGCATCTACGTGTGTTGGATATAGCTATATAGAAACTTGTATCTACATACATTTAACGAGACTTAATTGTTTTGTTTTTGTCTTCTTTATTTTTTATATGAATACAATCTCATTTTAAACCCAATAAAGAACTATTATTATTATTAAAGGGTAAAAAACACTTCTGAAAACAGGAAAACAGGTGAAGAAATATTTTTTACCTGTTGTCGCAATAAATGTAGATACATATTTCTATGGCTATCCCGATAAACGTACATGCATGAACGTAAGCAAACATATGCTAAAAGTAGAAGTGTGGTTTAGCTGCAACAGCATCGATATCTTACCCTATTTGTTATTAACTTTTTTTTTTTTTTTTTTTTTTTTTTTTTTTTTTTTTTTTTTTTTTTTTGTTGCAGAGTTCTGAGTATGCTGTGTCTGATGGTAAAAGAGGAAGCACAAGAGTACTATGATGCAATTATCAGCCAACATGTATATTTCAGAAGAGCTCACCTTGGTCTCGTACGTATCATTGCAGGCCCATGTGAATGTTGAAGTATTCATTATTGTGAATCGTTTTAGGTTATGGAGAGTATGGCAGGGGCAGAAGGAAATTTATCAGAAACAACAACAGTTAAGGATAAAAGACTTACTGGTTCTAGAGAAATTGATGAGCCATTACAAGAAGTACTAGGTTATATTTTCCATGATTATATTGATTCTTGGTATGCTGAACTAAGTGATGATTCTGATTTCCTTGATAATGTTAGACAAAGTGCACAGCAAACCATAATAACATTAGTCACTAGGTAAGCATTTTTTTTTTTTCCTTTTAATACAAGCAAAGATGGTATTCTACCATTCTACCTTTTTAAAGAGAGATGGAGAGAGAGACATCATTTAAATTAAATGATTCTCTTTGTTCATAAAATTAAAAAAAAAAAAAAAATGGAATTTGAATAGAACAACCCTTTTTAGTGATATATGAAGATTAATATATCGATGGTGTTGCGGCTAAACCACGTTTCTACTTTTAGCATGTTTCCTTACTTTCACGGATCTACGTTTATCGCGATAGCCATAAAAACGCGTATCTACATTTATCGCGACAGCAGGTAAAAACATTTCTACACCTGTTTTCCTACGTAGAAATGTTTTTACCTGTTGTCGCGATAAATGTAGATACGCGTTTTTATGGCTATCGCGATAAACGTAGATCCGTGAAAGTAAGGAAACGCGTTAAAAGTAGAAGCGTGGTTTAGCCGCAACACCATCGATATATAAAAAATATATACTGTACATATAATAATTGAGATACTATATATAGTATAGAGGTGATACAAGTGTAAAAATACTTGAACGTGTTTTAGGATGAAAGATGTTGACTGGATGCCATACTTAACTACAAGGTTGGTTGATGATGCTGCATCACACCTCAGACTTTACCGTCAAGCTAAAGCCAAAGTTAAAGAGGAAGCAGCAGCAGAGCTACCAGCAAAGAAACTGCATGACTTGGAGAAGCATTTTTTTGACTTGGAGCTTGCTATGGAGCAGAAGCAGTTGTGTCATGATGCTGTTGCACTTGACTTTGATAACCTTACACGTAAATACTTTATTATTATTATTATTGTTATTATTTAAGAAGCTAAAATTTTTAAGAAATTTCAAAGAACCTAAAAAAACATGACTTTACAGAACCAAGTACCAATATCGTAAAATCAATAAGAAATTGTGTTATTCTGTGTAATTTACAAAGCAGTAAATAAGGTATTGGTTAATCCTCACATTCTAAGAATTTGTTAACATTGTGAGCGCCGTAAGGTTCAATGTATTTTAATTGGCACTATCGTGCTCATTGCTCAGCCCTTGGTAGGTCTATCAACTTCAATTCTATTGTTGTTACTGTTTGCGTAAATATATTGGACCAATAACAATTTATTTTGCTGTGTTGCAGAATATTTGCAAGATTTAAGTGAGATTATACTATTCCTACTTCTACCTCAAGATAATTTTGAGTGCTTGCCATTACGCATGTTACTGAGAGATTTGTTAGCTAATGCTGCATTACTTCCACTTTTTGAACTTTTGGCAGAACCACACTTCATTAACCAGACCATTATTAGTTTGGCAGAGGTAGGTTAATACTATAAGAAAGTAATGTTCATTCATATATGGCATTATAAATACTCCATTTTTTTCTCTATTTTGCAGCCAAGAGCTTACAGTTAATCTTACGTCCAATTAATTCTAAAATTAATGTTTTTTTTGTATTATATAATCTTCCATATAACGTACTTTAATTAAACTTTGTTTTTTATTTATTTACATACTAATTTGTTTTCTCTCTATAATATATATGAAAAATAATGTACAGTAGCCCGTTTGCAAATTAAGCATTATTGTGATTTAACATTTATACGGTTCCAGTTGTAATTTTTTGGTGTGCTTCTTTACTTAAAAGTACAAAGGTAAACAGCTGAAAAAGCTATGATTGGAACTACAGTATTTAAATTAATGGTTTAATTTGTGATATAGTTTTATGTAAGCAGATACAGGTAACAAATACTTACGTATTTTGCAGATTCGTGGAATAGCTTTCACAAGTGAATTATTTTTAAATGTTCTTCGTCAAACTGACAGTGCAGGTGAACTGATTGGAGTCTCAGAGATTTTAAGCAAAGACATTGCCAGACTGGTAAGTACATTGCATTAAATCATAGTATAAATACAGCTAATGTCTGACCAAACTTCTCTTAAAATGCTTATGATATAGTTGATAAATAAAGTTAATGAGGAATTGTTTGATATATCCAATACAAAATTGCATGTTCTCCGTATGTTTTGAATTTTACTATGTTATTATTATTTGTTTTATGTTTTTGACAAGGCTAGCTACTCCAATTAGGTGATGTCAAATATGTCCTAAATAAATATTAAGCCCCCAGCTCAACTTGTGAATAAAAATTATGCAGTATCAACAGAAATGATTATTATTATTATTGGTATAATAATAACAATACTATTAATCAATGATAAGCTAATATAGTCAAGCGGGTTGAAGTTGAAACCCAATCATGGACCTGCCATCAAAATGCTCTGTGTCTAGTGAGATAAAGAAAATGTGTAAGATAGCACATGCTTTGTGTTTCAATTTTCCTCCACATTTTCAATTTCACCCCAGTTGACTATTAATTATATCCTAAGTAAGAATATATGTATAAGAGAAAAAAAACTCAAGGCTTTTTATTTCTTTGTTATTATTTCTATTGACAAAGCTTAAACGTGAACATATTATAACTTTTCAAGCTATCAAAATATTTTGGTTGCATATCAATGCCTCCTCGTCGAAAGTGAGTATCTACACTTTCCAGATTTCTAACAAAACAGCTATCCACACTTTCGCCGACGAGTACCTGCAATGTTAAGTTTATGGCCGCTAGTCGAGTTACAGTGCTGCTCGGAAAGTGTAGATAGTCGTTTTGTCGGAAATCAGAAAAGTGTAGATGCTCGCTTTTGACGCAGAGGCATTGATATATTTTGCTGTTATATTTCAACATTTCTGTTGATACAAGTTACATCAGTTAATAATGATGTGTTGCTAGCGTTCCTGTGATCTTGGTCTTGATGATGATAGATGCATCAAGCAAAACCTTAGTAGCCTACTGTATGCCAAGAAAATTATAGACCAAAGATTAAAAAAAATTCAAGAAGGCTCAGAAGTAGACTCTGCAGGTATGAATAGCCAGATTTTGTGCTCATAAGGTGCTGTTATGATAATTTGAAATAACATGAGTTTCAATTTCAGGTGTGCCAAGTAATGCAGAGTGGAAACAAATGGTTCCTCAAAGCCAGCTTATTGTACTGCCTCTAGAAGTTTTGCTAAGAAATAATATTGCTTTATCTTACTTCATTGACTTTATGATGAGTATTGGAGCACAGTCCTACCTCTACTTCTATCTTAATGTGGAAGGTAACGTTCATTGAAACTCTCTAGCTTTTTTTAGAATATATTTCTTATTGTTGAGAATAAGCTAAGAAAAGGAAACCACAGTGGTTGGATGTAATAAATTAAATGGAAAGGATAGAGGAAACCAGCAAGGACCTTGCAATAGTGAAATTACGGTGAAAAATATTATAATCTTATATTATAATATTGTAAAAGGGTCAACGTTATAAAACAGCATCAGTCTTATTCATGGTCATAGCCTGGTTTTGTCCCCTACCTAGGTTTCATAAGGAAAGCTCATTATTATTATTTTGTTATATTTCAGGGTGGCGAGTATCTGCTGAACAGCAACTTTCTGACCTTCAGTTGCAACGTCAAGCTTTGCAAGAAGCAGCAGCTACCAATCCTAGCATTCCTCCAGTTAGCAGTAGTAGTGTAGAGGCATTGCAATCATTAATGTTAGATAATATGAAAAGTGCAGCTAAGAGTATCTATGAGCAATATCTCTCAGAAAAGGTATTCAATATTAAGGTTTACATGCATCAAACTAACAATCACAACCATGATAATGCTAATTAAAAATACTGTGTTTTCCATGTTCAATACATCTAAATAATATTACTTATGCCAGAAAAGAGAGAGAGATATAATTATAAAACAAATCTGCATATATTTTCAGGCATGCCCGCGACTTGTGGTAAATGAAACTTATTTAGCCAGACTAGTTGAAAAAATGAATACTGAATTTCCTAGTGAAACTTGGTTTGATGAAATACAAAATGCAGTTTACGACATTCTCAAGGTATTTTAATGAATTCTAGTGTGTCATTTTTTCAAATTACAGCACTTGATATTTTAGTACTATGTAATACTTTAGTATTTGTTGATATTTTAGTGTTGTGAATTGTTCATAATTTATTACTTCCATTTTCAGACAGAGGAAAGGTTTGTACCTGCTTTTCGTCAGAGTTGGGGCTATGTCAAACTTCTAGTAGAACTGGAGTTGGTGAAAGATCCATGTAGGAGTGATGATGAAGATGCTCATTCATTAGAAAATTTGTCAGATGCTCTAAGCCAAGGTTCTCAAGATGAAAGACCAGAACCGATTGCAGAACAACAGGAAATTCTTGGGGAACAAAAGCAAATGTTACCTCCATTTAAATTCAAGGCAGAAATAACTGAAACAGGTACATGTGTGGTTTATAATTTATGAAACAGCCAACATCATTTTGAAATTTGTGTTATTAATTATTTCTTGTCCTACATCATTAATGTAATGGTTTTTGTGATATTTTGATCAATCAGGAAGTAATATAGTGTTTCAGTTTTAACAATTTAAATTGTTTCAGGTATTGCAAATGACCATGGGAATAAATATGGTGTATATTCAATATCTGTTGTAAAATATTCTGCAAGCACTGGTCAGGAAGAAAGGTGGTATGTGTGTCGTCGTTATTCAGATTTTCTCAATTTACACCAAAAAATCAAAGATCGATATGAAGATCTGGGTAAACTTCCATTTCCATCAAAGAAAGCATTTCATAATACAGAACGAGCTACCTTAGAGAGACGCATGCGTGAACTAAATGGTTGGCTTCAATTGCTACTTAGTCAGGTAGCTGTAGGGGCCTCAGAAAAATACCCTGACATTACACCTTGGGTCACAGCCTTCCTTCAACAAGGAGAGTATGAACAACAAGGACCTCGCCACTTTGCTAAAGCAGTAAGTAGCGTATTATTAGTAGTGTATAATGTTGTAAATTGTGTGTCTATGGGAGAGACTCATATTATTTATAAAATAATGTTTTAGGTTGAGCAGCTTTTCATGAAACCTATAAAATCATCTTTGAGAACTGTGAGCAATGTAGTAAGGTCTGTACCTGAAACAATGAGTAGAGCAATTCACAGTCGTACATCTCGGCAGTCAAGTCCTTTTGAATCAAGCAAAGTGGGAGCGTCATTGGATGTAGAGGTATAAAATGCACTTATACAAAAAATAATAATAATAATAAAAACATACACACACACACACACATATATTTATTGTATAGTACTGTGAGTGTGTATGGGGCTTTGTCCGTGAAAGGGGTGTAACTTCTCCTAGGGGCCTCCAAACCTGGGGTGCATCTAAATGATACTTTGTTCAAAACATTAATATTCATTTTATTTTTTTAACATTAGTTACATAATTTATAATTTCAATGTTATAAAGTCTCTTTATGTCTTTGTGTTACCAGGCCAATGACAACATTCCCCTGCGTATCATGCTTCTTTTGTTGGATGAAGTATTTGATCTTAAGTCTAGAAACCAATGGCTAAGAAGACGCATAATTAATATTGTGAGGCAAATTATTAAGGGCATGTTTGGGGACATTGTGAATAGACGAATAGTTGATTATGTCACATGGTTAACTAGTCCCGTTAAAGTTGCTTCTTACATTGAATTTTTCAGGTTGGTATTTGTTTTTTTATATATAGTTACTATGTGAATAATTAAGAGTGTATTATATATTGTATATTTTCAATTAGAGATACATTTTGGCCAGATGGCATAAGAGCTGCTCCAGAACCCCCCAGTACTGAAGGAGACAAAATGAGAGCTAGAGTTCTTGCTAAGATGGCTCTTTTAGCTAGTTTGACAGGTAAGGGATATACCGTATATATATCCATGGATATACCACATTGTAAATGCAAATTTGATGAGTCAAACACTAAAATATTTATAATAATTATCATTGTGTTTTTAAATTTTGTTTCATTATTATTATTGACAAAAACTCTCCTATTCAAGTGAGTTTTAACATGCACTTAATAATAATCTCAAATTCTATTATTTGCTTTCAGATGAAATCAAGCGGATAATGGGGACTGAAACAACTCGTCGAGGACTACTGCTTGTATTTGAATTATTTCAACAAAGAGTGTTAAATCGCAGGTTAACTTTAGTCCTATTTGAAGGTATTCTTGTGACATTGTTTCCAGAACATAACTTCCCAGAGACATTTAAAAAACTCCATTCTCTGTCAGAGAGAACACAAAAATGTGCCTCCAGTAAGAATAAGTAATATGAAATCTTCCTATCCAATTTTTACACAATCTGGCACAAATTGTGATTTTTAATATTTGTAATCAATTCACTCAAAGAAAAAAATTAATAATAACAAAAAAAAAACATCATGGTGATATTTAACTTACTTAATCCTAAAGAGTAGGCCTAATCATGGCAAATTTCAATTTGAACATCGTATTTTGTTTGTTGTATAGGCCTATTCAATTATTGAAAGATGATGTACATAGGTTTGTTGAAATTCATGTCCAATCTTGTATGAATCAAACAGAATAGGTATAACAAGTTAATTTTCATTGTTGATGTTTTGTTAAACTTTGAACGTATTTAAGACAAAAATATGTCTGTTTTATGCGTAATGAAATTTTGAAGTGAAGTTTCTTCAACAACTGCTAATTGTGATATTTACCAATACCCTAAAAATAATAACAAAGTACTGTTATACTGTTCTAATTAGGTACTAGGGTTAATTTTAAAATGTATTCATTATGTATGCATAATCCAATTTAATATGAATTTGAACAGAAAATAATGTATTGAAAATATATTATGCTATAGTTAAAAAAAGTAAAATTTTAATGAGTGAATTTAAAATTTTGATACGTGAATGAAAAGGTCTGCAGAAGTTGTGAGCACATATCCGGCAACCTACTATTACCTGCATTAAGTTTTGACCCCCCTCTCCTCTCTCCTCCTCTTTTTTTTTTTTTTTTTTTTTTCTTTTTTTTTCTTTTTTTTTAATGCAATGTCATGTGATGTACAGTATTATAACATTTATGCCTTGGAGAAGTTTAGTATACATACGTACCTTAGTGTATATACTTTATGTGTTTAATTTCATTTTCGGCCTGGGTTAGAAGTTATTTTCTCTCTTAGAAGACATACCTTTCAGCTTAATAATACTCCATATCTCCTATTCCCCAATTTTTCAAATTAAATGTTTTTATTTATTTATTTTTTTCCTTCTATTAAATCTTTTTTATTGGTCAATTATTGCAGAGTCAATTTTTCTTAATTAAATAAGTTGAATAGATGAATAGATAAATATATTCTTTTTTCAGCAATTGGAATAATAGTAAAGCATTATAATAATATATACAGCCCACAAATGAGTGGAATAATTTTCCAATGAAAACTCACATCAAATTTGTAACATATCTTTCTGGTCTAAAAAATTGTGTTCTTCATATATATCATCCTCTTTTTTGTTTTTCTTTTCTTTTCTTTTCTTTTCTTTTCTTTTCTTTTCTTTTCTTTTCTTTTCTTTTCTTTTCTTTTCTTTTCTTTTCTTTTCTTTCTTTCTTTTCTTTCTTTCTTTCTTTCTTTCTTTCTTTCTTTCTTTCTTTCTTTCTTTCTTTCTTTCTTTCTTTCTTTCTTTCTTTCTTTCTTTCTTTCTTTCTTTCCTTTCCTTTCCTTTCCTTTTTTTTTTTTTTTTTTTTTTTTTTTTTTCCTTACATAAATATTATAATGTTGAGATATATTTTAAAACTAATCCTTTAACTACTTCAAAATTCAATTCCAAAACGTAAGAAATTAGCAGGACCTAATAGTACTAGAAAGCAGCGCTATTTTGAAAAATATTGAAAAGTTTAGGAAATTGCAAGCCAAAATACATTCAGTTATATAATATGCCATAATAAAAATAAAAATAGAGGTCCAGAAAAAGACGGTAAGAACCAAAATGTGAAGTTTTTATTAATTATTATCATTTTATAAAATTTAATGTCATTGCAATATTTAATTAGCATTACGCTTTTCATGATAATCATTGAGTTTTACAACTGCAATGTAAGTGGATGAGCGCTCAGAGTGGATGAGCGCTCATAAATAATATAATTTATGATCAGACATTTCTCTGGCAACTTAAAGGGAAGTTCAGGGCTTACTGCATGGCATCTTCAATGTTAGATAGTGAGAAGAACTGTTCATAAACTTACATTATGATGACCCAAAACTTTAATATAGCCCCCAAAATCATGATCATCCTGCGAGATATGCAACTTGTCGTATATATTTTACGTCATAGTTATGGCTTTACTATAGAAAATGTTGTAGTGGGTTGCATATCTTGCAGGATGAGCGCAAGTTTGATGGGAACGGGAGGCCTTTTGGGGCATTATATGTGAGTCAATGAACACTTCATCTCATTATCTAACATTGAAAAAGCCATGTTGTAACCCCTGAACTTTCCCTTAAGTTAAATACCGCCTTTTTTTTTTTTTTTTTTTTTTCTTATTTCTTTCATTTATGTTTTCCAGACACACACATATTATAAGGCAAATTATTTTGGTTGCAAATTCCAAACTATTTAGTGTTTGTATCATGACAGTGTTATTGCCTAAATAGTCCACTGAAAATCTAATATTATGTAGCTATATATAGGTTAAAAATGTTTGTATATTTGTGAAACTGCATTATTTTTTTATTTGTGATACTGAATTTAAGTGTGCATTTACTAAAAATTAATTATTTGTTTAAATAGGAAAATGTATTAATGTCCAGCTTATTATTAGTTCTTTATTTTATTATTATTATTTTAATTTTATTTCTAAAAGAGTGAAAATGGAATAAAAAATCAGCCATGATTTTTATTTTAGGGTATAATTGAAGAACTCTCATGAGTAATGTTTTATCAGAGATTTTAAAATTTTGAAGTGTACACCACATTGCGTCTTTGAAGGGAAACAAAAGTACTGATATAACAGGCACATGCATTTATTGGACAATATGTGTGCTGTGTTTCAAAATATCTGTGTTCATTTATTGTGGGTAATGATTGATAAATGTGTGTGTGGGGGGGGGGGGGGGGTATACCTATATTTTTGAGAAAAATTCAAAACCATTAAATTTAAACCAATTTTTTAAAAGATAAAACCACTATAGTCATAAAAACTTCATTTTTGATGGACGATTTGTAAAAAACAACAACAACAACAACAAAGGAAACAGCTACACAACTTGCATCAGCAATATCATTTGGCTTTGTCCATCAGAAAAGAAATTTTTATGACGAGCAGTTTTATAGTCTTTTATATTGACAATGGATTTAAATTCAAAGGTTTTGAAACTATTGCAAAATAGGTTCCTTTTTATTATTATTAAAATTTTTTAAGACTCCCTGTGATGATATTATGGTATAAACTTCAAAATTCTTAAATCTCTGATAGAACATGTGCATTCCTCGATATAGTGAAAAGAATGCGTTTAATATTAGTTTCCATACATACATTCCAAGCAAAGATAATTATGATTTCCATTATTTTCAATTATCTGAGCAATTAACATTAACATTAATTTTAATTTAATTCTTATTATTATTTTTGCAATTAAACTTTGTGTTTTTCCAATAAGCATGAATTTTTGAATGGCAATAAATCAATGCTGTTGTGGCTAAACCACACATCTTCTTTTAGCGGATTTGCTTACTTTCATGCATCTACATTTATCGCGACATCTACACACACATCTACATTTATCACGATAACAGGTATAAAACACTTCTACCTAGGAAAACAGGTGTAGAAGTGTTTTATACCTGGTGATGCGATAAATGTAGATGCATGTTTCTATGGCTATTAGACCAAACATAGATGCATGAAAGTAAGCAAAACCGCTAAACATAGAAATGTGATTTAGCCACAACAGCATCGAAATATGAAATCCAGATCAGAAATGCATTATATCCCATTGGCATTACATAAAAAGCCTGTGTATTATAACCCTCAACATACATTATAATGTTATGTTATATTATATAATACATAACAATATAATATTACCTATGGTTAAAAATGGTAATGCTTTGTATTTAATACGTAAGTTTGAATTAGATCTGGCATTTTCATTTTCAACAGAAAATAATATTTTCCTACACAAAGAATAGTTCCAAAAAGGTACTATTAAAACAATAATATATTACTATAATTATATAAACTATTTTTCTTTCCAAATGTGTGTTGGATTTTTGAACTATATGAATGAAAAATGTTAATTAAACTTTATTGGAAGCATTTGATATATTTTTGAAATATTTTAGTGTATATTTAAAGCAACCGCTTTTTCTAATAGTGTTAGTTTAATTTTAAGTTAGGAAAAATTGGGGATTGGGAGATAGTAATGAGCTTATTGTTAGACTGACAGGGTAGAAAAAATAATTTCTAGCCCAGGCTTGGCCACCCTGTCAGTCTATAAGCTCATTACTCTCATTACCCAATTTTTCTTTGCATGTTTTTCTATCTAATCTTTTTACTATCAACCATAGCATAGTCAATTTTTATTAAGATTTATTAGTTGAATTTAAATGATAATTTATTTAATAATTGTAGTTGATTTTTTATTGCTATTACTAATACACCTCCAAAAAAACCATTGGTTCTTGAAAATTGACTCTGTACACTTAAGTGATCTCCCTTGCAGATGGTAATGATCTGTAATTAATTGTTATTAAATTTAGTGTCATTTTGAATTCTGTTTGTGTTGAATGGGAAAGGGTCACTGCTTTTTTGTACTGAGGTCGTTTGGTTGATGTTGCTTATTCAAGCAAAAGTAGAGGTGATCAATCCATAGCCAAACAAGAAAATGAATGTTGGAAGTTTTGTGGGAGGAATGGTATACATATAATCATTCATATTCATGCTTCTCTTCATTCAGTGTATAATTTATTGACAAGTAAAGAAAGCTAACTTATTAAGTACCAAACTAAGTTTTTCCTCTTATCCAAAACGCAATTCTGATTTTACAGACTGTGCATTTACAGTAAATAAAATTGGAAGCAAATGTTAGCAAAAACCAATTGTTAGACAGCTCATAAGTAATCTTTATCTTTTTACTTGTCAATAACTTTGCAATTGTTATTTTTAATTCATATCAATGTTGTATGCATGAGTCACTATTACACTGTTATATTTTTAAATGTTGTATATTATAAATATTTAAGATGAAAATTTAGATTTGCATATAATACTATATTTACATTATGGAAAACATATAAATGAATGCATCAATTTTAAATATGCATTAATAAAAATCTATAAATACATTATACTGTGATTCAGTATTTTGTTGTATAGTTGAAATAAATTTTTAAAAAATTTAATTTAAGCCATTTTTTATGGTAATAAGAAAGAGGCAAAAATAACATTGTAGCTATGCTTTTGGAATGCATATTCAAGAAAGGGATGGTCAATAAATGATTAAAATGCTTGGCTAATAGAAATAGGACAAGGTGACAGTGCTGACAAAAATGTTCATGCCACAAGCACTTATAAAAATTAAATAAATATAATAAAGTATGGAAAAAAATTCAATCAACATTAATAATTTAATAAAAAATATTTTGAGAATTAAAAATCTTAAAATATATCTTAAATGTCTCTATGATTCAGATATCTTTATATCTTAAAATAGTTTAAGAATTAAAATATTATAATGAAGATGATACAACTATGATAAAAGCTAGGTGATGACACATCTGTTGCAAATAATGATTCTTCAATGGAACTTTGAAAAGTATTTTTACAAAATCTGCAAATATTTACTATTTGTTATTTGTAACTGATAACATTTTCACTAGCCTGATGATGCCTTAATTCTTGTGCTGAAAAGATTGTAGTTTCTTTGTATTGTTTTTCAAAGGGATTTTATTTGCACGAGCTAAATCATTTTTTCCACTTTTTTTTATATGATATTTAGCCTAAATTTTTAAATGCACTCTATAAAATATGAAAAAAATCTATTCTGTTGATTCATGATTGTATGAATGTTAAATGAAATCTGTAATGAAATTCACGTGATATATAAATATGGTCATAAAATATTACCAAATAAACATTAAAGCGATCTCATTGTTCATTATTTAATTAAACCAAAATCCAGATCTAACAGCAAGAAGTATAATAGTCCAAATTGCCAAATAATCGCAGGGACTTATGCAGGAGGAAGGGTGTTGGGATCAGGACTCCCCCCCCCCTCCCTGTCAGGTCTGAAAAATCATGGGTAAATGGGGTGCGCACCCCCCTTACCCATCCTCACTATAGGCTGGACCCCTCCCATCACAAAATCCAGGCTACGCCACTGGTTAATTGTGTAAGAAAATGCATGAGCCCTGTGAAAATATACAACTCTTGATAGGTGTATGTTTGTATTTGTTATTATTTAACAAAATAAAATCTATGATAATTATATATAGTAAAAAAATATAATTATATTAGGTGTGAAATATAATAGGAATATAATAGACTGAGCTACATGGAAATTATGATCAAAATTTCCTAAAATTTATGACAATTTGCCATCTATTTTAAGAAATGTAAATAAATGATAATTTTTTTTTAAATTTGCTTAAAAAAATTTTGCTTTATAAAGAATATTATACTTTAGGATCATTTTTTGATAAAAACTCAAAAGTAGATAACATCGATGTTTTAATGTTCACCACCCATACAACATTGGGATATTATACTGGATGATACAGTTTCACAAACTTCATTATAATTTTATTATAGATTAATAACTTAGTAATAGTTGTGTAATTTATTGTACTGTTTGTATTCTTGTTGTTAGTTGTATAATTTATTATGTTATATTTGACAAGACCAATGCTTGTTGTAACTTTGATTGTTACTATGAACTGCCTGGGTCAATAAATATTCTTATTCTTATTCTTAAAAACAAACAATCAAATATGAGATGTGCATATTAACAGGATCAAAAGTAAGCCGGTGCTGATGGTAAGAACATTTCAGCTGAAGCTGCACTAAAAGTTAGATTTTGGTTGTAAGGTTCATATTTACTTCTGGAAAAAAAAGTAAAAAAATATATATACACATACAAAAAAATCACCGGTGGCTGTATATAAATATACAGAGGAGCAAAATATTTGATGGGCCGCTGTCACATTTCAGAGTATAATTGATTTTGAAGATGCACAAAATAACAAAAACACATTGGTTCTGATATAGGAAAAACTGTTTTCAAATGGAAACTATCATTTGTGTGGCTTAATCAATAACTTTGGAATCTTCTCTTACTTTTTATAGAATTTAACTCTTATTTTGGGTAATTATATTTTTCTAAACTTGATTGTTAAAACTGTTTTATTTTACTTTGAAATACTTCGATACAGATCTGTAGGGAAATACAGAAAAATGAGCGTTTTTTTGTCAAATAAAAGACAGTAAACGAGATCAAATATGTCAGTATTGTATATACACATAAGTATTGCACATAAGATTTGTTGCATAGTTTACCATTGGAATTCAGCACGTGTTATTCTCATTAGAAGAGCATTGCAAATTTTTTGCGAGTCTTTCTGTCGTAAAATGTATAATCAGAACGTGTGCACAGAGAGCATAATAATATACAACAAAATTGAATATGCCCCATATAGCTTATAGTGCAGGCTTATTAATAAAAATCTATTTTATGTCTAGATATTTTTAAAATAAAATAATCTACCCAACATGTTATTTGTAATTTAGGGGGGCGAGGGGGGCATATTGAAAATCTGCTCCCGGACGTAGATCTGTTACAACTACAATGCATAATATTTGTGTATATAAAATATATTTATTCTCACCACTTATTTAATTTTACAAGCATTTAAAATCATAATTTTCTTTTTAATTACTTTATATTAGAACAGGATTTTTGCTATGCAGTATAATGCATTAGTATTTACTATTTATATTATATAATACATTTACTTTAAGACAGGGTGTCCATCATAAAGTCTTTATAGCGTTTCTAAATGCAAATAAAAGCATGAAGAATATTCAAAATGTATACTTTTTGTACATCAAATTAAAGCCCTGTATTTAAAAAAATTTTAAATGTCAACTTTAAAAAAATCGATTTGGTGGTTGTGTCACAAAACGCAAATGAAATGAACAAAAGGTGCACTTTTTCATTCACAATTTCAGCTCTGACTTTTTTTTTTTTTTTTTTTTTTTTTTTTGCAGGAGTACGAATTCTTGTGTTTACTGAAAAATAATTCTTGGGTAAATAATTCCTTTTCTTTTATCAATTTTCCTGAAGTTTTCTCCACATATGCAGCACCGTTGGCAGTGCGATAAACGTGTCCGAGCGCATCTATAAGAGATCTCACCGCACGTTGCGCAGCATTGATGCTAGCGTGATGGATTGGCTGGCTCTGAGCTGGCCGTAGCAAAGTTGCGCTCTGGCGTCTGAAGTCTGAAGCACTTAATTTTTGACACAGCCTCATAAGATACGTAATCCGGGAGTTTCAAAAGTCAGGGGACCACAGTCAGAACAGATTGTTGGTCCGTCCAGTAAATCCAAAGGTTGAGAAAACCTAGTACTTAAGTACTTATATAATTAACTCGTCGCACACTGCAATAAAAGTAACACGTACTGTTTTTTTTTTCTCAACCTTCGGACGTTGAATTTACAGCACTGCCAACGATGCTGGAGAAACCTTCAGGAAAACCGATGTTAAAGTTGCTCTTTTCAATTTATTCGATAGTTCGGATTCAAAACAAAAACATAACAATAACATAATTTTATTTGAATAAAAAAAAATAATAATAAAAACTATTTAATACTGCGTAAATTACTCACATTATGCATATAATTATCTTAACATGTTGTTCTCCAGGTAAAACCATGGCAGACTTTGAAATTTAGATATTAACCTGTGCACACATCATTATAGTATATACATATAGTAATATTTTTTGTTAGTATTAAAACCTGATCGGAGTGGAAGAGACGTGGTTGAGCTATAGTATTTTGTAAAAACTTAATATGTTATTCAAATATACTTTTAATTACCGATACCGATACGGGAGTGTTCGCGAATAATAAGGATTTATATACATTTACAGCTCTGGGTCAAAAGTTTAAGAACGGAGCAGCGGCAGCCGAAGCATTTTCCTATATAAAGATAATTAACATAATGTGTTTGCGGGTTGCCTATATACAAATCGTTCTCAAACTTTTGGCCAGAGCTGTATGCTCATGTTAAAGTAAGGTGTTGTTGTTTTCATGCATGGTTTATTATTATTTAATGACTGCTTTAAGTATGTGTTTCATTATATGAAAGTATATTATTGTAAGTTTTTTGGAAGAGCGCGAATTTACGTTGTACAGTACATTTCGCTAGTTTTTTTTTTTTTTCTTCAAAAAACAAAAGAACAATGTAACCAATTATACCAATTATACAATTATACCATATACCATTTATTACATTTATACCGCATAAAATATCGCACTAGAAGCAAAGTTATTTTTTGATTCATAAATAGTATTATTTAAATAATAATATACTCTAAACTCTATATTTTTTTTTTAGTATTATCTTATTGTACATTTTGTATTGTAGACTTTGATACATTTTTATATGCGAAATGATAATGTGGCGAAAAGATATAAAAAGTAATAAAAAAAAGGTTAAACTTATTAAAATGCAATAAACAATTCATTTGATCAATTTATCAATATTTTAATTAACTGAATCATAAAAGAAAATGTTGTAAATTGTAATAATATGATAATATATGACATTATTCTTTAACGAGGAATGGTTTCTTTTTCCGTAACCTGCGCAATATACATTTTGAACTCGCTGCTGCAGCGTGGTATAATTATCAAAAATCCACTCCGCGATCTGGTCAAATCAGAATGACCATGTCGCGATGTGGCATTTGTTAAAACCCACTCTGCGACGTGGTCAAAATCACGATGCACAAGTGCCGAATTGAGGATCCTAGCAAAAAACGCAAAACTACTCCGCGACGTGGTCACTTATTTCAGCCATCGTGAATTCGGCAATGCGGTTGCCAACATATAGGAAGTAAATAATTAGTGGATAAAATGTGTTATTTACATGATCTACTCTATATTATATTATTTATTGACATATAAATATCATAGTCATTTTATGTTTAAATTTTTTTATAAATCTCTACGTGTTAATCGTTTGAATTTTTTTATAAAAGGATATTTTAAGTTAGAAAAATAACAACAAAATAATTTCAATAGCATACATTTATTGTAATGAATTCATTATAATTAAAATTATTTGCATTTTTCCTCCATACATATATGAAGGATTACTTTTATTGAACAGAAATAAAGATGTTAAATTTGTACTTAAAACTGCACACACACTCCTAATATTTTAATTACGTACCATGCAACCAAGAGGAACCATTTTTATTTTTATTAAATTAATTTACCCAATATTTTTATATATAATTATTTTATTACTTTATAACTCTCATATTAAAAGCATATAATTTTTCAAAATTATATTATTCATGATTGCATGGTTTATTGGTTGCATGTTTAATGCGATGAAAGGAAACAGCAGTTTTAGTATAATTTAACAACTCATCCCATGAAACAGCAATAATTAAACTATTACACACATTTAAATATAATGGATAATATAATAACCTTGGCCAGCAAGAGGCAAATAATCTCGTCTCGCGTTACTTAGCTTAATTAGTAACCGTATATTGTTAACGTGATTTTGCAAATGAAATTTTGCAATTTTGCCGTATGTATATAAAAAAAAAACTTATGCTTTCATGAAAAATTAGGCTTTTCTTTAGCTTTTTTAATGACAATTTTTCTATATAGGCCGTACTGAATAGAGACATAATTTAGCACAGTTCTACAATAAGTATAAAAAAAGGAGACTGAGAGTATTATTGTCAATATTTTTGAGTTTTATTCGAGCAATTAAGCTTTATTGAATATTATTTTATAATATATTATTATATTATTATATGTATATGATTACAATGCACACTTATATAATATTTTTACATTATTATATGGGAATTTTACAGCACGTACCAATGCGGATTATTTTATATCTAAATGCAAATATAATTCACATATTTTCCCTCGATCTTAAAATAATAATAATAATAAAATAAACATCAGTAAATAATTAACTCGTATTGCTAGTATGGAATTATTAAGTATTCAAACCTTTTTACAATATCGGTTCCAAACTGTATCTCAGTCGAGGGAAATATTGTGTGATATTTATTGCATTGCTTGGATATTATATATATATATATATATATATATATATATATATATATATATATATATATATATATATATATATATATATATATATATATATATATATATATATAATGTATTTCTAATTATTATTATTATTTTAATTATAAACACTCAAAAAAATGAAAAATGTTATTGTCGACATTAGATTCAATCTGATTCGTATATCTTGGCCATTTTAATACATACATTTAAATTTGTATGTTTTCCTCTTATATATATATAATGGATGCTTACATAAATTATGACTAAAGTAAACTATAAAAGTATAATAATGGAAGCATTAATTACAAGAATATTATGAGTATTTCAATTTGGAATGGATAATAAATGCCATCTTTTTCATATATAAGGAACTTTGCTAAATACATACATAACATATTTTGAGTGTCTTTTATTACAAGCTATCAAAAGATTATTATTATTTTTTTTTATTAAAAAACTAAATATTTTTTTAATTAAAAATTTTAAACACCAAATTATTATTTTAATCGAAGACTTAGCCTGTTTAAACATTATTTAACAACCAGATTTATTATACCCTTATGTTATAACGTTATATTTGTATAATATATTTTATTTATAGTATTTTGTATTTATTATAACACAATAATGTGTGATTTGTTTCTGAAATCTTTGAAGATAAATTTGCAATTTTATATTGAATCTTCTACCATCCATAGCGTTATATTTTAAATTACATATTTCAAATCTCAAAGTATCCAGTTACAAATCTATAACATTATACGTTTGTTTTATCACATTGCACTGAATTATACAAATAGATATATATTATATATTGTCCAAGACAGTAGAACCCTGATATATGTATAGTATAATACTATAATATAACAACAAACTGTAAAGTTATTATTATTAATTTTATTTTTTTGCAACATATCACTCACTTTGATCCTTTATTATTTTATTATAATATATTAAAATAATTGCAGTAATTCGTCTGAGCGAACTTTTAAATTAAATTTCTAGTTTATTTGGAGAAAACAAAACAAGAGGTTCCTCTATTAAAAATATTTTCGGCTCTTCAATGCTTTAAAAAATATTAAACCGTAAAAAAAAATAATAATAATAAAAAAAAAAATGAAAAAATACTGATTAATAAAAAATGTAGAATTAATACAAATATTAAATCTTCCTGGTGAAAAACAAATGTTAAATTGAATGCTTTGGCCTTTGAATTGATATGTATATTACATAAAATATAATTTTCTGATGTACTGTAAACTTGAAATATTATAATCGCAAAATTTTTATTAATAATCTATGCTTATTTATTCAAATCTTGCCTATTTTTTAAAATATATATTGATCGGGCAATTTTACATTATACTTTCTCCATTATACGTATACCAAAGTTCACTGTAGTATTCGAAGTTTGACATTGTGATATATAGATTACATATAGTTATTAATTCATTTTATTATATATTGAACACAAACTATCAAACATCAATCTATTTTAAATGGAACAATTTTTGTAATCTATCTACATACACACTTAACTTCTTTTTTTTTTCTGCTCTTTTATGAGCTATAATTTTATATATATATTTTTTCAGTAGGTTATATGTACGGGTCATGGGGAGAAGATTACAGAAAAATAGACTGAACAAAAATACAGATCCTTTCAGTAAAACATAAATCCATAAGTTTGTTAATAATAAAAATTTCCCCGCTCAATTCTTATTTATTTGCAAATAAATCTTAATCATTTATGTATGCATAAACATTGAGTTAATGCAAAGGGAAGACATATTAGCGTACACATATTATAAGACATAATAATTGCGAAAATACTTTAAATAGTCACAAAAAATTAAGCAAAGTTAATTTTTTGAATAAAAATTCAAATTATTTTGCTGTTCTTCAATTACATCGTTTATTAATATATTTAATATTATTATTATTTTTTTTTATTAGCCCCTTATATAGCCCCCCTGTCAAATAATAGTACGGCACAAAATATAACACAAAAAGTCATGGGCAATTAACATGCGTAACGTTAATTAATAGTGACGATTGAAATAAAAATACAATTAATGCAATTTTTATTTATTATTTTAGTGTTAAACTTTTTCTAACTTTTTCTTGTAATGCCGTTTGTGTTTCATCAAAGACTCATCCTGGAAAATATTTCCCGATACCATGCAGAGTATTAAACAACTCTAAATATCCCAAGTGTGGTCCCCAAATATCGGTACATAAAAATAGTTCTATGAAATGAAAATCTTGCATTTAATCAAGTATAAAGAAAGTCCAAAATTTTAGTATCGATAACTTAATTATAGAATGAAGTAACATCCAGTATAGGATATGAGAAACTTTGGCTAAAAACTACCAATAAATGGTACTGTAATCTCTCGCTGATAAATTTTAAAATATAGCTGTTTACGCTAAAAAAAAAATATAAAAAAAAAATAATAATAATTGGCAGAAACTAATGCTTGCACTATCAAATTTAAAAAAAGCAAATTCTATATTTCCGGAGTCAATAAAAGTTTTTAAAAAATATATCTTAAAACCCTGAGTGATTTGCAAGATTCTCATCATTTCAACAATTACTGTATAGCTATGAGAAATTTTTACTCCCTCTAAGCTACACTTTTTTTTAATAAAGGTAATTAAAATAATAATGACAGAGTATAATATGTATTGAAAAATATATTATGCTATTCAGTTTATTCTGTTTGGCTATATTTTTCAACAAAAATGGTTTTGAGGGGAAAAAATTGCAGGCTTTTATACCTTTGGTCGATATCTTCAATAAGATATGACTGTAAACGTTTCAAAAAAGGTATCATTAATAAAAAAAATAAAAGAGAAGAATAACGTTGCCTCCGCACCACAATTCTTATTATTATTTCATTTTTATGGCGCTTTAGAAAAAATATAGATCGTAATATTGTGCTTATTATCGCCATAGAAATTTAAAACAATTTTTTATACATATTCACTCATAGTAAATTATATAAAAATTATATATATATATATATATATATATATATATATATATATATATATATATATATATATATATATATATATATATATATATATATACACACACACACACATATATAATGGATGAGTGTACCAAAGTATCCCCATTTAATATAATACAATTTTATTTCAAAATATTTGAAATCATTGCTACTGAAATATAATTATAATTATTTAGCTGCCTTTTCACCAATGAGTCAATCCACCTTTAAATATCTGAGGTTAGGAATTAAGGTTAAGGATACTTTTTTTTTACTACTACTAAATGAATTAAAATCACAGATCTAATTTATTTCTACCCTCTACCCTAATTATCTCCTAACGTGAGATTTCTATATTTTAACTCATTAGCTTTTCATTGAACTGTCAATTAATATGAATACAAAAATTAACAAAAACTATGAAAATATTTTTTGATAATTTTTTAAAATAACATTTTTTTGTTTAACAATTATAATCACTGATATAGTTTAAATTAACTAATGAGCAGGTGGTCGCGAATTTTGTGGCTGGCTTGGAGCAAGGAGGTGGGTGGCAGTGATGTGGTTCACAGCTCAGCTGGTTTGTTGTCCTTACCCACCACAAATAACGCTTTCTGTAACACTCTAGTTGCCGCTACTGCAAAAAGAAATAAATGTCAGATTACAACGCTCACTGCAAATTTGTTATACATATCAAATGCAAAAAGGTGATATCTCAAACGTATTATGCGGAATAATGATAATATAATTATGTAAGTGAACACTACTACTGAGAATATGTAGGATATATGCGCTATCATTGTGCATAAATACAGAATATGAGGACAGTAATTTAATAATGATAATGATTTCTTTTGCTCTATGAAGAGTGCAGTCAGTTTATTTGTTCAAACAACCATTCTCGAAGGCATATTATGACATGATATTCAAACTTAAAATAGAAATAAAATAATCTACTAAGTTGTGGATATAAGACTACGCAAATTTTTGAAGTTTTAGCGAAATATAGATTATTATAAGAAAAAACACATTACACAAAATATATGATTAGGAAAAAAAATTAAAAAAAAAAAATGGAAATTTGGAAACTATATAAGTATGAAAAAAAAATGCAATTATTTTTAATTAGTTGTAGATATGTGATAGTTCAATCAACTAAAGAGTGCTTATCCTATACTACAGCGTGTGTATTTAGGCTAACCATACAATTTTAATTTAATTAGGCAGCCAAAATAGTTCAGTGCGTAAATTTAATTAGTGCAGGTTGTTGATTAGAAAAGATAGAGATATCACAAAAAGTGGGAGATATTTTTTATAATAACCTTGATCGAGGACGGACAACCATCATTAGCTTTTGTATCCACCTAGTTGCGGCATCTGAAAGCAAACATCAAGCGCAAACCAAAATAATAAAATAAACTGATAAATAAAATTTAAATATGAATAGTTCCATGCAGGACAGGGTTCTTCTTTTAATTAATAACTATATAATATTAATATGGTGTGTGTGTGATTATCTATATATATATATATATATATATATATATATATATATATATATATATATATATATATATATATATATATATATATATATATATATATACTGTATATATGTATAATTCTTTAATTTCTATTTGTTTATAGGAGTTAAAAATGTCACACAAAATCTAAAATTAGTGGCACCGCATCTCGTTATATTGCAAATTTTTTACTAGGACAAAGGAGTATTTTATATTTTTGGAAAATAATAAACGAGAAGTTAAATTTTTAATTTAATTTGATAATTTATCATATTACTATACACTACACAACCAAGTATCTGAAAGTATTATTGAATTATACATATTATGTATATTATATATTTTTTAATTCAGATCATGCAAAAAAGGGCTGCAGTTTTTTTTTTAATAATTTACTTTATTTAAATAATTTATTTACTTTCATTGAAGATAAAACAATATAAATCAAAGATTATAAATATCTTACGATTTCATAAGTAAAATAATAATTCAAAGGAAACAATATAAGAAATGTAATTAAAATAATATTATCATAATATAGCAAACATTGACCAAGCGAACAATTATGCATTGATGACCAAAATTTATAATATGTTAATGACACAATTTTTTATTGACAATATCATTCAAAATATATGGTTGTTAATAAATTGTTATGCTTACCAAACATGTTGCGAATAGGTTTGGGCTTGTTTTTCCAGGCAATGAATACTAGATATACTGGGACACTGGTAAGAATCATCAGACAGCCATATCCTAAAAGAAAAGAAAAATATGAAGGTCCATGAAACAGTGATTACTGTGTAATTTTTTTTCTTCATTTATTTCCTTTATACATCAAATATTTTGTTTAAAGGTAAACAAGATCATTTAAAAAGCATAACAATCAATATGAAATAGTATTAAAAACTAATTTTTGCGACGATTCCCAAGATTTATTTTCAGGACAATCTGCTGCACACGGAAATAGCAAATAAAAATTAATTTGTAGCTTTCCTTTTTATTCCTAATTATATACTGAATCTTATTAATATTTATGTTTAAGACATGCATTTACCTTAAATATTTTAAATTTCTTTGTAAAAATAGCGTAATATATAATATATTATATATATATATATATATATATATATATATATATATATATATATATATATATATATATATATATATATATATATATATATATATATATATATATATATATATATATATATATATATAGGTACAGTATGGTACTGTACATACTGTAGACCCTACGTGTGATACGTATATTCATGGTATACAATGGCTAGATTCCGTCAACCAGCAATATTATGTAATATAATATAGGTAGCAAGTTACATGCATATAAAGACCCCCACCCTCTCGTATTTCTCCATTATATTGTTCAAATCCTATATTTATTTATTGCTTGGTTAGTTTCAATTATTATATTTTAGAGTTGAAATGGATGAATATACATAAATTAATATAATGGTAATGCAATCTTCATTTGGACTAAAAATATAAAAGCTATAAAATATATTAGCAAATCAAAGTTAATTATAGAATTGTTCCTCCACTGTAAAAATATTGACGTGAAAAACTGAACTAAAATAACATTTTCTTAAACAAATTAAACTTAAAGTTTTAGACCACATAAAACAGCATGTGATGAATAAACATGAAATGGGATCTTCAAAACTGATGAGAATTTTTACCAGAATGTTAATGTAGCCCCATGTGAGAGCGTGAAAATACTATAAAGTATGCAATTTGCGTGACTCTTCATGTTTCTGACATCAGAAACATGCAAAAATTAGTTATAAAATGTTGTGCGGGTTGCATAAATCGAAATTTTCTGACCACTGCTACGAAGCTACAGTTAGGTTTTGAGACAAACTAACGTTATTTATGTAAGTCCCATCAAGTGTTTTGTGATATAAATGCTTATGTTTTCTTCTGGTCTATTACTTTAATAAACCGTTGAAGGATAATATATAGTATTAAAAAATAATCAATGAAATATTATAAGAAAAACTTGCCTGTCTCCACGGGACTTGCAATCATTGGCACAACAGTCACAAAAATACTGCATATAATGTAGAGAATAGGGAAGATTAGGTTGACTTTGATTGGTCGTGGCAGGTTGGGTTGCGTGTAACGTAACACAGGCAAGCAAAGAACAGCAACTCCGATACTCAACTGTGATAAAAACATATTGAATTATAATTATGCACTTGGATCACAAGTCATCGAATTGCTATACATACCCAAGTTGCGAAGCCTACGTAATTGATCAAAGCAAAGATGTCAGACACCGTCAGGTACAACATCGATAAGAAAGCCTGAAACAAAAAATAAAGTGTCCAGATAATCCTTTTATTTATTTATTTTTTTCTTCATTTGTTTGGCGTTTATTTATCATATTTAGAAATGAAAAGTTTGCTAATTTTCAGGGAAGGGGGAACAAAAATATTAAGCATCCTTAGACAAGGAAATTTTAAAAAGCCCTCTGACCAAAATAATTAGTATGAAAAATTAAATCTCCAAAATAGTAAAAGAAAAAAATGTAAAAAAAAAAAGGTACACCTTTGATCATTTGGATTTTTAAAGTATAAATTTGATTTTATTGATATATACCTAAATTTGATTTGATCATGATACAGCTGATACATACTTTCTTTAGTCTTTCTATTAAATTATTCCATTTTTTTTTTTAATTTCACTTTCACTTTTAATTTAAAGTATAATATTTTGTTAAAGGTAATTTTTTAGCTCCCCATAGATAAAAAGGTGGATATTTCATGCAAAGCAAAGCTTTCTGCATTTCCGTGAATGCTTATATTTATTGCATATAAAAACACTCTTTAATGGTTACTTTATAAGAAATAAAAACTAATTGTTATGTAATACAATTAAACTATACTTACAATACACAGCACGGCAGGAGCTGGAGTAAGACGATTAATTTGAATCATAGTGAGAATTTCCGGCATTTGTCCTTCACATGCACCAGCGTAGAACAGCCTGTAACAAGAAAATACACTCTCAAAACACCGTAAAATAGTGCATACAGTATTGTTATACTAATTATTTAAATTGATATTACCTAGATGACGTGAGCAACACTCCATTGACAGCACCGAATGTAGACATTGCAACAAACACAGGAATAACCCAAGCCATGTAGCCGTACAGGCGATTTGCAAAAGTCTGAAATAAGAAGGGTAGTTGCATATATTTATATAAAAGTCGACGCCATAATATGTGAGCATAAATAACATGGGCTGGTGTAGCAAAATGATTTTTTTGACAGTTTTCCATTAATTGGAAAGTCGTTACCTGTCGATAAGACAATGTCTTGACTGGGACTGGGATGGGTGTATATCAAGATAACACAATATAGCAAGCAAAAAAAAAAAAAAAAAAAAAAAAATAAATTGAGAGCATTGATGCTCTTAACAGGTTGAATTAGGGTTCAAGTAAGCGAGAATAATAATAATTTTGTCCTTTGCTGAGCATTGTTATTCATTGCTCCAGTAAGGCATCAACGCACATTTAGTATGACGTCATGTGCATACACCCTATTAAAGTTTGAAATTGTGGTCCAATACAAATAGGCAATGTAATATTATTAATTATTTTTTTGCACAGCATCAATTACCAGTATTTTTAAATAATTATTGCAAGTTCTATAATAAAAGCTTTGAAAGTTTTTGTTGGCTATATAAAAACTGCATGGATAAAAAAAAAAAAAAAAAAAATTAATCAACTCAATGGCTTGTTGTGAAATTTATTCGCAACTGTTAAACATTTTTAGGATGCTTATTAACTTTAATACACATACATTTAACTTAGTTCAAAAAATTAAAATGTCAAAAGATAATTTGAAATAAGATAAATAATTGAAAGTAAAAATTGAAAATAGCGAGAAAAATAAGCTGGGAAATCCAAAATATAAACATAACCACACCTTATAACGTAATTATTACATAACTTTAAACATTAAAATCACGCACTTATAAAGAAATAATAATAGTACATAATATGTATAAACCGCGGATCTGTTGTTAAATGTCATCTAACAACATTTATTGCTCATTTCTAAAGTGATTTTTTATTCCAACTTTATTACAACGTTTTGCGTCCGCATCAAAATTATGATGCAATTTTCACTGAATATTCAAAATGGTATAGTTGAAAATGTCAATTTCCATAACAGGTGACCTCTCTTATTATTCAGAAAGTTAAATATAAACAACTTATAAGCCAAACTTTACTTTAGAGCTCATTTTCTAAATAAGGGTAATATTAAAAGGCTATTATACTTTATTTGTATGACCGCTACGAAATAACACTAAACTTCATTATTCAAAATGTTTTTAAACTGGTTCTTCAAGTAAATATATATTTAAAATGTTTCGTTCTTTAGATATTAATCTGTAAAATTAAATATAAATATACATAGTCATTTCTTCATTTAAAAAAAAAAAAAAAAAACGTAAGAAAGCAAACCAAATATTAAATTATTCACTCGGAGAATAAAAATGTAATTTATGCGCTGATGTTATATTGATAATACATCGTTCATATCATAATTACTTGAATTATCACATCTATGAGATAATGGCATTTGTGCATTACTTTCAAATAGAAAGTATAGATCTTCCTATATATATAAAAAAAAAAATCAAAATCAAAATATCAAAGAATACTCATTGTTATCTTATTAAATTTTTTATTCTATAATATGAAAGGTAATATTAAAGCAATAACTTTGCATGTCATTGGGATGGTAAATACTAACCACTGCAACTGCTTCCGAGCCGAGCACTTCGATGGGAGAAAGGGTGGTGAAGAAGGCTACATTTGCCAAAACATACACGACAGTTACGAGGGTGCAAGAGATAGCAATAGCACGAGGTAGATTGCGCATTGGATCTTTCAGCTCCTCAATTATGAAGTTCAAGTAGTTCCTAAAACAAAATGTTACAGGTAAAAAGTCAATAATTATTCAACGGAACAAAGGAAAGAAGTTTTTATGCTTCTTTCACAGCTCTATAACACAAAGAACTAAAATTTGCTCTTGATATCATCGATTTAATATGAATTACGGAGTATTTATTTTATATTTATAAATAACTAAAAGTTTCATTGATTTTATTGCAGTTAATTATGTGCATTTTAATTACATTTTAAGATAGTATTTAATATATATATATATATATTTATATATATTTTTCAATTTGATCGATCTGGTGTTAATTCAAAACCGTCACTTTTTTAAAGTAGTTCTTGCGGTTTGCATTGTTATTTATGTGCAACAGGTCATATACGTAAATATACTTGCAAAATCACATTTAATCAATATGAGAAAGTTATTTGATATTTTAAATGATTGGATTTACTCCTCGATTACCTTCCTTTGCAAATGCTTTTGCATTTTACATTCAAGAATTTTTGTTTACATTTTTTTAGTATTTACATTTAATATTATGTTTTGATATTATATATATATATATATATATATATATATATATATATATATATATATATATATATATAATGAGTGGGACACTAAATGAAAAACTTTAAGGTGTTTTATTTTAAAATTCCTTATAATGTTTGAAATTGGTTTTTACGAGTAAAAACATAGCTTGTATTCTTGTAAAAAGTGTAGGAGGTCATAGTTCATTGTTGACTACGAAATTAGTTATGTGAGATGTGATAAGGTATCGTAAAACTGTCAAAAACAATCGCCCACGTATATTCATATGACTAAGATTTCTTCTTTATTTATTATAATACTCACAATTATATAGTGAAGAAGAAACGAAGAGCTTCTAGATAAATCTTTTGTCATAAATATTTCTTATTTAAGCAACCTGCTTTATCGATCAAGAAAATATAAAATTAACTTTATATTAAAAGTTCATTATTTTAAATTAAAAATTTCTATAGTTTTACCATGTATATAGGTAGTGATCATGTACTGTACCTTATGCAAATTAGCATCTTAATGTGTATTTATGTGTATTTTCCCCGAAGCATATGACTTATTATATGTGATGTGGTATTATGTTGTATGAAATGTATATTTTATAGTCTCATAAACGTTAATAATAATAATACACTATTTCAATATAATTATATGAAATTCATTATGCTATCTGATCCAATTGCCTATTATGAATAATTATATTTTGTTGTATTCCTAAATGGAATAGAATTAAAAAAATAAAATAAAAAATAAAAAACATAATGACGTAATATAAAATTCCAACTTTAAAGGGTTTGATATCTAACGAAGAAATATCTCTGTTTGTGACAGGACTGACAGGTCTATTGGGGTCTCCTACAGAACTATTTTCTTCATCAAATTTGATATTTCTCTAAACGAATTCTAGTTCACGCACATTGATTTTAAATAAGAAACTTCCATAGCAAAAATGTCGTCCAGACAAGCACGATGTCTTTCGCGTATTAATAATGTCAGAGAGTTTCGCAGTCATTCCCTAGCGAGCTCTCATTATTATTACAACGTATAGCTCCAATTTAATTGTAATCAAAAAGAACATCTTTTCCTTCCTTTCCTCTAGGGACATTACTTTGTAGAAAACACAATTAGTTCGGGATATAATTGGATACATCATTATAGATTCCTATTGAGCAAACAAAATAATAATAAAAAATTGTAAATAATTATTTTAAAAATGTCATTCATTGGTATTTTTATTTTTGTGTAATTATATGTAATGAGTAATGAGATAAATAATATATAAATAAAAATATTAAATTTAATATATAAATACATAGCAATCAGACCGAATTTTTGAGTAAAAATGGCAATTGAACCTGTAGATATCATAAGTTCTTTACTTGCTCCTTTGCTTTCTATTTTATTTCTGTTCGTAGCTTCGGGCAATAAATGAACTAAATTGTTTAAGAGAAGAATGTTGAGTGGAAAGCCTAACTATGAAACTTGCAGGCGCACTCCCTATTTGTACAATACCTGAAAATCCGGTCTAATATTAACTCACTGTTAGTTGCTAAAATTTAAATGTGTATAAAACTTTAACAAAAAAAAAAAAAAAAAAAAAAAAAAAAGGTTTTGAAATTTAAGTATATAAATTTTATGTTTGATTCTATTCTACAAAATGTTAAGACAATGTTATGTGAATGTTGAAGATTAAACAAAAAGAAAATTGTTTTACATCAACTATAAGGCGTGAAGGGGTTTTATAAATATAATATCCAAGCCTTTAAAACTTTTTATTAAATATGCTTGTAGGTTTAATTATAATTCATGAGAATTGTTATTTTGACATCGGCGAAATACATGGCTCAACGTTTGATATGATATAACCTTGACCACAACTTTTAATATACCATTTTATGTAGCAGACAGTAAATATTACCTTACATGAGAAAAAATGAATGAGTAATAAAAAGTTATCTTACCAGCCGTTGTATGCGAAGAGACCAGAATAAAATGATAGCGCTATTTCGGTGACATCCGATTTAGTATTCTCAAAAGTGAAGTATTGCGTGTTACCTGTAGAAAAAAAATCATATGATTAATACATGTATAAATAGCTTTTTACATAATTTCTTCATTAAACATAAGAAATAATGTAATACATTAAAATTCACTATGGTATTTTTATTGACAGAGAAAACTAAACCATGCAAATGTTTATTGTAAATAAAAATTTTAAAAAGTCGTTTGAAAATGACAAAACAATAATCTGTAGAAAGATAATGGTTCTCTTATATTACTTTATATTTCTCTTATACTTTTTAATTCTTAATTTGAAATATGAGTGCAGAATTTTATATGAACACAACTTAATGCATCATCAAACTGATGCTGATGATTTGTGTCAGGAATGTTTCTGCGAGAGATACGAGCATGCCAATAGAATTTTCAGAAATCAATCAATATACACAAGAATTTAACTGGAGAGACTGCATGGCAATGCTATAGAGAACACATTATTGAATATATAATATAGAGCAGACTACAGAAAGAAAAACTCTCAGGGAAAAAAAATTCTGTTTTTTTTTTTTTTTTTTTTTTAATTTATTTATTATTATTTTATGAGTTTCAACTTTTTTTTAAATACTTTAGCTATTTTATTTACTACATATTTACTAAATAATAGTGAGAATATAAAATACTAATAAACTATAGAACCAAAAGCTGGTATGCTACAATTAGAAAAGTCTATGCTGGAAATGATTTACGAGTAGTGAAAAAAAATATATGACATGAACTAAAATAACACTACGCGTATTATACACGTACTAAAAAGTTTGTTTTTAACTACTCCACTCTAAGGTATGTACTATAGGGTTTTTATTTTCCAAAATAATTAAAGTTTACTGTAAGATTACTTTGTAAATAATAGTTAATAATCCAAAAATGCTTCTACAATATCTTTCTATTGTTTTCTATAAATTATAAAAAAAAAAATTATCCTTCATCGCAGTTTTTAAAAATTATAGTGGGTAGAGATGTGGAGGAGGAGAAGGTGTGTTTGTAATAATTGGCCACACGTCTTTTTTTCATGGGCGAGTCGTATCAAGATTTGTGGGAATTCATTAAAGTTTTTTTTTTTTTTTTTTCTCATCATAGAGCGTTTAGTTTTCATATGCGATTTTGTATGCCTAACAAAGCCAATATAATGTTAACCACTAGACATTTGAAAATTTCAAAAGATATGGTGAAATAAAAAAATATTTTGATGTTATAGTAATGATGTATTATAATGCTACCATGATACAATTAAACTTTTCTCAGTATATATATAAAATCACTTATAAAGTAAAAGAGCGCATATATTGCAAAGTGTGAAGTAGTTAAATATAGCTAGAGTAATTTTAAAATATAAAGAAATGGATATTTAAGAAATATATAAGAAATTGGAGAAAATGATTTTTTTTTTTTTTTTTTATCTAAAACAATTGCAATTTAATGGCATCTCCTAAGTCAAGCCAGAACTTTAAAACCTGACAAAATGAAAACAACAACACGGTCTTGATATTTGAACTCACGAAAATGGACATTCAGCTCCACGCCCACGTATCTTCACGCATTCTTTGAGGAGGCGGTTTACGCCGGTGCTTTATTAAAGTTGCACGATTAGTAAATCATGTAGGCGGGAAGTGAGAGAGAAAAGATTTGTTTTTTCTCATGTTTTTTCAAAAGACTAAATTTAATAACTTGTCTAAAAGTAGAAACAGATATTGGAATATTTTATTATTTTTTTCTAACTCAGTAAAGCAGAATATTAAAAATCATTAGTAAAAATAGGTAAGGATGCCCACTAAAATATCGTTTTGAAAACCTTGAATTTTTTTTTCCTGTACCAGACAATATAAAAAGACATATTTTGCAGAGTCATTGTTTTGTTTATTCAATGCATTTTATTAAATACATTAAAAGAAAACTACTCGATTTTTTTTTTTTTTTTCAAATTAAAAACAAATAAAAGCAACTTTGTCACGAAAGAATGGAGTGCAATTCAAAATTTTTTTAATAGTTAAAAATATGAAATAGCTAATAACTGCATTAGCACATAATGTGTTAATGTTTCTATGCAAAATTATATGAGTAAAATGTAAAGTGCTATCATAACGAATAGTTATTCTGAGTGTAATTTTATAATATATTTTACTACTCTCATTTGTACTGTTTACTTTAATAGACGTCAATTATTTCTTTCACATTTTATAGGTACCAAAAATTACTTTTCAGAGAATAATAATAACTTATAAAGTAATTTTTAGTGCTTGTGATTATATATATATATATATATATATATATATATATATATATATATATATATATATATATATATATATATATATATATATATATATATACACATACACACACACACATAATATGTTTTATATTATTTGGATATTTTTTTCTTTGCCTCCAGTGCTTTTAAGAAATTCCATTAAAAAGTTGCATGGCTTGATGTAGCATAAAGAGACAGTTAAATTTCTCTAGCGTAGCAAAATACAACGTACTGAAAACCGAGGGTGCACGTAATTGTTTGGTTGACTGCCTACCTAGATGCTCAAGGTTTTTTCATCATTATTAGTAAAAAAACAAACTATTACATAAGTGCGATGAACCGGAAAAAGCTTTGTCTACTTTTGCTTAAAGGAAATAACGAAAAAGTTGAATGATTTTTTAAACAGGTACTCTGATTTATATAGCAATTCAAACTCAAAATAGTTACAGTACCACTTGACAAATTCGGAACGATAATTAACAAAGTATATAGAAAAAACTCTTATCTTTATCACATGAACATTTTGAAGTTAAAATATAATAATTAGTATAATTAGGAAACATAAAGTGGGTTATTTCATTATAATGCTAATTATATTTACACCTTTACTTTAATATATCAGTATTATATAAGAATTATTTGTTTCTTTATCAGACAACTAAGCAACTTTTGCATTAGTCAAGTTTATTCTAGCTGACAAGTGAGTATAGTAAAGTCTATTCAATATGCAAAAGCCGCTGCATGTGATCAAGCTCGCGAGAAGATGATATAGAATAAACCTATGTCACTTTATCCTAATGATTAAAAGCTGAACATCTAGTTATTGTGTAAATAAGATATATCAATGATTAAGTAGTATGATTATTGATTAATACTATTTTCTATACTATGTACTGATACTTAAATATATTACTTCATAATAATTGAGCTAAATATTCAAAGAAATTAAAAATAATTTTAATTCAACAATGCTTCTATGCAACTATGTTTCTTTATATGAAAAAAAAAGAGGGAGCAGCATTAAAAAATTCAAACACGTTAAAAAAAAAATTTCAACGACGTACAGTACCACACAAAAAATTATATTCTATAACAGACTACGGCAATCGGGTAACAGTTGTTGTATATAAGTTCATATTCAATGTAATATCATAACTATATTATACTGAGTACGTACTTTCTCAACATTAATCGTTGTATCAATCAATGACTTTCAATTTCAGTCGGTGAAATGTTAAATTATTATCCACTTAAAATCATATATATATATATATATTATTATATATATATATATATATATATATATATATATATATATATATATATATATATATATATATATATATAATATAATGTAATATACTGTATACATTACAGGTAACAATTAATCAAGTTTTAGATTTATATATTGATTGATTGATTTAACTATATTTGTTACTTCTTTTTCAATTTTTTACTCTCGCATGAATATATTATAAAGCTATATGTAATAGTAAACGTTTTGTAGAATCATAGACAGGAAAGATGAGCAAATTATTATTTTTCTTGTGTTATTTTACAGACTAAACCTGTCATTAGTTCCAGCCTAAAATGCTAGAGTGATAGAATTTTATGTCAACTTTGAAAGTAAATGCAAGACTATAAATTCTTTTCGAATTGTAATAAATAATATCATAAAAATTACTAGTTTGTTCAAAAAAAAAAAAAAAAAAAAAAAAAATAGCGTTATGTACCAGGCAATTTCTAAATTGGGTTATTATTATGAAAGTTTTATGGCGATCTACAAGAAAATTAATTCACATATATTCGAGTATTATAACGTATTATAAAAGTTAAAAAAATATTTATAACACGTGCATGCAAATTTAAAACGAAGATAAATTAAATGTATGTATTTGAAGTTCTTCGTTTTAATGATATATATCCTACTAATTCTGCATCAGACAGCTATTTTTATTTCGTCTTGATCATTTAACAATAATTAAGCTAAATAAAATTTGTCCTTAAACGTCTTTAAGAGTAAAACTTTTAGTACTTGAACTCATTTAACATGCAAATTTAAACTAATGTCAAGGACACAAGTCTGGTTTCAAACGTTTATTAATACTCAAAACAAACAAAGGATTTGAATATCAAAAAGTAATATATTTTGTAAGTGTAGAGAAATATTGTTTTGCTTCCTCGATAAACAATTATACTCCTCCTCCTCCTTATATCGATAAATCATTTCTTAACCATGCATACACAAATTTACTTTGAACTTGCGTGTCAATTTAGTTATTATATTTTTTAATATAATATTTCTTTTGTTTAGAACTCTAAATTGATATAGCCTAACCGCAACCTATACTCCAAGTAGTTCACAGTAAATAGTTTATTTACTACCCAGAGTCTAGGATAATACTATCCCTATAATATAATATTTAATCTATATACATAAAAATATGATATAACAGTATGCATGCAAAGTTGTTGTTAAATTATATTTTATAATATACTGTGTGTGTGTGTGTGTGTGTGTGTGTGTGTGTGTGTGTGTGTGTGTGTGTGTGTGTGTGTGTGTGTGTGTGTATATATATATATATATATATATATATATATATATATATATATATATATATATATATATATATATATATATATATTATATTATATTATATTATATTATAATACCTTGAATAATGACACGTGTTTTTAATTAAAACTATTTAACTGAAGCAGTTGTTGTTGACTCGTATATTATTGCATAATATGACACAAGAATCGCTAACAAGAATTAGCGTGTCTTGATCTCTTGCTTTCAAGAGCTATGGAGGAGGTGGGTGGAAAACATGAACCTGTTGCTTTGAGAACTTTTGAATCACATCGCGTGATGCTACATTTTTTTTTTTTTTTTTTTTTTTTTTCGTCTTCCACTTCTCTTATAGAAAAAAGTTTAGAAATATACAAAAATTTACATAATTAAAAAAAAAAACTTTACATCTTATGCCAAGAACAAACAGCAACTTATTATTTAATATGAAAATATAAACAATGAATTCAAACTTTATACTATATAACTTGTCAACTTATAGTCTAAAACTTTTTAATCGTCATATCACTACTATACGTATTTAAAATAACATTTATTAATCTATCAATTAGCGTTTTGTATGCAATATTTCCATAGATATTCTTGTATAGGCTAGTGATAATTAAGACAGGAAGACCTAAAAGTTGTGGTCGTGAAATATATGTAATGTTATAATCATCAATGATGTGAAAATGAGGATGTTAGTAAAACATAAATATAGATTGTATAAATTGTCTCTGATTATTTTTTTAGAAATAAATTACTATTACTTTAAAGTAGACTTCTAATACAAATATTACATTATTCTTTAATTTCATAGCATAAAATACGTTTTATTTTATTTTTGCAGTATAATTAACTGCAATTAAAAAAATAATCAAACTTTCGCATATACGTTGTTTTTACATTCTGTTTCTAGTTTCACGGCGTAACTATAACCATAAAAATTTGAAAAAAAAAAAAAGGTAAGAAGCAATCATCAATAGTATAAAGCCGCGAAATTGGTATTTTTAATATTAAGTTAGTTAAATTAATTTAAGCATTGAAAATAAATAAGTTGTTTGATATTTAAAATCATATAGACATATGAGATGAAGAATTCCAATTAATCAGTGTATAGTCTATAAAATGAATTTATAAATGAATTATTAAATGAATACGCAAAGTAACAATATGATCAATCTTTAGTATAAAATGGTACTACAGCGTGCTGGGAATACTGCGGACACATACATATTAGTATACACATTACATACATACGCTGCGGTATATATTTAAATAATACATTGTATTTCCCTATTAAGTAAAAGACAATAATAATAAAAGTTTTATGAAGTTGTATTCATTCCGAAAGCAAAATAGCAATAGAAAACTGTATCCCTTATCACACGTCATCATAAGAAGTATTGAAAGGGATTGAAATACTTAAATACACTCTTGCCATGTTTTTAATTATTAAATATTAATTTATATTCGCATGTGCCATGTTTATACGTAATTGTGGTTCTTATACTGCAAAAAGCAATACCATAGTGTATGTGTGTGTGTGTGTCATGTATATATATATATATATATATATATATATATATATATATATATATATATATATATATATATATATATATATATATATATATATATATATATATATATATATATATATATATATATATATATATATATATATATATATATATATATATATATATATATACACACACACGAACTACGGCAATATACATCAGTATCAAACCTATAACAACAATAAAGTCACAATACCTAAACACAACTAAAAATTATAAGACAAAGAACCAATAGAATTTATTGCAACAATAAATTGCTCCAATTTATAGTATCCTTTCTTTTCTATAAAGATATATCAATAAAGTAATAACCTATTTAAAAATATACTTTAAAAAATTCTGATTCACAATGAATGCTATTTTATAGGATCTTGTTTTACGTTTGGAATTTAATTTGCGGGAAATCAGCAGGGAACCCCCTAAACCTCTCTATGGTTTTCATCATGAGCGACTATTTTTTAAACAATTGTTAAAACAACTATAGTGCTGTTCTTTTGAAGAAATTTAAATGTTGCATACTATCTGTATGCATACACAGTTACATGTTTTAAGTTATAGTAAAAAACAAACAAAAAAGGCTACAAATTTTCAGCAGTAGCAAGCATAAGATTGATACTAATATTGCAATGTGATTAAGTATAATGTGTTTTATAGTATGTAATGTGTAAATATACCATATCCTACAATCCTACAGTCCTACACTAAAATCTAATATGTTCTGTAGATAATGTAAATTTATTCTATGTTTTTACGTTTGTAAATATGTTAATTTATTTTAATTATTCAGCATATGATTGACAAGAACAATTACCTGGTTAAATTCGCCTTTATATTTTAGAAGCTAAAATTAATTTTAAAAAATTTATTGCGTCAAAAAATAAGCTTAAAACTTCTCTAAAATACCCTAGTGTATGAATTACTTGTTTGAATTAAAAACTCATTACGCCGCAGTACAAAAATTATGACGTGTGCATAAATATTATTTATCGCACCGTTAGAAATTATGTCCCGAGGTAAAATCGTTAATTTTTAAATTGGTACTTTTAGAAACATATAAGGAAAATGCTGCGTTATTCATTTAATCAAATCTTATAGCATATAGCACTTTGTGTTAAATTAGTTGAAAAAAAAAAAAACAAAAAAACAAAAAAAAACAAGTTCTGACTCTTAATTCAAAATGGTATATAAATGTAAGATTATTCAGGAAAAAACAACAACTATAACACAATGCAGACTTTTTAATAGTGTTATAATCATAATCTCTATAATGATCTATTGTCATATGATCTGTTGTTATTGATCTACTGTTATATTAATTTTATGTTATTGCACATTTTTAATGAGCATATTTTTTTTTTTTTTTTTTTTTTTTTTTTTGCTTGCCATATTGTGTTATCGTGCTATACACCAATCCCAGTCCCAGTCAAGACATTGTCTTATCGACAGGTAAGGACTTTCCAATTAATGGAAAAGCACACACGGGCCGGCCACGGCCTAAGTACACAGCCCGGCATTCGCCATGACAGCCTAGAGAAACCGTGGAAACATCTAGGCAGGCTGGTCGGTGCAATCACATCAATCATGCACCTCCCGAATACTGTGCGTCGTCATGGAATGCATGTAAACATGCATCGTGCAACGTGTTGTGCTCTCACACTTCACGTACGCACCTAGCAGTGGCTCGAACCTATACTCGGTGAGGAGTACAGAGTTGCGAGTCAGCTGCCTTCACCACTCGGCCATACCAGCTCGGTCTAAATTCTCTTAGATACAGATTAGATTCTGTAGCATATTCTTTTAGAACAGGTGTAAAATGTTATGGTATATGACAACCATGTTGATTGCCGATAAAAAAAAGTTTATACTTCACTGAAAGTCTATTAAGCCTTTCGATTTAGCAGACTTCGAAAAACATGTGATTATAGCTTCCAAAGCTTCACGTTAAATGATATTGAATAACAAGGTAATCAGTGCATACAAACTTATCGCAGTAATATTCTCGTTTGTTTTAATCTATAAGGGATCAATTAAGAGGGCTAAAAAAGTAAGGTTATAATATAAAGTAAAATAACATGCTATAGTCCCAATGTTTTTCATCCCCTCTTAGATGTTCCATATTTACAGAAATAAAATAGAGTATTATCAAGTATCACAATAATTCCATTGTGACTTGAGGATGAGCCCCCCCCCCCCCCCCTTCCCCCCCCCCCCCCCCAATATATAATTATATAGGAATAGAGATAGAGCAAATATACTAGATCTACATTACTTAATAACTTTTGGTAATTTTCTACCACGTTAACAAACAAAACTAAATACAGGCTTATTTGAAGTTTGGAAGCACACAGTTTTAGTATATTGTGTGTTTTATTACACGAGAAGCTAAAATTAAAATAATAATAATAATCAGCATAGTAAAATTTCATTTTTTTATAATATTGAGAAAGAGATGAAAAGAGCTAGCGAGAGAGAAAAAGAGAGAGAGAGAGAGAGAGAGAGAAACAGGAGGGAAGACATCGTGAGTATTGTTCTTGAATAGAATTCATGGGATATTTAATGCCATAACTCTTATAATATACCTAGCAAATCAGCTGCAATCTAACAGCAATCTATAATCCTATAATGTATTTAACATTTTTCTTTTTTTAAATATTGTTGTCCTAAGGCGTTGTTTGATGGTTGAATTTTGAAGCATATTGGAAATACAGAGATAGATGAAAATATAATTTTGTGTTTGTGTGTGCATATGTATATACACAAACACACACTTATATTATATATATAATATTATATTATATATATATATATATATATATATATATATATATATATATATATATATATATTCTTTCCTTGCACGTACATTTAAATTAAGTATTAAAAACATGCTTGGACTATAGGGAGCACTCATAAAAAATAATTGCATTGAGTTATTTAGTAGCTCTCATAATGATATAATTTAAATGTATATTCTAGTCCGTGTACTACTCCATTCCTATAAATTGGTTTAAAGTATTAATACATTATTACTATATTAATTTAACGTACCCTATCCCTATGCACGTAACTATAACCTCCTCTTCATAGAATAATTGTTTAGTAGGGTTATTAGTTGGTATTGCACGCAGTGACCCAAGTTGGGTGAAACCATTCACAGTATGGTCTAGAATATAATTTCCTTTGCTTACATATAGCTGCAAGTTGTAATTTATTGGGTAGGTCAAGGATCAGCCGGTGCAGCTAAAATTGCAGATGTTAACTTGGTTCAAGCCGGCAGTTATTTTTTTAATAACTTTGTAATGTTTATATAATATTATATCACCTTCAAATCTATTCATTGCTTATCCTGTTCTGTCCTGTCAGCTTTTTTTTTTTTTTTTTTTTTTTTTTTCTTTCATTTTTTTTTGGCACATGCCACTCTTATCCGTGTATATATTTTGAGTTAAATAATATGTTCTGCATTGCAGCTTGTCAATTCATTATAATTAATTTTCCCTCCTTTTTGCTCTCTCTCTCTCTCTCTCTCTCTCTCTCTCTCTGGGTCATTGTATATCCTTTGCTTTCCCAAATTTGATGTTAAAATGGGAAAATAAAAATACAAAATAATAACAATAATGATTAAAATAGTATGTTTGCACAATATGCTATACATTCTATAAACCAGTTGAAACGCCAAATTTTTATTCTTTATAAAAACTAGTAACAGTAACCGCAGCATGAAAGACAGAAACCAGGGACTTCTAAAATAAAATTATTGTTCAAATTTACTGTTATGGCTTTTCACACGGTGCAATATTTTCATGTTGTAATAAATTTGATTACATGCAAATTCCATTAAAAATAAGCATTAAAATTGCATGCAATCAAATTTATTGCACATTAAGAATGTTTCACTGCGTGAATAGGCCATATTAGAGTGATTATTTTTTAATTATTATATGTATGTAAATATAAATACCAACACGTAAATATTTCTGTAATATTGAATTTAAATTTAAGATTATGTGACAAGTATTATGAAATTAATTATTATTAAAATTAAATACGAATGTATAGAACTGGTTTAGGGAATACACGTTTTGATATTGGTGGTATGCATGGACGTCTACAAAGCAGATTCTTCATACATTGGATTATATTCCTAAACCACTATAGCATTTTTTTTTTCTTGTTTTCCCCCCCCTGAAATTTTACACTCAAGTGATTTGCAAACTTACCATAGCATAGCTGAACGATACCAGTGCCGATGATGAGGAAAAGTGCTAAAAGTTTAGCGTATGTGAAAGAATCTTGCACTCGGGTAGCCCATTTCACATCCCAGCAGTTGACGAATGTTAGAACCACTGAAAGAAGAAAAAAACATAAAAATATTATATTTGCGTTCAAATTTAGGTAAATGTAACTATAAAACCACAAGCATGCCAATTAAAATAATACATTCCATTTTTTTATGAATTGATTGTTATTACAATTTTTTTTTTTTAATGTAACTTAAAAAAGAATATTAAAGAAGAGGTTAGAAAATTGAAACAGGATTTGTTGGCAAAGTTTGAATTGCATCTTGCAGACGCGTAAAAAATTTAAAATAAATTGGTAATTGTTTTAAGCAATGTATCCTTTCTCAACGATAGTATTATTTTATTTAGTTTTTTTTTTTTTTGAATACAAAGTGTAATGGGATTGTATAGTGGACTTTCCAAAATACATATTATGTATAATAGTTTTTCATTATTTGCCTTAGTTCACTCGTTGTCCTCATTCATAATATTTTAGATACAAAGTATATTACAATGTAATTTTGGAAGCATGTAACTGAAAAAGGTACAGCACGTATAATACTATCGATTGTATAAATATCAGTAGGTGTAGGGTGTAGCCAATTATAAAAATTATTGACTTCTTGTCAACGCTGTATGAATTTTGGATAATTCACTATAGTTTATGCCATTTTGGATATTTCTTAAGAAATATATCACTTAATATGACTTAAATGAGAAATAAAGTAATGAAAACATAATATCCTTCACCTCACGTATGGTTTTTATTGTTATATCTCGTTCTATCGTCAAAAGTCGCATTATATAACATTCCAGTTGATTTATCAGGAGAGTTGTATTACTCCTTTGAGGGGGGGGGGGGGGTACAACTTTTTAATCCACTCTAGCAAATTGTTGTGATCAAAATTGTCTGCTAGCATGAATTGTACATTTCCTCGAAGGGTTGTCGTGACTCACGACATTTTACGTGTCATACTTAATATACGTTTCAGTATAAATGTTATTGTTTCAAGTCAAGCCGCTTTGAAACGTAATAATATTGACGCCTTTATAAAGAATTTTGGTTTTCAAATGTTTGATGAGTCATTGTAATAAAAGATAGTGTTGAAATTGATATATAAGTATATAAAAAACTATTTTGAATTTAATGAAGTTTATCATGATATGTGATGATTTAATATCATAATTATTACATTTTTTGAGACTTCCTGTAAAAAAAATACTGCATTTAGAAGAGATAATTTTTGGTTTCAAATTATACCATAATTGCAAAATGACTGCCAATAGGTCATGTAAGTTCATAATATCAAATTATATATTTATTTAAAACTGACATAATGTAGTAGGCACAATATCGCTGATTTCATAGTTTTACATTGCAGTCTTTTTCTCTTTCTACCTTAGTCAAACTATAGTAAATATTTTTTTGAATAAAATGTACAGCTCTGGACAAAAGTTAGAGAACGGGGCAGCGGCAGCCGCTGCGTTTTCTCATAAAAATAACATAGTGTGCTTGCGGGTTGCCTATGTAAATCGTTCTCAAACTCTTGGCCAGAGCTGTAAGTACTGCAGTTATTGCGTATGTTGAAGGAATCGACATGTTTTAATAACTATTAAGGGTGTTCCAAAACGATATAAGCCCTATACCAATAACATTGAACCGTTTTTCCTGTTTTTCTAGATTTCTAATTTGTGTATCAAAATGACACTTACACCAAAAAATTTCAAAAAAATTATGTAAGAGCTTGCGACATAGATATTGTTTACTTGCAACACAATTACGATAATTTTGTATATTTCAATAAAACTTCAATAGAAATCCTATACACCATAAAAAGTAATGACCCCCAGACTTCTTGTCGCAAATTTAATTAAATAAACGACACTTGAGTATGTTGATATTTTGTTTACGCTTCAATTTTTTTCTTTCAAAACTTTCCTTATAATATCATATCATGCATTCCAAAATATATTTTAGCCAACTGTAGCTGTAGTTATTATAATATAGTAAAACGTATTCAAATATTATTTCAATGTAAGTTGCGTATATTATTTTACTAAGCGCCTTCAATCCAAAACAATTTGTTGATGTGATGCAGCATTTTAATAATAAAAATTATGAAAATATAAATATGCAGAAAAATATTTTAAAGTAATTTACTTGAACATTTATTATTGTTATTATTTTATCGTATCTTTTTAATATAGTAAAATTATTTTGATTTTTATATTTACGTTTTTCTTCCCTCTTCTTTATGTAAAATACAGCAACCTGGTAGTTATATGCCATCAAAATTACGCGATCTAGAATTAACTTGCACTGGAGATGAAATGAAAAAATGTTCCTTGTAATTTTGTTGTGATAATCATGTGGCGTGGATGGATGATGGACAAATTTAGTTGTCAAGCTTTAAACTTATACTAATAAAGTGACAATAGTTTAAAGGCATAGACCATATAAGAAAAAAAATGAGCATTTATATCACAAAACACTTTGATGAGACTTACATAAATAACTAATTTTATCTCAAAGCCCAACTATAGCGCCGCTAGCAGAGATAAAAAAAAAAAATCAAAAATTCGATTTATGCAACCTGCACAACACTTTTATACTAATTTTTTACTGTTTCGTCATAAACAGAAATATTCTCGCAGATTGCATACTTTACAGTATTTTCACGCTTGTGTACCCACATTAAATTAACATTCTGGTAAAAACTGTCAACAGTTTTGAAGATCCCATTTTATGTTTAACTATTAAAAAGAATATTATGTTGTTTCATGTTGTTTTAAGTTTAGCAGCATTTTTTTTTTTTTTTTTTTTTTTTTTTAAATCTGAAATTTAATGAAACATTATTCTAAATAAAATAAGTGCTTTTTATATCAATTAAATATTTTTAAACTGATTTACATGAGAATTGAATTAACCAATGAGCACTCTTTTGTCGTCTAATTACTGTTTTTTGTTTTTACTGGTTTAGAAAAACAAAACAAAAAGTTTTAAAAGTAAAAGTTAGGCAAAATAAAACTGATTTGATTATCTTTGACTCAAATTGGTGTAGTACCATTCTTTCTTATTTGTTGCATAATATAATGACATACATTGCATCTAGTATATTTTTTAATTTACGTTTATCAACGCAAGATATTTATTAGAAGCATCTATTAATTATTACTCATACTATATATTATTAGATTAAATTATTTTATTGGAAGATATTATTTAATAATTAAATGTTAAGTTATGCCCTTTGATGAAGTAAAAAAAATAGAACGGAGATTAACGGCTTTATATTAGGATCAATTAAAGTTGATAACATTATAAATATAAATAATTAATTGTCGTTATAGTCTATGATAAATTTTAACTTGTGTAAATTGACTCAATTAAAGTTGTAGTGAATATATTGCCTATACGCATTATACTATCAAGGTCATTATCTGAGATTCGATTTTTTACAACAGTCATGACGTCATGATCAGGCCTCCAATTACAAGGGACAACTCATGAGACGAGCCCCTCACTTTAAAACCTGAGTGGAAGGAAAGTGACCACCAGATAAGCACACGTGTCTCAAGCAAGTTTAAGCAACTAGTTTACATTTTTACGACACCGTAGATAAATTGGAAGTACATGAGACATAGCGTATGAAATATTCATGCGGTAAAAATACATTATCATTGATTACAGTTAAAGCTTTAAGACTACTACAGGTTTTGTGAATTATTGTTATATTTCAAGTTACTAATTAATTATTGTATACTTGTAATTTACAACATAGCCTATATGGCAACAAATAGGCCCTCAACAAAATCTATGCTGTCTTATTAAAAATAATAATAATAACAATTGCTCCCCGACCACAAATGACTATTTTATTTCATATTAACTATGCGCATTTCTCTCATAAAAATAGCATTGAAGATTTGGCCCAAATATTTAAATGATAAAAATTTCAATCTTGGTTGACTGGACAGGACAAGAAAAAATAATATTAAACTTCGATTAAAAAAAAAAAAGTGGTGCAATTAAAGCTATAGAAAATGAAACAATAAAAAAAAATACACTAATAATAATAGTTGATAAAAAAAAACTATCCGTTAGTCATAAAATTTATTAGTAGTACCATTATTTTATTGTAATAATGGTTTCACTTTCACTTCCTCACATGCATTCGACCCAGGTCACTGAACCAGAGTTTAAAGGATTTACTATCTCATTACTGGAATGTATATGGTCATTCTAAAACGTTTCAATATGTTGCAATGAAAAAAATCACTGTAATTGCAATTGGACCAAAAATTAGAATCAGATGATGTAAGAATATCAGAATTAGGAAGAAGCTATAAGGATCCTGCTATGCACAGAGTTCCAAACACAACCGAGAAAATTTTTAGAACAAATTCAATGTCAGTAGCTGTAGGTGGAATTGAAATCATACCACACTTATGAGACACTTTCGCTAGCGTTCCTATTGAAATAAGCTCTCTATTATATAATGTATAATATAATTAATAAAAAAACTAATAGAGTAAACGGAGAAGTAAATCAATCAATAATAAGCTACTGTGTTAACGGTAAGTAGATTTACTTTGATTTGTGTGTGAAGTGAATTTCCACGATTTATTCTTTTTATGAATAATCTCTGTATCCAGAGTATGTGTGGGTAGCTATGACGTCAAAATCTTGCACTGAACACTGCATCGCATATAATACAATACTGCTTCCACTACACCCTCTGCCAAGAGCCAAATATGACGTCACTCCACTACCACAATAATCGTTAATCAATACACGTATAATTTCATTCATGGATTTAATGTATCACTTGAGCAAACATTTAGGTGTACTTTTTATCATATTAAAAATTAAATTTTCCTTTCACCATTTATAAAGTTTTTCTATAATTATTATTGATCAATATCAACAGTATCACATTTTGGTTGCAAGAGTGCATTTTAGTTTAAGTTATAAAGGCTCTGCAATTTTATATGCTCTATTTTGTTCTACGTATTGTAGAATAGAAAGGAATCGCATAAGGGTCCATTTATGTTATGTGTTAGAATTTATAATAATTTACCCTCTCAACTCAAATCTATATTAACTATAAAATCTTTTAATAGTTATTTAAAAAATTACTTCATAAATAATTGTTTCTAAAGCCTTGATATATGAATTCTGCTACAGAGACCTAGTTTAATGTTTGTAATTTGGTATGGAATTTCAGTATTCTAATGTATGTATATATCTTGTATTATTATGATTATTTTTTTTACTTTTGATATTATATTGGTATATAATATAGTAGGTAAGTTGACAATTCATGTATAACCTCATGCAAGTGTAATTCATTGCATTTGATTGCCGGAAAGTGGAAATAAAGATATTTTGAATTTTTACTATATTAATAATGGTGCATATTATATTATATATTGACGCTTTTGTTAATTAGTGATTGTAATTACTATTATTATAAAATAAATAAATAATTCAGTTATTTGAATTAGTGATTATTTCGTCATACCCAAAATGACATGTGTAGACATATCACTCTGGCAATCTATTTAACAATAGAACTTGCATACAAATAACAACAAAACATAATTATTTTATTGTATTAGATTTATGCGGTGGAGCGGAAGGAAGTTAATTTCATATCACAAAAAAAAAAAAAAAAAAAAAAAAAATGACAGGAAACGATGTGGTTTTACAGCTTGGATTTTTTTTATATATTCCATATGTTTTTAAATATAATAATAATTATATAATGGTGATACTACGCAAAACAAGTAAATTATAGTTTGAAATGCAAAATAGTCTCTCTCTCTCTCTCTCTCTCTCTCTCTCTCTCTCTCTCTCTCTCTCTCTCTCTCTCTCGCTATTGCTCATACTCTCTAAATTAAATTCCCTATTTTAAAATGTCTATCCGATCGGTTACCAGTTACCAGTAAATAATGTCTTGAAATAGCTATATAAACCTATCACTTCGCAAAGTTTTCATTATCGTTAAAATTTCACAATCCTCACACTTATCTTCCACTGCATTATGAAATATGAACTAACAATGTAGTAATACTAAAATGCACTACTGAATTATAGCAAATTATTATCTGAAAAATATTCTATCATGATTCAGTTTATGTATATAGTTATACATAATATAAATTTATTATTATGTCGTTACGTCGTTACTGATGTTTATGCTTCAGTATACTATATTTCTCTGTAACTTCTCTTCCGTAAATGCAATTATGAATGGCTATATAGTTTTTTTCCCAAACTTTTTTCTGCTGCAAAATTGTAAGTAAATTTTAAGTAGGATAGTCTATTATACGTACTTACATTAAGTCAAGCTTGTAAAATTAAGGGAATTGTAACATTATTGATGCATCAAAGAAAAAATTAATTGAAAATATCTTACTTAATATACTCGTACATAACATTGATCATTTGATTCATTACTTCTTCTTCTTTTTTTTTTTCTACTTTTTTTTTTCTTCGCAATAAGTGTTATATTATTTGTATAAACGAACAACCATATTTTATTATTCAAGATACTTGAAGTGAGTGGGTATTGCGCGCAATTTTTGCAGCTGCAAACTGCACATAAACATCCTTAAACAAATAATAATAATAAAGGAAGCATAGAGTACTTACATGTTTAGGCTATGTTGTTTTGTAAATCAGTTTTCACAAAAGAACTATAATAATACAATACACAGATTTATGCACTTTATTGGTTGAACTGAAAGGGAAAAAAAATGCAGTTGGTAAACTTAAAACCATAGTTCTATAAGTCTTATACACACGCTTGTGTTAATATATTTCATGATTTAAATTCAGTATGTCTTTTCTCATAAGAATAACATAGAAATTTAGTACCAGTTTTTGAATGGTATAGCTAATATATTATTACAATCTTAGTACGTCTTGTAAGATTATATTGTGTAATACTGTTGGTAGAAACTATAATCTCGAGTTTTGGGAGAAATAATTATTTAAATTATGCATTCTATTGTATACGAAAAAACAAACAAACATACGATAGGATGTATTATTAAGTATACAATTTATATTAAAATTTATGACATTGATATTGCGTATATCTGCATTATTATTTATTTGTAAAACAATACCGTAATTTTCTACAAATTACATCGATATGCCGCAAGAGCTTTTTTTTTTTTTTTTTTTTTTTTTTTTTTTTTAATAATTATTGTCTTTCCATCACAATTTTTCTTTTCTTTTCAACCTAACTTGAATTAAAAAAATTAATTAAAATTTTATACACGATATGAAATTCCAAATCTTGCTAATTATTATTTCATCATGAAATACTTAAGGTTTTGAAATACCAATTGATAATTTTACTTGGAGTATATATGCCCGCATAACCTGTATCATGTTTTACGCCAGTGTTATGAAATAAGCAAATATACTTAAAATATACTAAAAAAATGGACCATATTATACGTTATTATAGTAATTATAAAAGATTTAATTTCAATGTTTTACAATTTTCAATTCACATTTTACAAACATCCTTTTTATAATTTAAATATTAGATGTACTCGCTATTATATAATATTAATACTGTGAATAACACTGATATCAACGAATTTCATTCTATAGGTATGTGTATAGTGTGCTGCAGTGATCATTATCCAACTTTCAACCCGTTATAATAAGAACATAGATTATGATTGTACCAAGATTATTAGCTACCGAAGTTTAAAGGCGGAAGTTCTATAGTCATGGGTTTATTTCTTGTGGCGTGCAATCATGGATAGCCGTTATGTAATTTAACTATATCGGCCTAAAAGTTCGTGCCAAATACATCTAAGAGCTCTTCAAGGATGAAAAAGTTAACATATTATTGTATTTTTCCATAACCTAAATAAAAAGTATAATTTTGATATTACAAACAAAATATTGCCCATATTTATTTATAGCAACAATTTACTCTTCTTTGCCTATTATTAGCTTTATAATTGATATGTGATATCGTTTATAATAATTTGTAATTATATTATCATTATATAAATAACAATCTGTCAGATCTCTAGAGTTATCGAAGAGCCCTGTTGTAGACAACGGCGAGACAGTTCAACGGCGACTGCCTTTTGCACTGTCCTTTGTACTCCATTTGACGTATACATAAAAAGAACAAGTGAATAATCGCTCAAGTCACATCCAAAATTATAATCAAGATGAATTTTATTTTAATTGTCTTCATTAAATGATTATTGCACAAATTTATTTTAACAACTTTCAAAGGAGACATTTTATGTTTTAGAAATTGAAAGGAAGTACTTTTCAAATTTTAAAATGTTTTAAAATCATATCAAAAGCCAAGTTTTACTTGCTGAATAAAAAAGCAATGATCGTTATCAACAGAAACAATTAAAAAACGATTAAATAGTTATTACTTCAATAAGAAAAAAATAAATATCTTGCAGATAATATAATAATTTATAATAACTTTATCTGAGTTCTAATATGATTAAATTGGAGACAACATATTGTTCGGGTTCGTTCAATAATTTTGCTGAATATATAAATCTATTTAGATAAAAATAGTAGTAGAGGCGCACCCATCTCATATTGTGATCGTATTTTGTTGATACTATAGTGTAAATTGAACTTTATTTGTTTTTCCAATGTCAATTTAACACTTATTTGCTTGTCAGTTGTGATAGCAAATCAGGATGACAATTTATTACATAGTTTGAACGCCAATATATTTATGAACGTTTCAAATGGCCAAATTTTTCCACTTTTTTGTACATCATTTTGATAAATTTATACTGATTTCTCAACTTTCAATGAAAATGAAACTAAAGCAATATTGTACACAAGTTTTAATAAGAAGAATTATGTTATACCTTATGCCACTGATTTTTTTAGGTCCTTATGACGAGGTAAAGATTTTATTAAATTTTTATTCAGTTCAATTTTTTTTTTAAATAGCGTACCCTACAAATAATGAAGCGTGTTTGTTCAGTTTTTGCTGGCTTGATTTGAAAAGATGCAGGAACAGGTTTTTTAATGTTTTTTTTTTTTTTTTTTTTTTTTATGTATACACGAGGACGTTATTGTACATAATGCAACCAAAACGTGATTAATATTGCTGATGCTGAATATAAAACTATACCTTTGCATATCACATGAGCCCAAAAACATACAATATAAAATGAATTTTATTTACTATTCAATACAACTAAAAAGCATAGGGTCAAATTATGAAAGATTATCTAATGTTTTAGTTCTTGCAGATTATGCAGTATAATTGCGTTTTTTAAAATGCAATTAAGTCAGAAGTTTAGAAACATTATAAAATAATGTAAAGGTACTGTTCACATACACCAAGGTTATGTATTTCCTGATTTTTTTTTTATTGTAAATGTTATTTATTATTTATTTTATTTATTTGTTTATTTAAAACTTACAACTACAACAAATACAAATTAAATAAAACTAATTCAAATTCATGTTTGAATTGATTCAATTATTTTAACAACATGTTGTAGGATCTCCGATTGCAAATCAAAATTGAACTATAAGAGGGAACATAAGAAATTGGATCCTTTGTGGTTCGAACTCGCCGCGAGTTTTTGCGGGCACGGAAATTAAACGAATCAGTGGCCCCCCGTGCTGCTGCATTCCTTTGCTATATAATGCCATCGATGAAAAATATCCCAGGAATATAAAAACACCTATTGAATTTACTTTTTGGTTAAATCTTTTTGAAAACTGGTTTCTCGCTTGTTCACCTTGTCACCAACTTCGCACGTTTCTATACATTTTATTCCTTCATCATTTCTTTGGCAAATATTTACCATTATATGAAAAACATTTTTAATGTCAAATCAATACACAAAGCCGGATATCTATAAATTATCATTGAATCATAATTTTCACCAACCAATTGAACTTATGAAACATTTCATTATATACTTTAAAATTATTACCGACTTCTATATACGCGCAGATATAATTGTTACTGTTCAACTTAATGATAATATTACATACAAATTGCTCTCTTTTTCAAGTACAATGCAATCTGAATCAAATAATTTTGTACTTTCAAACTAAGAAAAATTAAGAAAAACTGACACGTATTTAAGTATAGTATATTAAAAAAAAAAATGCCAGCATAACTTGAGATTCGTTTAGAAATTTAAAATTCTTTATGTAGCAAGTGGTAAACAACATTTTTATTTTTAATGGAAAGCCTCTTCAAATTTTACATTCACTCTTCAATTTAATAGCTTTGAGGCTGTTTTGTTTTTCATCTAAGAATCGCAAGGCAAGTGTCAATTACCATAATTATATTTGTATTAAAAAACGTAGTATATAATAAACTCGATATGCATGATTTTATCTTTCACCATGACTACGTTAAACTTATTATTAAGGCAGATTATAAAGTCTAGCATTAAATTATCACATATGAGATTGTTTGTTTTAAAACTTGTTTATTTTTATTTTTATATATAAATTTATACACGTTATAAATATGAAATACTCTCATTAACTCATTAAAAATTAATATTCTTATTCTTATTTTCTTTCATAATAATATATATTATATATACATGATAGAATTAATTTTAATTACAACATTATAATTCATGCACTAGATTTGAGCTGGCCTTTATATATATATATATATATATATATATATATATATATATATATATATATATATATATATATATATATATATATTAAGAACTTCATATAATTATTTTTTTATTGGAGTAAATCTAAAAAAGGGAAAACTATGAGCACATTATACCAGCAGCAACGTAATAAAAAAAAAATGCATTAAAAAAATTTAGTAGAAATATAATGCCTATATATATATTTTTTTTTAAAGTCCTATTACGATATTTTTTAAAAGTTTTCCACCCCAAGTTACATTTAATTTCTTTTATTGAATCCATGTTGCGTATTTTTCACTATTAAATATAAAACTTATATATGACATCCACCCCAAGTTACATTTAATTTCTTTTATTGAATCCATGTTGCGTATTTTTCACTATTAAATATAAAACTAAACTCCCGTAAAAAAATACCTTTTAAATACTTTTTAAATACTAAAAAAAAAAAAAAAAAAAAAAAAAAAAACTGACCCACTCAACGCACGGGAGATCCATGTTCGATTCCCAGTTGTTACTATGGTTATTAACCCATGTGTGATAGTTTGAGGAAAACAATGTTGCATTGGGGATACACTACTTGCATGCGTATGCAGTGTCAACCAACCCCTCTCTTCAAGCAAAATAGCAAATACTATACAGGGGTGGAATCATGGTTCTGTCTAATGATCTGAACCTTGTAAGGAGTCTACAAAGACTAATTAACTTAGCCATGCTTGATTAAGCCAACAGCTGCAACAATTTTCACAAGGTTTTACTGTAACTTGTCAATCGTTTGAAATGTAAATCACACACTCAAAAAAATGGTCCATTACTTCAGTTACGAATTCTAACTTATTTGAGATAAACACTTTTGAGTTATTATGAGCAACTAAAATAATGTATTTTAGTAAATTATTTACAATAGCTAATTTAACTTAAAATACCCTAAAATAACTGAAAATAACTCAAAACAACTTAAATTAGCTATATTGTTAATAATTTGCTAAAATGTATTATTTTAGCTGCCCATAATAACTCAAATAAGTTAGGATTCGTAACTGAAGTAATGCACTCTTTATTTTTGAGTGCATATACAAAATTGCGTAACGAATTGACATTTAAAAACACAACGCAATAAATATCAATATTAATAAGGCGTTCATTTCTTCTTTTTGGTATACTTTATATACTTTGATTGGTGTGTACATATTCGTTTCGTTCCTTTATTACCTCCTTGTTATGCAAGAGAATAAGGACATTTTAGTTATTGGAATTATTAACACAACATTTTTTTTTTTTTTTAATTGAAAGCTTGAATACTAAAATCAAAATGCTGTGGCTCTTACGACATCAAAAAGGTTGTGACCGACTTGCGATAATAAATTTTGCAGAGTATCTCATATTTTAATGATACAGTATTTTAATTTCTTTGAAATTATAAATCTACTTATTATTCAAATGAAAATAAAACTTAACTTTTATCTTTTATTTAGATGAGATAGCATTAACTTATGGTTGAAATACGGGGCTCATATTTATTAAATAGTCCTATACAGCGTCTTTTTTTAAGAAATTAATAAAATTGTGTATTTAACATCTTAATTGTAATATTAAATTAAATAAATGCATGTTTTTTTTTCTTTCTTTAATTAGATAGATAATATAAAATAACATTATAGTTGCCTCATTATATATTTATGATTATTGTATTTAAATGTTAAAGAAAGATTTTATGAATAATTTTTTTGAGAGAGCAAGACATAATACGTATATTATAATATGTAATAATTATTAGGTATATTTTATACTAAAGGAAAGAAAATTTAAAGTTCTATCCATATTTTTGAACCACATAATACAAAAAATAAGCAGCCGTACAATAATTTAAAAAATCCAGAAAAGAAATTTGTTAGTGAAACAAATAATAAGAAGTGCTTGTGTAACTTATGTAAATAAAGAATGGTAGTTCTTTGTGATGGAGAAAACATAAAAAAGCATTGTATGATTTTAAATATTTAAATATTTTATTTTCTATACTGAGGTAAGATAAAAAAAATGGTAATGAAAAAAACTATGGTATACTTATGTTGCATATTATTATATTCTGTAGAAAAAAAAAATGACGTTTTTAAATATACGATACTGTTGGTCTAATACATAGTACGTAATACTTCATGATGTCATTAAAATTAACAAAGTAATTAATATACAAATTTGAATATTTGCAAGTTATACAATGCTGCACACTAATTAGCAAAAGGTATCCGTAGAGTAATAAATCGGAAATATTTGCATACAAAAATTACATTCATTTTAATTATGTTACTCACATCCTAGTGTCGTTTAAAAATAATTTGCAAAAGTTACAGTACACGTTATTATGTGTTCACGAATCTCAATATCAATAACAATCCAATGTTTTATGACATATATGTCAGCTCTCAGAAATCAAGACAAGTGGGCAGAGATGTTACGTAATTTACATTATAACTCTTACTTTAACAATAACTTTCTGCACATTTTTTCAATTTTTTTAACATACTGAATGTGATTTATTCATGTATATAACAAAGTAAAAACGATTAAGGTTTTAAATAAAAATATACATAAATAATAATATAAGCTTTGATAAAATCAGAATCAATTATAAAAGCTTGCTTACAAACAGCCTTAGGTATAATATATATTTATTTTATTACATAAAAAAAAAATATTTTATAACATTTTTTTCTTCTTCCTCCGTCTTATTTAGTTTGAGCAAATAGACGGACGAAAGGAATAAAATAAAGTCTTTTAGGGCGGCATGTGGTGATAAACTTCAATATAAAATAATGATGTAGATTTTTATATTGCCGCTCTGTTATACATACTTCGATTTGCTACTGTACAAACATGCTATTAACTCCTCGAACATATTTCAGGTGCTAAAGGCAACAACAGTAAATATATCAACCAGTTACTTAATTCTGTCTGCAATATCTTTGATACTCTATTATGAATAATTTTCACACACACAAAGTGATAAGACTAATTATTTTTACTATACTATCAAAAATGTTAAACTATTAATTTGGATTAAATTTATTTTTATCACTTTTATATAAGACATGTTTATACGGCATGTTTTTATGCTATTAAAACTTGATAGTAAAAAAAATAGTTGACAATTTTATTAAGTTGTAAAATCGTAAAATGATAGAAAATGAATAACTAATTACTCACAAATGTATTTTAACACAATTTTTTTTTTAAAGTCAAAAGTTATAAAAAAAAATAGGTTGAGTGTGATGATTTTTAGTTAATTTATATTATACTCTAACGCAAATAAATATATAAAAATCATAAAAATACATACAAGTATGATATTAGGTACCTATACTTTGTGCTCTTTCCTTATTTCATGCTTAAAAAAAAAAAACTGAAATAAATAACAATAATTAAATGACGCTACGATAGTAATAGTCATCGATTTCGGCTGATTCTTTTTACATTTTAGTAAACACTTCAGATTTTATTTCGTTTAGAATAAAAATTAAATTGTGATTACACTATATAGGAAACACATGATAATGTACCTGACAATTCACGAACAAAAATACTGCAAACTGTTTAAATATTAAAACGCTCAATGCTGAATTTTAAAAATGATCAATATACATACAGAGAGTAATATTATACCAAAGTGTTTGAGTAATTCTTAATATTAAATAACATGTTACGTATTTATTATATGTATTGTAAATAATGAAAAGAAGGTGTTTATAATATAAAAAAATAATATACATGGTAATTTTATCTCTCTCGTTCTCTTTCGTATCTCTCGCAGTAAAGGAAAATCTGAAAACAATACACCTACAAAAGTAATTTTTATATTAAAATAATTTATTTTATTCACTATATTATTTTCAAATAAAAGATGCTCGTATTTTATTTATAAATAATAATAAATAGTTATATATAACTTGTTTGCATCGATGAAACAGATATTGGGACCAATATTGGTTCATATTGGGATAAATACACCTTAATAATAAATATGCCTTTAAATAAATTGTCAATGAAAGTAATAAATAATATAGAATTATTTGATTTATCATACATAGTAGTATGAATATAATATAGTAAGATATTTAGAATATGAACCACAGCTTGACTTCAACACAGTCTTTTAACAAATAATACAATTGCAGAACACACGAACGAACGTACATACAGATAAAGATCACAAGTCATACATTAAAGGTCAAATTATATTTTGTAATTTCAATTTACAACAATAACATTGAATGCGTCGATGAAAGTACTATGCATAATCAACTTTCGATATATTGAGACTTATACAAGAGTGAGAGGTTTTTTCTGTGACCATAGGGTGGCAGTGAGTGACGCAGGGTGGGAGAGAGAGAGAGAGAGAGAGAGAGAGAGAGAGAGAGAGAGAGAGAGAGAGAGAGAGAGAGAGAGAGAGAGAGAGAGAGAGAGAGAGAGAGAGAGAAATGCACACGATGTAGTAGAGTATTATATTTATGTATAAAATATTCAATGACCCAGGGGGTCAGGAAGGATCATATGTTGACTAACACTGTACCCACTCCACTCGATACAGAACTGGGCCAATCTGCTGTGGACCAGTAACATATACAATTACGCATAACATCTCATTTTATTTTAATCAATATAATTTTACAGAAAATTTCTTGTTAGATTTTAAGAAAACTTTCCTAAGTATTTATTTAAAAAATTTTAACTACAATTAGTTACGTTTCTTCTATATTGTTTTATGATATATGAAGCAGTAAATTTGTAATTTAAAATGGAATAAAAAATAATAAATGAAAAAGTAAAATCTGCATAATACAATTTAATAATCTACAAAATATTACTTAATATCTGTGCCTATATCATTAACCTAGAATAAGTAATAATAGTGACGACTTATATCACTTTCATTAAAATATAATAATGTTAAATGAAATTATTCGATTCATATACACCATAAAATAGTATATAGGCACAAATAAATTGCTGATTTGATTCTGTGCTAAAAGAAATTAATAACGATCACTACATTGTAGTATCAATATTAAATAATAATATGATAATAATATTTAAAAAATATAAAGAAATAAAACAACAACTTATGTTCTATAATGTCACGTAAAATATATACTGTAATCATTAAAATCCAATGTAAATAATGGCAATTCCCTTGTTTTTTTTTATAATTTATCAATCAGTGCGACAAACTCCAATCAACACCATGCAATACATTATTATATATACATAATTTCTTTTTATAAGCATACTTTACGTGCTCGCAAACATTCCCACAGAAATACAGTAGTTGAGTAGTATCGTACGTACGTACGCTAAGAGGCGTGTCTTTATATTGAATGAATTACATTGAGAATACAAACGGGGTGTATGAGTTGGGTCATAGTGTGCGCGGGAATCGCGTGGCGCAAAGCAGGTGTGATAAAATATGAATACCAGGTTGTTGTTTTTTTCTACTATAATAATATAGACTGTTGGTAATAATTAAATTTATATATTTTTGCAACTGTCAAAATTATATAACACCAATAAAAATATTATAAAAAAATATGAATGATTAATATTTATTTTTATTATTATTGAAAAGGATCTGTATACGATTATTGATATTCAAGTTTTATATGGGATTGTATTTCAGAAAATAATCGAGACTAAAAAAGTAACGACAAAGTATCACATGGTTTTTATTATACAATTAGTTGACACTGTTTTTGTTTTGTATAATAGGCACTTTTATACTTTGTTATAAATGCACTGCACTATATAGAATATGAGTGTGAGTGGGTATTGTACAATCTCTTCCCTTTCATGTCATGAAACACAGTATGTACTTAAATGTTCTTTTGAGTAGAACATTATAGCAAACCTTTAACTCCCACTACCAATTTAAAAGAATAAAAGAACATATATACACATATATAATTATAATTATATATTACGTTTATAAAAGATAGAAATTAACCCACCAAACCCTTTCTGTTCCATTGCTATATTACATAAACTTGTATCCTTACAGTCTTAAGCTCTTATACACGCCATAGAATTTTATTAATATATCCATCCTTCATTACGCCAAAATACCTTGTAAATAAGGACAACGCCAATACCCTATAATTCTTCTACACCCTCTAGCATTTTGCTCTATCTTTGTGTATATACCTGAATTTCATACATTTTGCAGTATAAAACACATAAAATATTATATTTTCCTTACTTGTATGATAATATTCTACGTATATTTGATCCTTAATCAAAATAATCTCAACAGACATCAAAAGTTGTGAATACCAAAATTTATATTATATATAATTGATAATTTCGTTTTATTTTTAATTAGTTCTCTATATATATATGTTCAGTCTAAAACAAATGTGTCTTTATTATCGTGTTAATATTATTTTCTTGTTGGAGATAGGTGTAAGAGTGGGCCAGACGTGTTGTCAGGCCTAAACCTCGCCCTTTCACATTTTTTTTTTTTTTTTTTTTACGTTTTTGAATAAAGATGATTATGTATAATTTAATTTATAATCATGATGTAAAATATTAGGAATGTTGTGACGACAAATTTAAATAAGTCAACGTGATTCAATTTTAATTCAATTTAATGTTCCATTAAAAGCTCTTAAATAAAATTTAAAATATGTCTTTTAGAGAAAATACAATCCAAAGAAATAAAAACTATTCAATCAAAATTATAGTTTTCAAAAATAGTCATCTCTTTCTTTCTCTCTCTCTCTCTCTTTCTCACACGCGGAGAGGCTAAGATTTGTTAGTTATCTCTCCTAATATTTTATTACAAAAATATATAGGCTTCTTCAATAATATAAATAAATTTTATATTCATTAGGAGTTAAAAAGGTCAAGTCATAAATAATACGCGGAGAGTCTACTTTAAGTCACATCTCTCCAAAATTATAATAATCAATATTATTTTCATATTTTTTAAAAGAGAAAATTAAATATTATGATTGTTCGAAGCTCGGACAGAATTTTATGCGGTCTTATTTCTAATGTCTATGTGCTCTTTTTTTCTTAAGAGGGAAAGTTTTTCAGTCAGGTAAATTTTGACAGCCTTTGTGTCGGTGTTTTACCTGATAATGCTTCTACAACCTTAAAAATTACACCTGCAACAAAATTTCTTGCATTCAAATCTGTATAATGCATTCAGACATTGTGACCACTATTATTTAAGGGAAATGTAGAGTTTTTTTTTTTATAATTTTATTAAGGGAACTTAATATTGTAAATAGTTTATACTTACTGATACAGCAAACAGCCAGCATGCGCACCGATTCCTCCGGAGGTTCGCATTCAGGGAAGAAAGGTTTCAAGATGTAGACGCTGAATGTAAGGGCTACAATAGCTTGAGAGCATGGTCGGACGATCATGCATTCTATCCACAGACGAATAAACGCAAGAAAAGGTCCAAATGTTTCCATGATGTACGCATAATCTGCACCACTTTTAGAAATCATACATCCAAGTTCAGCATAACAATACGCGCCAACCATTGAGAATATGCCCGATGCCATCCATACAAGAAGAGATGCATTTACACTGCCCGTGTGAATTAAAACACCAGTTGGAGAAACAAAAATTCCAGATCCAATAATACTTCCAACAATAACTGTGATGCCATTCATTAAACTCATCTTTGCCTTCAAACATATTGCATCGTCTCCACCCTGCACAGTAGTATCTTTTTTTTCTATGTCATCTCCTGCAGGAGATTTTTTTTGGACCTCAGCATATTCTTTTGCGTCTTTAGTCATTTTAAGCAAGTTGCAATTTGACCAAGAGGGTGGGAAAAAGGATGCACGAGGTCTACGCACGCAAGGATGCTGGACGCTCACTTACAACTCTGGACAGGGTCAAAGTTAGTATATAGATTTATATATATTTTGTCTATGTCCAGTCGTTGGTAGTATCCCCGCTGCACAGAAAGTCTGTCACTGGACAGTGGTGGTCGCCTTGTCAATGCTCTTTACTCGTGCAAGAGCGAATGCACACTACAATGGACCCGCGAGGAAATTCGTTCTCTCTCTCTCTCTCTCGCTCTCTCTCTTCTCTACTACCTCTCGCGGCGGCGCGAGACCAACACTGATCAATAGCGCAGAGCGCAGTGAGTGAGTGAGAGCCAGCTTTGCGAATCACTTGAAAGTGGCGGGGAGAGAGTGACAGAGGAGAATAAAAAGGAGAGAATGGGAGACAGAGAGGGAAACAGAGCAAATTTTTTAATTAATATTGTAATATTTTTATTTATCTCCCTGCAGGGTTCCATAAGAAAATCTATGAGTCCAAGACTTTATTCGAGCCATGCTACTGTAGATATCGAGTTATGGGGTGTAAAATGTGCATTCGAGAGCTGTACACAAAACACTCGACACAAAACGCATACTCTTAATGAGTATTATTATTATTTAGTTCAAATAAATATACCTTTTCTACGCATTATAATTTTCCAGTCTGGAAGAACCCTGACAGACGAGGGTCCAGGAACTTTGACAATGTCATGTGCATAGTTACTATATGCATAATGACTAGGACAAGACTACAGTATACCGATGCGCCATGGAGAGAAGGAGCTAGGTCAAAAATAACTGAAATAAAATGTTTAGCTAAAATCACCATTAAAGTTATAGTAAAATGACAGTAAAATTGATAAACACATATTTTGGGAAAATTGGGATAAATTTTATGGAGTATGTGAACGAAGAAAAAAAGAAATAAATATGATTTTTTTTTTCATAACTTAGTCTTAGTAACTCTCCTGTACCAACTATTTACCCATTTGTAAAAATTCTGAAGAATTTCAGTGCTGCAATTTTTTCTTTACTGGAGTTTCTAAAAAATTACCTTTTTTTATTTCTTTTTTATTCGCATGAAATACGAGAGAAATGAATTTTGTTTTTGATGAATTATCTCACACAAAAAAAAAAAAAAGAAAAAAAAAAAAAAAAAGAAAGAAAGAAAGAAAGAAAGAAAGAAAGAAAGAAAGAAAGAAAGAAAGAAAGAAAGAAAGAAAGAAAGAAAGAAAGAAAGAAAGAAAGAAAGAATGAATGAATGAATGAATGAATGAATGAATGAATGAATGAATGAATGAATGAATGAATGAATGAATGAATGAATGAATGAATGAATGAATGAATGAATGAATGAATGAATGAATGAATGAATGAATGAAAAATTGTTATCATTTATCAAGTTCAGTTAAAATTGTACTAAAATGATAGGAAAATAAACGAAAAACACAGTAATAAAATAATTAGTGGCGGATCAAATGTTCAGACTTCAGCTATATATTTATTCGTCACTCCATATTTTACGTATTTTTCAGATTAAGAAATAATATAAATGAGCAAACATACTTTTGATTAAAATAACAATAATAAAAATTACATTGGTTCCGCATCGTGCTAGCTCAATTTGAAACAAAGTACATACATCTGAGAGTCAAATAGGGCCACGCAATGAACGCCGATGTGCAGTGTGCGATATCTCGGATCTCGGGATCCATAATTGATACCGCCTTCACCTGTATATCAATCTCTTTATATAGAACTCTGTTTCGTTAAATTAAATAAAAATGGACAAAATCATTGAACATATAGTAGAAATATGACGTCACGTTTGCCACGCTGCTGCTTAGTGTGAGTATAACTACTCTGACCCTCACAAAATATTGAAATTTCCACTTCAAAAGTGTTTGTTTAGACATATTTTAATCACTGTTGAATTATTTTAGCAAAAGAGAGAATCTGGTGAGCAGGTGAAGGTGATGCCATGTAAGGATCGATATATTACATTTATCGCGATCAAAAGTGGTCCCATTTAACTCTATGAGTTTTTCTTCTTCTTCTTCTTCTTTTTTTCTATCTGCTTTTTCCCTAATTGAGAAAGCGTGATGAAACTAACGCCAATATAATTTTTTCTTGAAAATATTTCGGATGAAAGTAGGGTTAATCATTTATTTTGAACTATTTCTCAGTCTGAAAATTACGTGAAATATGGAGAGACCAAAATGTCGCCTCTGAACTTTTTAGATTTTGCTCAAAATTTAATTACTTTAAAGGCGTAGAACACCTTGAACAAAAAAGCTGCGTAATATCCTAACAAACTTGAAAATTAACGTTGATTGTGCCGAAGTCATTGATTTCTAATTTATTTTCCATTCACACATGCCTGGTTTACGCGCGCGTGTGACCAGGCGAGCTATGACGTCAGTGACCGCCAGTGTCATTTTGTGAATGGAAAATAAATTAGAAATCAATGACTCTGGCCAAATCAACGTTGATTTTCAGGTTTGTGAGGATATTACGCAACTTTTTTGTTCAAGGTGTTCTACGCCTTTAATTCAAAGCAAATTAATAAATCAATGGTATTTCTAGTTTATTTTACTATATATTTTAGTATATAATCAAATTGATATTTCTTTCTTTCTTTCTTTCTTTCTTTCTTTCTTTCTTTCTTTCTTTCTTTCTTTCTTTCTTTCTTTCTTTCTTTCTTTCTTCTTCTTTCTTCTTTCTTCTTTCTTTCTTTCTTTCTTTCTTTCTTTCTTTCTTTCTTTCTTTCTTTCTTTCTTTCTTTCTTTCTTTCTTCTTTCTTTCTTTCTTTCTTTCTTTCTTTCTTTCTTTCTTTCTTCTTTCTTTCTTTCTTTCTTTCTTTCTTTCTTTCTTTCTTTCTTTCTTTCTTTCTTTCTTTCTTTCTTTCTTTCTTTCTTTCTTTCTTTCTTTCTTTCTTTCTTTCTTTCTTTCTTTCTTTCTTTCTTTCTTTCTTTCTTTCTTTCTTTCTCTTCTTTCTTTCTTTCTTTCTTTCTTTCTTTCTTTCTTTCTTTCTTTCTTTCTTTCCTTCTTTCTTTCTTTCTTTCTTTCTTTCTTTCTTTCCTTCCTTCTTTCTTTCTTTCTTTCCTTCTTTCTTTCTTTCTTTCCTTCTTTCTTTCTTTCTTTCCTTCTTTCTTTCTTTCCTTCTTTCTTTCTTTCCTTCTTTCTTTCTTTCTTTCTTTCTTTCTTTCTTTCTTTCTTTCTTTCTTTCTTTCTTTCTTTCTTTCTTTCTTTCTTTCTTTCTTTCTTTCTTTCTTTCTTTCTTTCTTTCTTTCTTTCTTTCTTTCTTTCTTTCTTTCTTTCTTTCTTTCTTTCTTTCTTTCTTTCTTTCTTTCTTTCTTTCTTTCTTTCTTTCTTTCTTTCTTTCTTTCTTTCTTTCTTTCTTTCTTTCTTTTGTGAGAGGAAATCCAGCCAAAGAAAGCATCAATTCTACATCAGAAAATGATAGCGCCGCTGTGAAATAATTAAAAAAAAAAAGCAACTTTTAATATATAATCATAGTTTGCAACAAAAACTTCATTTCTCGTAGTATATAAAAACTATTTTAATATCAGAAAATTTTACTTTTTAGTAGATAAAAGTAAAATTTGTAAAAATATATTGCACACACAAAAAAAAAAATCTGACATCCACTCTTGATAGCTATGCCGCTATAATACTGTTTTCGAAGTAGTACATAAAGAAACTAACAAACTTATATAATAAATAATACTAATAAACGAGAGGTAAATGATTAAAAATATATTATATAAGCTTGAACGACGCTGATTTGAAAATATAATAAAATAGAGTTGTTCCAGGGTAAACGATTTGATATAAATGGAGTATAGACTCGATGACATTCGAATGATAGTGTCATATAAACTAGCTTGATATAATATGCATATCATTTCATGAAAATGCATGCTAGTTATACAAACCCTACTTTGAAAGATTTGAAGGTTTATGACTTTTCCAGCGTTGTTTTTTTATTATCGTTCACATGTGGTGAATGCAACTCCAAAGTATTAAAAATCTCTTTAAATTTGAGATAATCAAATTATCATAGAATTGTTATTCAAGCAACATTTTGTTGTCGCGCTTATCATTAAATAATACTATTAAATGAGAACTGTTTTTCAAATGACTTGATTTGTTTTAATGTTTATATATAAATATATATATATATATATATATATATATATATATATATATATATATATATATATATATATATATATATATATATATATATATATATATATATATATACACACACACACACACACATATATATATACAAAACCCACTAGGTTTATGTATATATATATATATATATATATATATATTTAAACCTAATTATATTATAAATCATATTATAATTAAATTATATTATATTTATTGCTAATTTATTCTTAAACCAAAGTTTTTTTTTTTTTTTTTTTTTTTTTTTTTTTTTTTTTACCAATTTTGTATGAATTTTAAATTTCATAACATTGTTTGTAACTTTAATTTTCTGTCAATTCTTACAAACTGTTTGGGTTGATACTTAAAATCTTAGGTATTTCAATTTAAAGAATGGAAATTTTTAATTTGCGTAATCTTTCTTTAAAAGTTGGTCCATATGCAAATCCACACATTTCATTTGTTTTTTGCTGAATTCATTAATCCTTTGCATCTTGAATTTATTGAAGCCTTTATATTGATTTTTTTAAATAATTATACCAAATAATACTTAGATATTCGAAAGAAAACTGTGAGTGCAAAGCCATTATAGAGAAATTAAAACTTTCGTTAAATCATTAAGAAAAATTCTCGAATTAGAGAAAATGTTGGCAAATTTAGCAATGCTTAACGCAGATGTTTTCACCTTAACCCTGATACCAATGTGGCCATATCCTTTCATTTTCATCACAAAACATGTTTAGAGTGCTATAGGTATCTTATTTATGCCAACAGACTCCATTAATTGTCAATAAAGAATAGTTGAAAAAGCAAATTTCGGATCATTTTTGCAGAAAAAATGACGCCTGGAAAAAAAAATTGCACATTTTCACGTTGACGCTCGGTGAAAGAAAACCGGTCACTCAATTTTATTTCTAAGAACAGTTTTAAAAATGTCTAACCCTTGGCTACAAAATGGTATATAAAAAGTTAATTTTATTTTATTTCTTCATATTTTATTTTGCGTTTTAAAATGCGCGCTTTTAAAAAAACACCCTATATATATATATATATATATATATATACAGTATATATATATATATATATATATATATATATATATATATATATATATGTATAATATATATTATGTACTATACTGTATTGAAATGAATCCTTTGTGTGCTGTGTGTACCACCGTAGGGCTCAAGCTTGTTTATGGTTAAATAGGTTAACAGTAATTTAGTTAATAAATAAATATTTAAATTTTGTAGAATCAATAGAATGTATAAAATAATGTTTAAAAAAATATATCTTAAAAAAAAAAAAAAAAAAAAAAAAAATGAAAACTACCCAGATTGTGGCTGTTGTAGTCAAAACCTGAAATTGCTTCAACGATAAGTCAAATATAACTTTAATTTATTTGACCAACATGAACTATTACAATATCTTTATTTTTAACATTACAATAACTATAACGATAATTGTCATCACAATAGCGATACAGTAAACAGTATTGTTTGATATTTTAATGTTAACGGCAAATAACGTCGTTTTTAATGTATATTCTAATAAACTATAGTTATCTCATTTACGTTCCCTGATTTTTATTAATATATTGTATTTTATAAAACTGAAGAGTTAAATTCTGTTGAAATTTTTTAATAACGTACGTAGTTTTAATATCGTTTTCGAATGTTCGATACTCTTGTCCAATTTTGTTTATCTAAAAGTACTATAACGACACTTTTTCAATGACATTATTAGAATATTTATTATAATCATATTTTTGTAACATTGCTTTTATTTTTATTTGCTCTACGAGTTCTATGACTGTACTTTATAATATTTATAAATAATATAATAATATTGTTATATTTTATTAATTATAATAAGCTTCCTCATGGTCACGATAGCTCTAAGCCCTTCATAAATCGAATGCTCTTTAACATTATTTTTTTAGCGTACAATACTGAAAATATGATTACAGTCAGCCTGTTATCTCTGATTTATGATAATTTTACATGACGCATGTTGCTGTATAATACGATTTTCTTAATTCTTTTGTGAACATGTAAATGCGTATAACGTATAATTTGAAAGAATGACTACATAAAGTAAAAATGTAAAAAAGAAAAAATATATATATATTTATAACTAAGCAACGCCTTCAACTCACACAACTTTAAAAACTTGCAGTCGTGAACTGCAAAAATATGTAAGGGTCACGTTTTTGTAAGGCTAATATTTTTAGCACTTTTTCAAGGAGACGTTAAGAACAATTTGTATGGTGTTAAAAACTATACCACTAACAAAAACAAGCTTTTAAAATAAATTCACTTTCATCCACTCACTTGGCAATGCATACTTAAAATAATTAGAATCATTATGCATTTTTAAGTTGTTGTTTTTTTTCTTAAATGCAACGCGTTATCACCGTGAACGAACAAAATTATAATTTAAGAAAAATGCATTGAAAAAATAATTTACTTATACTTTAACACTACTCATTTGCTGATATATATAGATCAAATATAAATATATTGGATTAATTTCATCTGCACGATCGTAAAGGGAGTTTAACAAATTAAACATGGAACGCAACGTTCTGTTGTGGTACAGGAGACGATTCGAGAGACTCGTATAATAGTGCACAACGTAAGGAAATAATGAAAATAATATACAAATTGCTAAGTGTTTTATAGCACATCCTAAATCTGTTTAGGCCACATAAAATTCAAATTTAATTTTCAGTTATCAGTGGAGTAAGATGCCTCACTTATTTTTCACATTATTTTGCTCGTATAACTATTATTATTATTATTTTTTAACAAATTAGGCCCCATGCACGCTGAATTCAGTAGCATACATCAGCATTACATATATTTTACCATTATTGTCTAAGTATTATCATACATATCCCTGTTCGCTGCCCCTTTTTTATTTTTTTATATTTTTTTTAGCATTTTTATTTACACACAATTTTTCATCATTCTAATATAACATTTTTTAAGTTTTCCTTTAGAGTGGAGATTTTTTTTTCTTTTTTTTTTACTATTATACATTATTATATACATTTTTTAGTAATAAATTTTTCAAAACCTTCTTAGGAATAATTTTTATTTTCATTAAAAAAAAAAAAAAAAAAAAGCTTGTAACTGACTGTAGTGTTAAACAGTTGGGTTAAATTGAGAGATCTGTAGCCTGATTTTGCCCAATAAAAAGACGTTAATGCATATATAAAAAAATGTATTGTGTGTGTGTATTGTATTATTGGAAAATAATGCAATTTAAACTTATAAGTATAACTATAGAAATTCCTTAGGATTTCAAAAAAAGGATTTGGAAAAATTTACAGTGATGAAATTAAGCATCAGAATCGTTATTGTTATTTGGTTATCGAGATGCGTCAAATTACTATAGACAAGGGAGAGGGGGGAACGATCTGTGATATTTAAGTATGACAAGGGGAAGGGGAATCTTAAGTTTTAATTATCAGTTTTCATTAGGTTATGTGCATTACTTTTTTTTATATAAATTTGGATTATTTTAATAACTTAGATGCGGTATTGGGATATATTCCAATGCATAACAAATAAAATCTCTATATATATAATATTGCTTCTAATATTAAGTCGAAACTTACTAGCCTGAAAAGTTAAACGGCGTAGGAAATAAATGAATAAATTAATGAATTGATTGTAAATATGTGTCTGTGTGTGGGTTGCATATACTGTGTGTATATTATATTTATATATATATATAATACATACACACACGTAACAATTAAGTAAATAAACTAACAATTCCAAATCAATTAAAACTAGATAAAGCACACATTATTATGTATGATGTTTGAAATAAAACCATAAGAAAATTTGGCGATAAAAGTTTTACTGTTCCACTTTATGGTAATCATTTAAATTTAATATTTTGCTTGCTCATGTGGCACGCGTGTGGGAGAGCAATGTTCTAATATTTTTGAAGATAATCATTGACGCAGTAAATCTGTGTTAAGCAGAACAAACTGCTCATGTTGACTAAAATTTGGAGTAGAACTATTTACACAAAACATTTAAGTGTCTTTGCTCTAAGGTTTGCACTTAACATTATTGTGTTACTTTTCAACTGCAGACTGAATGTATAATATAATATTTAATTAATATTATTTAATTTTCAAAGCGCATGCAAATGTAAAAAAAAAAAAAAAAAAGAAAAAAAAAATGAGAGCATGAGTTTGATAATTACTATGGTCATCAATATTTTATAGATTCATTTATCATCTTCATAACCACTTTATCGTGCCATTAAAATTAATTGTAGCAATTAATACCAAATTATTATTTATAATGTTCCTATAACACATTTATGACGACTAGTTCCCTATTTACAATATGCATTAAATTGATTGACTATGGTATACGCATTTTCATATACAATCAAATTATTGCATGTTAATTTTTTTGAAATGAGTGAACAGCTAGGTCATTGAATTATAATTCAAATTAGTTTAACAAAGACACTGAAATCTTTTGGTTTTTAAATTTTGTTGATAGTAGAATTTATAGCGGGTAAAACGACTTTTTTCCGGCGGATGTAAAAATGGTTTGATTTAGTGTTCCTATAATATACACGTTAGAATTTTGATTTTTTCTTTTCATGCGGGAAGGGGAAAGGGGATGCTAAATTTTTAATACTATAAGGTCAAATATAAACAAGCATTAATAATATAGTAAATTGAGCATTTAATGACGTTCAATTAAACGCATGGACCTATAGGTATAATATGTAGGACCTATAGGTATATACAGTATAAATATATACTGTATAATAAATAATTATATTATATTTCATATATAATTTGTCAATAATTAAACCCAGCAAATTTTCCCGAAAGCACACAAAAGTTCTGTTTCAAACTGAGGAAATTTAATGATTTGAATAATATATTTTTATTTTATTAACTTTGATAAAGAAGCTGCGGATAAAAATCTTCTGTTCATGTATGTGTGCTACGACATTAGATTATTATTATTATTACGACATTATTATTTATTATTCGAAACTATAATATATAAATGTTCGTTTGTATCTCAACTGATATCTGACAAAAATGGTCAACTGTTCTACAACCAGCATAATTATATTTCTCTCTTAATTAAAATTATGCAATAATATTATAACAGCTTGTTTACATTTGTTAAACAAAAATGAAGAAATTGTGGCATCACCATTTGTTTGAAAAATATGTTTACAAAATCTCAACATCGAGAGCAAATAACAATTAACAAAAAGATCATAGGGGGAGGGTGTACAAATAAATATAAGTAAAATCAGGCGAAAAGGGACTTCGCTTTTACTTTATTTATGTTGACACAAAGCTATACGCCAGGGATGTCAAACTCATTTTGCATGCCGGGCCAAATCCGACCTTAGAAATCATTTGCGGGCCGCAGACTTTCAGTGAGGGGTGGATAGGGCCGCGCCGGAGGCGAATTTTTTTTTTCAAAACGGGGGCGTGGTTATTGATTTTTACACAAATAATATACTTTTGTAAAAAAATATTAACATTTTTAATATTAAAACTATGAAAAGGTGGGACTAAAACTGTAATTATAATTATACAAATTTTTTTTTATTTTTTTTATTTACTGTTTTTTTTTTTTTTTTTTTTTTAATCGGAGGTTCCGCGGGCCGCACAAAATGACCTCGCGGGCCGCGTGTTTGACACCCCTGCTATACGCTGTACTGTTATTATTACTTACTGCTAATGATCGCATAGCAATAAAACTAATAAAAGCTATAAAAAGACTTTGAAATACTAATATATATATATATATATATATATATATATATATATATATATATATATATATATATATATATATATATATATATATATATAATATACCCATGCCACAGAATATTTCTTTGATGGAGCTCGCAGTTTCTTAGCAAACCACAACACCAGTTTCCTTTCTTCTTTCTTTCTTTAAAGGGATAGTCAACATTTTTTTTTAATAGTGATCATCGTGTAATTAAACCTTCCGAAAACGCGATCTCAAAATTTTAATTATTAACGCACTGAGAGAAAAAGCCATTTAGCGATCCCGAACCTACGTCACAGCTACAACTTGCTCTCACGCTAGCTTGGCGCCAGCTGGAATTACTCTGATCTTTGAATAAATTATTTTACTACATATCTGTTACCGTAAAAACATTTTATTTGCGTAAAATATTACGTCAAGTAGCGAGAGCAAAAATAAGAGAAACTCCACACTCTCGTCAAACTAGCGTGAGAGCAAGTTGTAGCTATGTGACACAGGTTCGGGGTCACTAAGCGGCTTTTGCTCTCAGCCAGTTATTAATTAACATATTGAGATGGCGTTTTCGGAAGGTTTAACAAGATGATCACTATTAAAAAAGCCATTTGTTGACTACCCCATTATAGTCATTACCCCCGCAGTAATGTTTTTAAATTTATTATTATTATTATTATTTTTTAAATTATATATTTTTTAGAAATTTCTATCTCTTTAATTCCACGCCATTTAATTGCAAAATACAAGTTATTATACCTATATATTTTGTATACAATATAGGGAATTTATAAAAATCATCTTGTTGTGAATTGCAATTAAATTAGTTTAAAAGTAAGTATTTAATGCATGAAAATAAAGTTAAAGGATGAAACATTCTAACGCTGCTGTAAATAAAAATATCGTGTCTTGATTATTCTGGTCGCACGACTCAAAAGAACAAAAAGTTCACCTCCACCCTCCTAAATGCAGATGAAAACAAAATTAAGATTTCGCTTAAAAGTTTGTTTTTTTATTATTATTTAAGAATGGACTCAATAAAAGTTTTAATTAAAAATTACCTTCAGCTTCTTCACTTGGGAAATTTGACCAATTTTGCACCGCAGAGCTGGCTTGGGAGCTAAAAGCCCGGTCAGGGAGCCAAAAGGAAAGGCCCGCACACACTGGGGGGCGCCAGCCCCCTGCGCTGCAGGTGAAAATTTTTTAATGGGGTGTGGCACGTGTTTTAAGCTAATTCTGAACTAAATTTTTATTTTTTACACTTTTTACAACAATTTGTAGTACATTGAAAAGTGAAGAATTGAACCGTATAATATGGCATTTGATATACTGTACACTGTACGTACACGCGAGCTTTGGCTGCCGGAGCTATTGATTGTTTTTGTGTGTTTTTTTCCCCTTAGAAGCTTCAAAAAATATATATTAGAAAAAAAAAACTACATTTTTTCTAAAACATTTTCTATATTGAAGGAACACTTATTAGAAATGATTTAAATTTTGTGCAAATAAAAAATGAGAAAATAATAAAATAATAAAAGAAAGAACAGAGATTTGTAAATGGGCTCAGCTCGAGCTGGCTCGTTTTTGAGCTAAAAGCCCGAAACTCAGCTTCAAACTTTCAAGGCAAAAAAAAAAAAAAAAGATTTTAGTTGAATATTGCAGCTGCTCTATTTATAATTTGTTACTTGTTAGACAAAAATTGTTAAAAAAAAAAAAAAAAAAAGTAATACTGATTTCTGCTACTGAATTCGGCGTGCGTAGGACCTAATTCGTTAAAAAAAAAAACTATTAAATAAAATAATATTCAAAAATATTAATATACATTATACATACATGCATACATATTTATACGCAAGTAGTAAAGTGAAGAAACACTTACATAAAAAAAAGCCTTAAAAAAAAATTATATAAAACTGAACATTAAGAAAGACGATGACATAAATTGCGATTTTTGTTTTCAAGGAGCCTTTGAACATCTCCCTTCTTCTTTTTTCTTTTTTGAAAACGAAAGACCCGCAAAAAAAAAAAAAAAAAAAAAAAAAAAAATCAAGTATCATTGTAACCTAAAACTTCTCAATTAACTGTATGTATTATATCATCTTTAACATCTACTTTTTTATTCCCAATTTTTAAGTATAATCAGATAATCACTGATTTGAAAATATATAGCAGTGGAATCATTTCCTCCGGGTTCGGGGTGAAAGATGCCTTTATGTCTTAATTGTGATTCGTGTCTGTTTGTATGGCCAAAGGTAATTTTTATGCTAGGCAGTTGTTGCCTTGAATAAACAAGACAACTTTCGGGGGCGCAATGGGATGGGATACCTAAAATGAACAACATTTGTTAATATTCTTACAAAATACTTGGAATTCGTCATTGGGGGATCAGAGACGTTAAAATAAATGCGTCTCGTTCAAACACAACACAGAGCAATTAATTAATTAATTCACAATATTCGGAACAGATATGGACGTAACGCATACAGCCAGAGATGGGTTGTGTCGATATTTACAATTTAGTACGTATGGCTTGTATTTTGCACTGAGTGAGTCTCGTCCTTTTTAAATACGTTTCATAAAAAATATCCTAGTATGGGCTAGATAATTTATTTCAATCACACTCCTTTTAACTATCAAAATTATATATTTTCGCTTTGTATTAATTTCTAATTCAAAATGCTATAATTTTACTCTCACTATATCCTATTATTTTAGTATCATTAACCACGATGTTTTTTTCTAACTTTATATTTAAGCATCAAAATTCAAAATAGCTCAACACATTAAATACACAAGTTATCCAACACACTCAAATTTTTGCACAAATTGACCTTGCAATACATTTTATTAAAGTTACATTTTAAATAACAAAATTTTCTACAAAAAATGTGTTGCTGCAAAGTTATATTGTGAAGTTTGTTATCTTGTTACAGCAGCAAGATCTTTGTTAGCTAATCTTATAAATCTTATTACTATGCAAGTAAAATTATTACCAAACGAAGAAAAAAAAGAGGGGGTAATGAAGGTTAAACTATGATAATAAAACTAAAAATGAGTGCAGAAACAGTGCAAGATTTTATTCATACACTGATATAACATATATTATTTTCATTTCACCAGCCATTATCCACACTTACAATTTTTTTTCCGCCCAAAATTGAATTCTTAAAATTCTGACTTTTTCAACACATTATTATTATTATTATTTCAACATTTAAGAACAAAATATACATCAAAAATTCTATTAGTTATCTTTGTAACACTATTTTTTCTTTCTTTTCTTCTTCTTCTTTTTTATATTATACCCAATATTATTTAACATTCTATATAATATATATATATATATATTTTAGTGAGAACAGTTACTACTAAATTGTATTTTATTAGAGCATCTATATTTTAAACAGTACATGTGCTGCAGCATTTTTTTTTTAATTGCAACTACAAAAATACACTGACGATGCACAAAAGTAGCACCAGGGGAAAGATAATATGTGACAGAAAATGGTAGCTGTTGCCTGTTGGCTGATATATTTTAGACAAAAATGAAGTTAGTGAAGACACTGCTTAAAACTATGCAATTAAAATATTATATTATGCATTATTCAATATTAAAACTGTAGCTGAGACATATTTTGAAGGGAAAAAATAATTTAATGAATTATTTCATGTGTTGTAAATATTATTTAGCAGCTTAACTGAGGGCAATATAATTATTATATCAAAGTCAAATATTTATAAAACATATCAACATGGAGTAATAACATTTTCAAGGGAAATATCAATAGTAAAATGGCACAGTTCTATAAATATAGTCTTATAAGATTTAAATGGTCAGATAGTGTTTGTTATGAAGTTTAATAGACTAAATTATTATCACTCTGATCAAATTTAAGTGCTTTCTAAATTATAGTGATTCATCTATGTATAATAATAAAATGTGCCAATATATTCATCACAAACTAACAAATCTTTTATATACATAAACAAATGCAGAAGCTGCACAATACACTTTTGTACTTCGAAATTTGCAAAGACACACACACACACACACATACACACACACACACACACACGTCTTTACATGATTCCAATGCAAAATTTTAATTTGTAAAACCAGCGTTTACTCTTTAGAAATTTAACAATCAGTTACCTATTTTTGAAAAGGAAGTCATTTAACTATCTAGCATTAACATCACAGGGTAAAAACAAACATTATTAATATGACCAGTTTAAAACATAATGTACACAATATATTTTATTTTAATTCACAATTGCATAATTTGTAATTCTAATCAAATGTCAGTAACTTTCAGATAAGATAACATGTTGGTTAAGTATGTGTGTGTGTGTGTATATATATGTATATATATATATATATATATATATATATATATATATATATATATATATATATATATTATATAATATATATCTTACACAAACTGAATAACCCAAGTGAAGTGCAAACTCACACTGATTTTAAATTTGATTTTAGTTTAGGATCATTATATATTTTCCAACCCAGCCCTGCCTCTAGCTGATTGAGAATGATGGTTTCTTGAGACTAATACACAACAACAAATATATATTGAGGTTGCTCCTCTATAATGTCCAAAGTCCATTTGACCTTGCAAAATATATTTTGCTGCAAATGACCTTAAATGGAAAAATCTAAAACTTTGGAGTCTATTGGTAGATAATTTATTTTTAAGGTAAAGTGTACTTCGGATATTATAACAGTGCTCTCTCTCTCTCTCTCTCTATATATATATATATATATATATACACACACACACACGTGTGTCTGTGTGTGTTTGTTTATGAGTGTGTGCAAATGCATACATTAAATTGTATGCAATTTATTTTTCACAAACCTTGTCCCCCCTTAATTTCTTTATAAACAATGGGGGGGGGGGGGGGAGAGAAGTATTTCAACTTAGTAATATAATATTTACATATATTTTTCACTGCAAATGGATACATTAAATTGTATGCAATTTATTTTTCACAAACCTTGTCCCCCCTTAATTTCTTTATAAACAATGGGGGGGGGGGGGGGGGGGCGGGAGAAGTATTTTAACTTAGTAATATAATATTTATATATATTTTTCACTGCAAATGCATGCATTAAATTGTATGCAATTTATTTTTACAGGCTTTGTCCCCCCTTAATTTCTTTATAAACAATGGGGGGGGGGGGGGAGAAGTATTTAAACTTAGTAATATAATATTTATATATATTTTTCACTGCAAATGCATACATTAAATTGCATGCAATTTATTTTTCACAGACTTGTCCCCCCTTAATTTCTTTAAAAACAATGGGGGGAGAAGTATTTTAACTTAGTAATATAATATTTATATATTTTTTTCTTTTAAGAGGCCAATACTTATTTCTAATAATCTCTAAGTCACGAACCTTCGGATCTAAAGCTAAATAAATTTTGCCGCGACCTGCACAGCATTTGTAAGGGGAAAAATATTGCACTTGCTTAAAAAAAAAAAAAAAAAAAAAAAAAAAAAAAAAAAAAAAAAAAAGCTTTAATCAATAGCTATCAACATAATGGCATAATAGCTATCAACTATGGGCAGAGAAGAAAATTGTTATCCATATCTACATATAATTATATTTGATTTATTTGAGCAAATCATCTAATAAATTGCTAAAGCATAACTTTGTCCCAAGTTTACTAAGTTACAAAAAAATATCACTGTGATTAAATTTAGCATTTAGGTAACATGTTAAAAACTGTACAATTAAAATAAGCTGTAACATTCTAAAACTACAAAGTATTTAATCTAATACATAATAGCACTTAATGCAATGATCAGAGATTTAATTACACAACTAATTAGACATCATAATGCCTTCAGCTGAAATTTAAAGTATGTCATTTGTGTATGCTTTTTTTTAGATGCTTATTAATAATAGGAAACTAAAACTACTATAATTTTCTAGTGTCACAGAAGTATATAAGTTGCATCTTTACCCTCCCCCGCCCAAAAAATAGTAATAATAATAATATAAATAAAAGTTTGGCAATTGCTTTAGGTAATTTCAATACAAAATGTCTATAGCAAAATCACAGTTACAGTCAAACTCACCAAGAAGAGCAATAACTCAATTACTTATCAATAATGTTTTAACGCCATTTATTATTAATTGTTTCATTTGTTTTAATCATTAAAATTTTTTATTAAATTATCTCGATTAAAGAAAAAAAAGTATTGAAATTACGTAAGCTTTGTACAAATATCGTTTGAAAAGAGCACAGTCTGTGCTGTTGTTATTAAATTTACTTTAGAAGAGTAGATCATGCATTTTATTTTGTGTTCGTTAACATAGAGCATCCAGACATAAAAACTTAAATCTATCAAGTTACACCCAACACACTTAACATTGTAGTATTTTAACAACAGTTTATATTATTTAGTGTGATACAAACAAAACAATAGTCAAAAACATTGTAAGAAAATATTCATCAATTGACAATAAATATAGAGCATAGAAATTTGGTTTTTGAATTTTTAGCCCAGATAAATACACATGCGTATGATTTTTTTTTCTTTTTTCTTAACCTTCATTGCAAAAACTGAATTATTGCTACACAAGTCACAACTTTGAAAACTGCACAAAATAAGAATTTTAATGTTATACTAATTATATATTCCATGCTCTACAAATAACAACAAGATATTATTACAACAGAATATTGAATGATATCGGTTCTGCACTTTGTTAAATGTTATAACTAAAAATGAAATGGCACTATATATTTTTTTTTGAACTACTGTAAAAATGCTTACTAGAGAGCATAAAAATAAGCAAAACGCTGTTTAATCAGTTGGGAATTGAAGAAAATATATTTTACAACACAAAAATCTTTAAAATGTTTTACAATATCAAGATTTTTTGTTACAAAAATGCAAATGTGGCCTTGACATGTCTTTGTCAATGTTTAGATTTAGATACAGCAAAAGTACCCCCCCCCCCCCCCCCCCAATAAAAGAAAAAAGAAGTATATATTGTGTCTGACAACTAAAATTAGATTTATGTGAAGACATTATGAAATGTAGGATGCTGCATGAATCATGGTTTGTTTATCTACGGTAGGACTTTTCATAATTTTAATGTATCACATTACTTCACTAGTATATTTACATCCCTTACTTCATTTCCATTCATTTTAAGCCTTTTTTTTTTTTTTTTTTTTTACATGTGCCCCAGTCACTATGCTTTGACTTGCATTAACGAAGAGGGTGACCGACTTAGTGTGGAAATACTTGCAAGAGGAACTTCATTTTCACACTTATTCTTTCTACATTATTTACATCCAGCAAAACACATATTATTATTTTCAAATGAGATTAAATGAATTTAAAACATGTTTATTGTTAGGCCCTATATATATATATATATATATATATATATATATATATATATATATATATATATATATATATATATATATATATATATATATATATATAGGCCTATATATAAAAAAAAATTGATATTATTATTAATTTTAAAAGTAATGCTGTTCGTAAACCCTGTTCTCTTTCACCAAAAAATGCGCATTCCATTTGAATTACCAAAGGCGGTCGTCATTTTAGGAGCAGAGACCAGGGTTTACGAACAGCATTAGTGTCTCACTCAACTTCAAAGTTGGCACTAAAATTAGAATTTTCACATTTGAGTGTTATCTTCAAAGAGAAAGAACTTAAATATTTGATCATGCTTGCGTGTGTTTTTCATAACTAAACTTTTAAGTAACATTTCATCTTTACTTTGTGTTGATTTTGAGTTTCACGACAGTTTGTTAGATATCAGCCGGTCACCTACTCCCTTAAGTGAATTTTTGAATTGCTTTAACTCTATGTTGCTACTTCAATCAAGCCTTTCATAATAACAAGAAATGTGGAAAATGGTAATTTACAATACAAGGCTCTAGGAAAATGTTTGCTGATCTTAAGATTAAATAATGGAAGTCAGTTATGGCAGCAACCAGCTTTTTAAATTATAAATAAGCTGTTTTTACTTTTGTACAAATCAACATGAATTGACTGCAAGATTTTTTTTTAGGGGTATTTTTTTTAGTAGCTCTCCCAAAAGAAAAAAAAATGAAACAAATAAAACTTTGATTATAAACTCCACTAGAAAAAAAAATAAAAAAATGTTTATCTAAAATTTTATAACTTGATAATACATATTGGGGGAAAAATGTAGAGAAAAGCAATTTTAGGCATAAATATATATATGTATATGTTTTTTACCTTTCAATGAGAAAAATAATAGGGCATACTTTAATGTAGTGTTATAATTATCATATATATAATATAGTTTTGCTAAAATGACTAACTGGTACAGATGAGCAATATGTTGCCTATTCATGTACCACATGCGCTGCACAAAATATAGCTTGGCAGAGACTGCACTGCGACTTGTGCTGCTTTGCTGTCACGCCAACTCACACCTCATTACTACACCTAGCATCCTAGGCCAACGTCAGAGCTTGCCACGTTTTTGAAGTTTATCCTGAGCCTCACGCAAGAGTCGGTCAAAAGATTCCTGTTTGTTGACAATCAATCCAGCACGAACACTTTTCACTCTGTATCCTATACCACCAGCTTGTGCATCTGCAATAAATACACAGTTAGCAACGCTTCATTTTAAGGCACTGGTGAGCAATGCATGCAAAATCTACATTTTTTTTAGGTTAATAATAATCAAAAGAATTTCTTAAGAATATCTTTACCTAAGTCTGAATAGCGCACTTTGCAGAACGTACGCCGCCCTCCAAAACAAAGATCATATACTGGCATGGAGGGGTCCTCATTTCCATGCTCTACTGCTTCATAAGCATCAACTTTGTACAAAAATGTTACAAAACCATAATTATCCCTGAAAATAAAACAAATGTGAGTTTTATTGTCTAAGTATTAACTTCAATAACAGAGAAAATAATGTGCTTCAAACAGCATCAATAATTAAAATAATATGAATTACACAGTAAATTGGATCACACATTAATTAGAAACGATTGGAAATAAGTATAGACACTTACCCATGCTCACGAAAGTGGACACTTATATCAACAATAGGTCCAAAAACTTCAAAGCGTTTTCTCAGATCATTTTTAGTGGTGCCTTCTGGTAGTCGTCCCACATAGATAACACGTCGTTCTTCCACTTGTCTTTGCCTCTCTCTCTCTGTCAACTGCCACTCCCCACCACTAACACATATACTTCCACCTGGAGAGCATGATCTGTAACAAATTTAGTCAGTAAGATGAAATGTGGTCAAGATCTTATTTATGGTTTCTGCACATCAACATATTCGAACTAAATGAAGATGGCTGTCATAACAGTAAAGTTTCATTCACGTCACACATAAATTTAGTGCCCATTGATGGTTAAAGAGGAAAGGTTTTTGAAGTAAATGTTGGGGTAGGTCAGGGAACAAACATTTCTCCGATTTCATTTTTAATTTATGTAAATACATTATTTTCAATATTAAAAAATTGTAAGGTGTTAATGTTTGCTGATGATTTGGCAATTATAGTGTCACATAAAAACTTTAAAGATGCAGAAAAAATATTACAAATAAATATAAATCATTAAACTCACTGGGTGCATGATTATGGATTATTAATAAATAATAATAAAAAAAAGTTATTCATATATTTAATAGATTTTTAAGAAATGATGAAGTAGTAAATGTAACAATACATACTAATTATTGTTTGCATCAATTTAGGTTAAATTGTACATGTACTAAAATTGAGCAAGTGATATCACATATTTATTTAGGAACCATTATTGATCAAGATTTTAAGTGGAATTTGCATATTAATAAAATTATTAATAAAATTAAACAAACTATTCCAGCATTTTATAATATAAAACAATTAGTTGATAAAAAAACATTAAGAAATTTATATTACGCTATTGTTCATCCATTTATTCTTTACTGTATTGCAGCCTGGGGATTTAATAAATCTGGTGCTATGACACAATTAATAAAAATGCAAAAAAAAAAAAAAAAAAAAAAAAAAAATTAAAGGTTATGAAACAAGGTGATAAATTTAGAGAAAATGAACATGTATATAAATTTTGGAACATATTACCTATAGAAAATTAAGCTAAACTTGCCTTAATAACTGAAAAATATTTTAATTTTAAAGGAGATACTAAAAGTTTTGTTTATAATACAAGAACATGTAATAGAGAGCCATATGTAACACCGAAATATGTGAATAGATTTGGTGAAAGAACTCATAAAATTTTATTACCAAAATTATGGAATGAAATTCCAAACAATTTGAGAGAGTTGGATGACGTCAAAAAAGTAAAAACAGAAATAAAAATATGGATGCATGAATCACTATAAATTATTATTTATTATCAAAAGGAAAATTAAGTAATTCAGGTAAAAATAGTACTAATTTTATTTATTTAAAATTTACAAAAATATGCAAAAAAAAAAAAAAAAAAAAAAAAAAAAAAAAAAAAAAAAAAAGTGTAAATGGACGCTGTAAATCTTATTTTTAGTTAAATTGATTAAAATAATAAAAAAACTGTAATTTTATTTTATTGATGTTCGAACCAGCTGACAAGATCCAAATGAGGATCTTGGCTGGACAAAAAATGTACGACAATGTAAACAAATGAACCCTTTCCCATGGTTTCAAAACTGACACACTGACTTGCCCGCATCATCATCAGCTTTCTACTCATTAGTGCGAGTCAGTACATGTCACAAGAACAGATAGCAACAAATGCATGCAAACAGTTGCACTTGTTTACATTAGCACAGCTCCATCCATCAGTATCTATGCATGCATCTGGTGCATGTGAAAGGGTCCATAAGTTTATAATAGTGTCAGTTTGCCAAGCATGTACAATATGCTTTTTCATGTGAAATTGACAAATTCTTGTAACCGATGGCATGTCATTGTGCGTTAAATTTACACATGTGAATAATACATAAGAATCAATCTACACATGATGTTCCATACGTAAAAATTTTAAACTTGCCTTCTCTTCCAATCTGCAGTAAGGGTACGAATACGAGGTCCTCTTCTGCTGGTACAACTACTGCTACGTTTGTAAACACAAATGCGGCGCCGATTGCTGCCTCCTCGGGAACGAGAGCGAGAACGAGAGCGAGAACGACTTCTTGAAGCCGAGCTGCAAAATACATTCCTCATAAATTAAAATCACACAGATATGATTAGTTTGAATTTATGTATGTAGCTACAATTAACTTCAGATTATAGCTGTCATATAACTAATGTGCAAAATAACATTGCTTTTTAAAATTTTATTGTTTTTTTTAAAGGAACCTTAATGAACATATTATTCATTTTATGATAATGATGTTATACCATTTTTTCTTACTTTTCTTTTTTCAGAAGAATTTGATACAAATTTGAAGCAACAAAGAAAATATTAATCATAAAATAAATACACATATATAATGTCATGAGAAGAACTGCTGTTAAGGGGGAATGGGTCATGTAGCAGTTCAAGCAGGTGGTGCTGTGATCGAATTTATGTTTAATAATTTTTTGAACCATTTTCTTAGGTGCTTAAGAAGTTTTAAACCAGTGGGTTCCTCTAGATAAATATCTTAGCTTTAAGTCTAAACAATAAAAACTCGGATATTTCTTTTGGTTTAGTTTTTGAATGTGAAGGAAAGAAATTAAATGATGAGCTCATATTCAACTCCTTCCTTCACATTCAAAAACTGAACCAAGTAAAATATCTTGGTTTTTATTGTTTTGACTTCAAGCTAAGATATTTATCTGGTTTAAAACTTTTAAAACACATCATAAAATGGTTTAAACAATTATTAAACATAAATTTGATTGCAGCGTCACCTGCCTGAACTGCTACATGACCCATTCCCCCTTAATTGAAAGAAAAAAAAAGTTACTAGTTACTAGGTGTAATTTTAAATATGTAGTAACAAAAAAACTAGAACAAAACAGTACAACTCTTAAGAAAACTAGGTGATTTACTTTCAAATCAGGCTTAGGAGAAATGTAACACTACCTCTGGTTGTTTCAAAGTTGTAACCCCTCCCAACTCTGTGTTTAATATTACATCGTGACCGTATCTGTAATAATTGTAAGAACATTATACCTAGAGCAAGTAGAACGAGATGTGGAAGGTGAGCGGGATGAAGCATCAGATGTTGTGTTACGGTGTGTGCGTACTGGGCGTGAATTACGTGCTGTTCTTGGTCGACGACGGTTTCGACTACCCTGGTCCATGGCTCGTCGCTGCCAATGTGGACTACATGAAGAACCAGATGAGGACCATCCATGACCAGTAGAGTGACGCGAGCGGTATCGTCGGTTTGCATGATCTCTACTTCGACCCAATCTAAGAAATTCATTTAATTGATTACTATTTTATTATAAATTAAAAGGAATATTAATGTGTTTTTCAAACCTACCTCTTTTCTGTTTCATCACTATGCGGGGCATCTTGTGTTTGCACTTGCACACTGTGCATGGTTGGCTTAGATAAAGCAGTAGGTGAGGCTGCAGGACTGGGGACAGAGCTACTATTTTCATCAGTTGGTGTAGGACTAAGCTGAGTTATGTCACAGTTTAAATTTTGCCGCCCACGTTGCTTTTCCAATTCTTCACGGCGACTCCTATATTCTTGCAGGTTTAGTTTCTTTTTTGTTGGTTGCGTCTGGGTATACTCGCACTGTAATAAAAATCATAACTAATGGTGAATTTACACGGGCAGTTTTACGCCGTGTGGCAGTAAATGCCAATCGTGAGAGCAGAAATGCTCTTGTAGTAAGTAGCGTTTTAACATTTCTAATATTTTAACAAAACTTTATACGGTACAATAACCAAAAAATTATTACAAACAATAGAAACAAAACTGAAGGACTGACAATGTTTAATTTGATCAAGACTGTTTCGTTCTATCAACTGCAATTGTACAATGTCAATAAAAATCAAGTACAATGTCAACAAAAAACAAGCAAATTAAATATTAACATTAAAGTTAATTATAAAGTAGGGGGAAACATTTATTCAGCATTCAGAAGCAAGTAACATATGTTAGTTGAAGTGCAACTATCAAACCTAAAACATAGCTTCTCCTTGCAGCACACATTTATATGTATCATTTATACCTCTAACACTACAATTTACTGTGTTTAAATCTACTGCATACTTATTTATTTCATACAAAATGTCATGTTTGTTGCACGATGTATGATGTGAATTAAAAACATACTCATAAAAACTATTGAATGTCACCACTGCAATACATAGGCAAGTAGATGTTAAAATTGCAAAACAAATACACAAATACCATTAATAATATGGCACTTACAAGGGAAAATGTAAACAATATTGAAACAAGTTGCAATTACTGTCTATAAATTGTAATTATGAATATAGGTATATATATATAAATCAGGGCTTAAAGTACGTTTTTTTTTTTTTTTTTTTTTTTTTTTTTACCAGAGCTATTAATGCTCAAAAACTCAAGATAGCTCAGGAGCTCCCATAAGCGCAATGTTAACTTTTAACCCCGATATAAACATAAAAATTCTTGATTATTTTAAATATATCAACTATTGTACTGTATATAGATTCAATATTCAGTATAGATAACTAGGGAAAAAGAAAAAGAAAAAAAAAAAAAAAAAAAAAAAAAAAAAAAACAACAACAACAACAACTACACAAAACTACGCAAGGCAAAAAAACTTTAATTCAAAGAAGCAATTAAAGGAATCCTAGGAAAATGAAAGAATTGATAATAGCTGTGACACAGAATATAGTCAGTCATAAATGGACGATAAAACACATCAAATTCTCAATCACCACATCATAGACATGTTTCCCCACCCACTTCTTTTATAAAACTTTTTGTTGTCACTGGTTTCAATATTTTTTTCTTCATTTAAGAATTAAAACTGTATTACATCATCTTGGCAATACATTTCAGAAAGTTACAGTGCCTGAGTAAAGTGACACACAATGTATATAATTTGGAATTACATAAGGTATAACAATGGTGTATAGCCCCCAGCCATCTATAGTAAAGGTTGATTCTGCACCTTAGCATGAAACAATCTAAAGTAGCAATGCTTGCTTGGCTACAGTACCTCAACCACAAGGAGAACCTCCTCAAACAGCTTTTACAACATATAGGTTGAGACTGAAGAAAATATTTAATATTGTGGAACACAATCCTTTAAATAACAGAGACTAACTCTTTGCTGCCTTTGAATGTATTACGAATTCTGATATATTAATATGTATAATAATAAACTTTGAAACTCTTAAAAATATAATAAATCGAGGAAAAGAATACAAAATGGATGGATATCATTAATTAAAAGGAAAAGATAAAAGGTAAGTGCTCTACCACAGTTAAGAGATGTCCAATAGTTTGGTGAAGAATCTTACTAAATAGAAATAAATCAATAAATGACAATGTAAGATAGTTTCATTGCAATTGAAGCAATGTTTATATGCCTATTACGTTATCATTGTAACCAGATTATTATTATTTCATGGTGAAATATCCTTCTGGATGATAGAAAGCCAAAATAGAGAGCAACTGATTAAAAATTTGCTAGAAAATATCAAGCTGTTTTGAACACTCTTACTTAAACACAATTACAACCACAAATATATTTAAGACAGGGAAGTCACAGAGAAAAAATATTTATCAACTTTAAAATTCAAATCTTTTCATTTCAATCGTTATTAAATTATTTGTTATCTCTTGTATCAATTGGTGATGTTTATTCATTATTATTTTTATTCATCAAAGATCACTTGCAGGTGTAGTTCACACTACAATATATTTATTTCATCATAATTTTGTTGTATCCAATCATTATGAATGCACATACACAGTTGAAACCCAGTGCTTTAACGAGATAAAATAAGGTCAAAATACCAATATTGTTTTATTGTGAGCTAGCCATCCATGTTGACCTTATGAGGCAGTTTTACTGCATATAAGCCATCTGCTCACTGCTCATATATTGTGCTTCCACAAGTCCTCAACCACTCTCAGAGGTGTTAAATTTTCAACATATTATTATAATAAACTAGGTGTTGACCATAGAGATTTTTGATATCTTTATCTGTTCTGTTTTTATCTAATAATTTTTTTGCTATAAGTTTAGAAAAAGTTCTATGACCGAGACTTTTTTTTTTTTTTTTTTTTTTAATAAGCTTTTCGACGGTGTAAAAATTATTTCAATCTGATGCTTAATTAATTAATTACAATGGAAGAACAATTTTATATTTGTTTTACAATTTAATGCGCCTCTGCTGGACACTTCAAGAAATATTTCTATTTAGCTTTGCGTTTCGAGTTGATTATTTTCTCAATATTTTCTATCGTCACGATATATACTTCTATTATATTGTCAAGAAAGTGTATGAACGTCAGCTCAGTAAACTCCCAAAACAGATGTTACAAAAATATTATCGCTTATTTTATTTATATAATATTGTTTCTAATTATTTTAATTTTATTATTAGCAGTTGCGTTGCACGTAGGTAATTATAAAAGCTTTTGATAATTTTTTGTTATTATAATAATACCTATGTATATATGCTTTATCATATTTGAAGAAGCGTATTGCATAATTTTATGCGATTTTTTCATTTTTCTCTATTTTAATAACTAAATGTGTGATATTATTATAGGAATTTTTACTATATATATATATATATATATATATATATATATATATAGCTTGATTTCAAATCTGTTATCACTGTCTTACATAACAATTTATTGGATTCATTTTCTGTGATTATTAGTCACTCTGATGACTTATGAGCACTCGATTTCAGTTACAGTATTTAAGTTTCCTGCCTTATCTTAGATGTCGATTTTTTAGACGGTTTGTTTACATTTATATTTTTCAGAGAGTAAAACGGCCTTTTAAAAGGTCTCAAATAAGAATAAGATTAGCTTTCAAATGAATTCTTTATGAAGACCACCTGATATCAATCCTCAATATTAATTGCCATGCTTGATCATGCAGTACCCTTGCCATCATATGATGTTTCATATGCTGGTGAAAAAAAGAAAAACCAAAACCACAAAATTTGGATACTTTTGCTGCACTAACTACACTGACAGTACGGAAATAGTAGTTTCTTATTTTAAACACATGCTTTGACTTTCAAGTATTCTTGACTACAGTCCAGCACATAATTATTATATTAAATGGTGAACTCCAAATTTTTATACCTGATCAGGTTCAATTTTTAAAGAAGGAACAACTTCTTCACTAGCATCACTAACTTCTCCAGACTCTAAACCACTGTCTTTTTTAGCATTTTTTTCCCAGCACTCTGTCTTAGCAGGAGAAAGCCTCGTAACATGTTGTATCAAGTTTTCTCCAGACACTTCTGACTGTTTCTGTTGTTGTTGTTGTTGTTCAGATTTGCACTCAGCAACCCTGGGACAATTATTAGAAAGGGGAGAACTTGTAACTTCTGGCTTGACACAATTGCTCTTGTTGGAATATTCATTGGCGTCACAGTTGTAAAAGTTCACAGGAGGCGATGGTTCCAAAATAGAGCAATAATCATGGTCCAGTTGAACTGTATCACCAGCATTGCCAGATACCTGAAACAAACCATGCAAATGCTGGTTAGAAAAGTAAACTTGCTGTTATTATCTACAAAATATTTTTATTTATAGCAAGATGAAAAATTTAAGAGTTTTAACTTTTAATAATTGTTATAAATATAACTTTTTTACCATTTGCATAATCTATCCTTAAAGGAGGAGAACACAATGTTGCTTTTACCAGCTAAATTAAGTTGTTGTAATGTATAAAACAAAAGTAAATAAAACAAGAGAAATATATATACACACATATATACTCCCCCCCCCCCCCCCCCCCCCCCCAACACACATACATTGGTTTTTCCCTCTGTTTTGATTTTTTCTTTCAATAGAGAGAAATACAGATATATATGAAAAGTATATTATTTCATATGAGATACTTACAAGTTTTAACAATTTGTTTCTATTGAGAGTAGCAGCTGCATCTTGCATCCTAGTACCTCGGCCAATTCTCTTAGAAGGCATGGCTGGAATGAGGGGAATTAATTTCTTTCTTGATGATGCCTGTGAACAATAAAATATATGATTAATTTTATTTATACTCTTCTCATAATGCAACTTAATTAAAAAAAAAAAAAGAAAAAGTTTTCAAGAATAAATTAGGCAGAGATACTCCTTCCAGGAATCCAAGCAATCCCACCTGACCCCCACCAACGTTATTTGTTTTTCTCCCTCTTCAGCTCTTCCCAGAAACTAACAACCCAGAAAAATGGTGTATATATGAATTTCTCAATTCTAAAATTGAGAAACACATTTTACTGCCCGATGTGCAGTATAAAACAGACAAGTAACTTCCTACGCACATGCAAGATAAACAAATTCAATTACAGGATAGTTATTAATATCATCAGTATAATTATTTGGGTGTAATAGTAGACAATATTTTAAAATTTGATGTTCACATTGACATGTTAGTGGCGAGATCAAGGTTTGCTTAAAAAAAATTTACTCACTTAAAAAGTTCATGTCCCCTAAAAATAAGTTTAATACTTATTTTGCATTGGTACATTCAATATTGTTATATGGCATAAGAGCATGGGGTTTAAGCTGTTCAGCGTCAATGACAAGATTGCAAAAATAAAAAATCAGCTACAAATACTAAAACTGTTAAAGTTTAGTGACAAGTATGAAGACGAAATTAAATATTTTAAACATTTTATTATCTTAAAAAATCTTGCAATGTTTGTTATATTAGTTGACGAGTTTAATACTATTGTAAATCTTGAAAAAATATCTCATTCTCACAATACAAGACAGCTTCTCGAGCCGGTTGTTGTGCCCAAATTTAAAAATAGATAAGGTGAGAGGACACAGAGTGTTCAGTTATTGCTAATTTGTAATACTATTCCAAAATATATCAAGGATGCGAAGGGTAAAAAAGAAGTACAAGTAAAAAAATTGGTATTTATGTAAATAAAATAATTTGTTTGTTCTGAACATAGGAACATTATATTTATATTCTAGTGGTATAAAAAAAATTATTTTGTGAAATGTGCTGATTTTGTATAATTATTATTGTCATTTTTTATATGCTTGCTAGCTTTTTTATATGTTGATTAAGCACCCACCAATAAGACTTCTTTGTCTTGGTGGGACTTATGTACGTATTTACTTTTATCAGTAACAATAAAAAAAAATCCCTTATCTCAATTTACCTGCCCGATGAAGGCTATCCTTATTGGACAATGGTCTTACTTTATTCCATCTTATGTATCATTGTATCAATTACAATAGAAATAGGAAGAACAAAAAATGTGATTCTAGCAAATATTATTTTCACTAGTTTTATTATAATTTTTTTCTCAAAAATGTTGTCATTTTTAACAATCACTAGTTACCAAAATATCAGTGCTCAAAGACAAAGCTGCTCAGTCAAAGCACATTAATGTTAAGTTGTGGAGAGTTGGGAAATACACCGACTCAATAGCCGCTCAAAACAATATGGCAGCATCCTTCTGCTACACCAAATATAATGAAAACCATGGTAAAATAATGGTTTTACAATTGCTGCTCCTTATTATTGTGTTTTGTTCTTCCAGTAAAATAATAAAATGACAAACAATTCCAATTTCAAGGACAAGGTTCCTAATAATTATTTATATTGTAATAAAGATAATTACAATCTTGACTTCCTGAAATACAGTACTAATTATAATTAAATTAATCATGGAAATAATTTGTTTTGTTAATCTTATTATTATAATATGCTTTTTATAAGAATTAGTTTGCCTTACACATTCCATGAAAATTTTGACTTTCTATTTATTTACTTGCCTGATTTACTTGTAAAATACAAAGAAATGTTGAATCTACCCTGTAAAGTGTATTTAGCTTTGAGTATTATAACAATAATAATAAAGCATGATTGGGAAGAGGGGGGGGGGGGGGGGGGGGGGTGGAGCTCTATTTAGCTTTACACAAACTTCCACAAATCATTATAAAATACCTTTGACTCAATTATTTTTTATTATTATTATTAATTACTGATCACATGCTTATGATAACATTTTTAACCATTTATATTCAGCAGTTATTACTGCAAATAAAGCAAAAAAATTGAGTGGTTAAACATTATCCCCATTGTGTGTGTACATCATGTTACTGTATGTGTATTCCTTTTGAAAATCTTAGCTGCAGTTTGAGAATAGTTGAGCATTTTAAGAGTGTAGGTGCAAATCTTATTGAAGAGTGGCACATTTATGCACGGTCTGTGCCCGTCTGTGCAAGTCTTGATGAAAACACAATGTAAGTGACTAGCTACTTTACAATGATTTCAGTTTTAGTATCAGTGAAGAAATTAACAAGGGAAAAAATAGTAAAAAGATAAAAAAATAGAACTACTTTACCCTGATTTTGTCAATTATTTCTTGTGGTAAAGAATCCCTTATTTTTTGGTGAGACAACATGGCAAGTGCAGTTTGAGAAGTGGTAATAGAAACAGACTGATGTGGCACCATCAGAGAGGGCAGTAGAGAAGTTTTCTGTCTGCTTGCAACTGTATTCACTGCCTCCGATGCTTCAAATTGCTCAAGTAGACTTTTTAAGTCTCCAGCCTCCAGCACTGCAACAATTAATCACATTGATTTGATTTTTATTGCCTTCATTACATCATTTACTATTTATTAATCCTTCCTTCCTTCCTCCTCATTGTTGTAGCTTAACTTACCTGGAATTTGCTCAGTAACAGTTTCTATATCAATGCAGTCCTCATCTTCGTCCATCTGCTGCATTGGTTCATTATTAACCAGTACACTAGTGTTAGGTTTCAGGGTGAGAAGAATATTATTTGCATCTTCGCCACTGTTGCTATCTTCCATGACGGGAAGCCTTGCATCTCGGCCACCAATTTTCATACCATACACGCAGGATTTGTTCCCCAGCCTTTCTTGCTTTGGCTTAAGCAATGAGCGACCAGAGCTAGGTTCTGCAATTGCAGTAACAGATGTATTTAAACTTTCACCTTCAAAAATTGTATCGGGCAAATGTTCTGGTACAGAGTGCCTTAAACTCATTGTCATCTCCAAATCATCGGTATCAGAGGCCTGCAACAAAAGGTCAACCAAACTAAAAATCTAAAAACGATGAAAGTAATAATAAAACTGTCCAGATAAAAATTTATTATGGTATAGAAATTGGAAGATGAATAAATTCATTGCAGACAACAACCAAATTAATAAAATAAATCTCATATCAAAATAAAATATCAATCGAAAATAAATATTATAAACACCTGCAAAGAACCCAAATGCTCTTGCCAATCAGTGAGCATTTTCTGAAAATCTTCTTTTGAGTTTGCCAACTCTGGTCGAGCTGCATCCAGTGAAGGGTAGCTGAATGCTTCATTGAGCCTGAAATCAAAACAGTTTTTTAAACTGACTTGATAAGATTTTTGGCAACACAAATAATTAGTTGATAATATTAGTACTTATATGCTACAATTTATAAAGTATATAGAAAAAAATAACCATGTATGTTAAAAGTACATCTTAAATAATTTACAATACATTTACTTTAAATCCAAAGAGAGCACAAAAATACAAGAGTTGCACATGAAAACATTTTGTATATTTTCTTATTTGCTATTATTTTAAATGTTTATTTTTAAACTTAATAAAATAATAATAAAAACTAATATTATATTCAACTATGATAGTTCATTTTGTGATGTTTTCATATTATTTAAGGAGTATTGTTACAGCGCATTCTCATAACCTTACTATCATCCACGTCATTTTACTTACTCAGGTTCTGTATCCCAAAAGCTGGGAGCATTGTCTGGAGGTCCATAGGGAAACTCATCTTTTATAATGTCTAATAAGGAACCATCAGAATCTTCCAACATTCCCTAAAAACATTTAACATTTTAGCCAATATTTTAATTTATTTTATGCTATTTGTGCATTTATTTAAGCACAAAGTATGAATCAATGAACTTAATGATTAAAAATTAGATAAGATTCTGAAGCAGTTAGTTTACCAGAAAAATTGAATAGTTATGACAATTAAAAACTGATTTGGAATTAAATATGAGATATCCCTTAATTCTTTGTTTGATACCATACACGTGTAACTAGGATGAAACAATGTTATTAATCTTAAAACTTAACTGAGGAAAAATATCGCATTTGCAATAATTGGGTAATAAAACAGATTTCTTAGTACAGTAATAAAATAACATGTTGATAGGTTTGAAAAATTGGGGAATGGGAGATAAAGAGCATTCAGCTGACAGAGATTCATGTGAGATTTTTTTTTTTTTTAACCCAAGCCAAAATTAAATGCGTACAGTGTATGAAAAGGGCAACGTAACTGTATGAGTTAGTTTTTTTTTTTTTTTTTTTTTTTTTTTTTGCATATACGACAAAAGTATTCCAAGCCGATGGTATGTACTATGTAATCTGTGTTTTAAATAAATATTAATAAATAATAATAATAAATTTAGATTACAAATAAAGCTCAATTCTTAATAAGATGTTAAAGTTAACTAAATTTAACAGTATTACTATCAAATATATTAATTTACTTTCCATAAATTGTGAAGAGAAAAACATTTAAAAATTGGCATGAAAGTTAAGTAACGCAACTAACTATTTTGGGCCAAATTGCTACACCCAACAACTTTCTTAATACAGACACTGTAAAGTAGAATTCTGCTCTATGGCTTATGGAAAAACCATACAATAATATGGATCATTATGTTAATTGACGACAATTTCAAATTAATTTATCTCATCATATTCCATAGCAACTAAGACACCCTATAATTTTAAGCACTAGAATAATAAAATAAACAGGGAATAAAATAATAAAATGCTGAAATACCAGTGCAAATTTACGTTCCAATTTAAATGCACTGTATTGCCATAAGTTAATAAAGTAAAATTTTCTGTCACAGTGTTTGTACATGAAAACTTGTACATTACACTTCTTTGAGTATAATAACTTACATGATCATAAATGGGCGAATTGAAATTTGAGAAGTGAGATTCATCCTTTAAGCTCAAGAAATCAGTTTCCATAATTTTGGAAGAAAAGTGTCTGTAAACAGAAGAAAATAAATTATGTAAACATATTTATATGGAATAAAAATTTAGATACGGTAACTTGTAAAGTACATATGTGTATGTCTTAAAAATAAATTTGACAACAATAACCATCAAGGACAATTACAAAACTATGAATTTAAAAATTACCATTAAAAATTTATCAGTATACCCCTATGGTACGTAAATCAAATTTACCCAATGAACGTCTTTGCTTTACCCTTTCAATATAATAATCTGGTTTTATTAAAAAGTTACTTAACTTAGTTGGTTTAATGTGCTGTGATTTATTATTTATCTTTAATATTTTAAATCATATTTCTCTCACTTGCCACATACTGTTTCTCTTACAATAATAATACCTGAACTCTTTCTTAATAACTACAAAATATTTTAAGCTGAAGATTATAATAATTCTATTATTCTCACATTTAAAAATTAAAAAAGGATTCTAATTACCACACGTTATCATTTAATCATTTACATTATTACATTTTATTGAAGTTTTCTCTCTCTCTCTCTCATAAAAAATTAAACGCATTCAAAAACTACATTATTAAAAGTTATTATAGCTATAACACTTTGTTGAATTAGAAAAAAAAAAAAAAAAACTTATTTTTACTTCGACATTATGAACAATGAATTTTGGGAAGAAAAAAAAATGGACATGGGTGATTTTATATCATATCATAATTTGTAATTTTCAATATAAGAATTAATAATGATATAATGTTGGGGATGTTTTGGAAATATGAAGGCCATAATATATCATGTTATGAATGCAATCAAAATATTATCTGATAGCTTTCTCACTCTCACACACTGTAGTGAAATACATGTATGTACATACATAATACATATATATCCAGAATAATTGCCCTTTTACATGATTGCACAAGCTTCAAATATAGAGAACCATACAGTACATACATATGTAATGTACAGTATATGGACATATATGAGATTATGTAAGCTAATAATAAGTTCAAGGTTCAAGGCATCAATGACATTGATTGAAGATTACATTCAATAAAAATAAATTAAAGCATTACTTTAACATACACTCTATACATATGTATAAACTGGCAAGTCCTTTTAGTGACCCTTCTACACATTAACCAGATTATGCTTGTGTATGTATGATGTAAATGATACAGGTTGGTACATATGAATAAAAGATAATTATTTTGGAGGACCAGAAAACTAGGAATGATCATAGTACTGGTAGGCGCTGGTACATATTATGCATTCATACATACGGTACATCGTATCGTTGTACAATCTCTACGGTAACAATAAATAATTTGTCTCTCTGTCATGCAATAGGTGCATCAAAATAGATGATCAAATCACGATCAGCTGGGCAAGAGCAGCCTAATTACAAGAAGAAAAAAATTTAGAAGTGGATGCAGTTTTAAGAAAGTTATTTTTAGCTACACACTTTAGATTCTAGGGACACCTGGTCGATGGTGCAAAGTCAACCACGGCTGGGGAATGTATTTAAAAAAAGCATACATACATGATCAATATCTATCAATATTTATAGCAATAAATGTTATCATCTGTACAATGTGGCTGCAAACCTAATTAACACAGTTAAACTGGCAAGCAAACACACCGGCTAATCGTACGAATCGCAAATTAACAACAGCTCCCAGTCATATGTATTAAAACTTAATTAAGAATCAGCATATGCATATATGCAATATTGTATTGTTACGACCCATTATTATTGTCATATAAGTTTACATACTTACTTATGAAACTAATTACTTCAAGCACAATGCATTCACTAAAAAAAATCTAAATAAGCAGAGACACCAACAAACGAACAATTTTTTTTTTTTTTTTTTAAGTTCTCACGTGTCCAACCAACAATCGCGATAAATGGCGATTACCATGGAGGGGAGCTAGCGGCGTAGGAAGGAGGAGGGATAAGGCTGTGGACTGGGTGACAGGGTGGGGGCAGATTGGCGGCAAGTCGGTCGCGGTGGAGGTGTCTGTGGGGGTCGTGGGGGTTGCCGAGAGTCTCCTGTCTCCTCTTCACTTGTTTGAGGGGGGAGGGACGAAGAGGGAGCCAGGAGTGGAGAGCAGATGAGGAGAAATGGTTGGGAGAAATTAAAAAAATAAAAGCGAATGAGGGGATCATTGTACGAAAATAGTCGAAATCCTGCTAGTATCACCGAGAAGAGCCGAGAAGTGAATTAATTCCTCCGAGACCACGCAACGTAGCTAACCGAAAACCAGCGAAAGGTGGAGCGCCAAAATAAGAATGTGTGACTGCGCGACTGCGGTCGGATTCGGGTCGGATTGCGGTGACATTCAATAAGTCAAGTGCTCTGAGTTTTGTGCTGGACAAAAATTAAGGGCATCAGTAATTTTTAGCTGCGAGACCTTCATATAGAGCCCACATCGTAATATTTCTGTTTCTGTGTACAGTAGTACAGTACGCCGCACAATCTCTATATTATAATATACATATCGTCGATCGACACCTCTCGCGTATAACAAAAAGAAATAATTTTCAAATAAAAATAATATAATAATTAAAAAACGGGGTATATAATTTAGAGGATTTTTTTTCATACATCTTCAATGGATTGGATTGATATATATGATATGATATTGCAACTTTTTGAGTTCAATTATAATTTTTGAAACTCGACGACTTCACGATCCGGTAACCCACGCGCATTTCAAGCGTGTGCGGATGACGCAAAAAAATTACAGAACGTGTGTACGCATATGAAGATACGTTCTGGGTCTGGGAGGAAGTATAGTGCATTGCATTATTATGATCGAGCGACTTTTATAAAAATAATTAGAAAATCACACATAATTAAATAAAATACATACACCGCGGTGTGTATCATAAAATCATGCATCGCTGTACCGCCGCGCATATTTCAGATAATTAAAAAATAAAAGTCGAAAAATAATTATATATAATTATTTTTCGACTTTTTAGACTCTATGATATCGACTCTATAGAGAGCCAAACTGCCATATATAGCGTCTATAGTATATAAAATTATAGTCAATAAAAATCACAATAAAAATACATGCACGATGAACAGTGGACACTCTATCAAACGCATCGACTTATTATTGTTATTATTATCATAAATAAAAAAAAAAATAATAATAATAAAGTATGTACCAGGTGTCGAGTGAGATCTGAGATGTTTCCGTGATTATTAAAAAAGTTGACCAGATTGCAGATTGAGTTGGAAAAATTATATATAATATATCGATGTTGATATTATGCGTTTTGAATGTTTTGACATATTTTGATGCCTTTTTTAGAACTTTTAAAATTTGCCCCCGTATTTGCCTATCTTTGCATTACCAACATAATTTTTTTTTTTTTTTTTTTACAGATGAGTTGCTCCAATTTAGTAAAGTTTCTCTGAGTTGTCTCTCCCTTTGCACTCCCGTGACCCTTGACTCCCGTGAATCCTTGGTCCCGTCCGTCCCGTCACTTGTCTTGCACGTCCGGCTCGGCACGGCTCTTGGCGGCTCTTCACTCTTGGACCTTGGCTAACCTGATATCGTCTCTCACTTTCTTTTACAAGTCGCCATTTTACATTTCTGTGTTTAGATAGCACAATGAAGGCGAAAGGATTGGTCAGTATTTATTATTTTTTTTAAACATTTTTATGTCTTTCGTATTAGATTTTATGCTTTTCAATGCAATACTTTTCCTTCATAATCGTGACGCAGTAAAGAATATTGTTGTTCCTAAAGAAAGATATTATGTATCATATAGCTGCCCATTTTGGCAGCGCCGATACTAAAAGCATTTAACACGTGTCTTTCACATATGTACAGCATACAGCTAATGTGTTTAGAGTTGTATAGTCACTAAATTATTTTTAAATATATATATTTAATCCCATTAGAAAACTTTTGCGGTAGTGAAGCATTTAATTGTCAATGTATTATGTATCCAAGCATGCAAGCTTTCATACGTTACATATGTATGTATGTACCGACATGAATTGAATAACCTGCAATTTTAGTAATGCTTTTCAGTCTATAGTTGTGCAGGTTTTTCATTTCCTTGCGGTACATATGTATGTAGTACGGGTACATACATACGTACATACGTAACTATACATAAATATGTACAGTACTTACATATACATACGTACATACGTATGTATAAATCATGTCATCATAACATTTAACTCACCGGCTGTCGCAAATGATGACATAAAGCCGCATAAAGTATTTGTGTATTGTACATATGTACATACATAATAGATGCAAATACTGTACATATGTACTGTATTACACTATTGTGGTAAAGTAAACTAATTCATCAGTTAGTCTTTGTTAGTCAAGAACTATCGTGCTTAATTTGCAATGTTATTGTTGTGGGGGGAGGGGGGGGGGGACACGTACATGTGTCATACTGTCATACATATTATGCATAATGTAAATAATGATACTGTACAGGCATGTCAAAATGTTTTGTTATTTTGTTCTCTATGGTTGACAGAACCTATGAATAATAATATAATACCATATATGTACATAATTTTCTGATCCATATAAGAGTTTATTTACAAATTTATGGTAGACATATGTATGTATGCCACATCCCGGCCACTTATGGGTGGTATTGCCCTTCTTAAATAAAAATAAGAAATTTCTTTAGGAATGCATGACTGTATGTCATATTTAAAAGTACCGTATGTACTGCAAGGAAATTAAAAACTTGCAGAACTATAGACTGAAATGCAACACTAAAATTGCAAGTTATTCATTTCATTTCGGTACATACTTTAAAGTAGTAATCTTGTAACACAATTAAATTTAAAAAATATTTAGGCCTATATATTGAGCATTCAATAAATTGCAGGGACAATTTAAATTTGGAAATAGGGACATTTTGTTCTTTTATTATACTTTCTTAACTTGCTGGTGTATGTAGATCAAAAAAAAAAAAAAAAAAACTGGCAGCAGAATTTTAAACTACCTACTTCTCAGACATAATTGAAGTTCCGTAGCCTCATCATAACCAAAACAATGACAAAGTTGTCTAATGAGCTTATTATGTTTCCAGTTACTGGTAATACATGAAAATCCTGCATCTCTGACTAAAATATAATTTATGTTGCAGTTAAATGAATATGAAGTCATCGGGCGCAAGCTTCCGACAGGAAAGGAAAAAACAACTCCCCTCTACAAGATGAGAATTTTTGCACCAGACGCAATTGTAGCCAAGTCTAGATTTTGGTATTTCCTTAGACAACTTAGGAAATTCAAGAGCACTACTGGAGAAATAGTATCGATCAAGCAGGTTAATATTTTTTACATTTATATATATATATATATAATATAATATGTATATTAAGGAAAATAAACCATCGCGGTTAGGTATGATAAATTGAAAGAAAAGGATAGGAGAAAACCAGCAAGGGCCTTACCATAGTGAAGAGAGTCCCATAGTTCGGTGAAAATCTTGCTAGCACAGATATGAAATAACTAGCACATTGGAAATATTTCGGCAATCGACTCCAAGAGAGATATGGAGCGTGTTATGCCTTCATCAGTCCTTACAGACTGATGAGGACTGTAAGGACTGATGAAGGCATAACACGCTCCATATCTCTCTTGGAGTCGATTGCCGAAATATTTCCAATGTGTTAGTTATTTTATATCTGTGCTAGCAAGATTTTCACCGAACTATGGGACTCTCTTCACTATGGTAAGGCCCTTGCTGGTTTTCTCCTATCCTTTTCTTTCAATTTATCTTATATATATATATATATATATATATATATATATATATATATATATATATATATATATATATATATATATATATATATATATATCAGTCATGGAGTATCGGTATCGACTGCGATACGATATTCGATACTATACCGATACTTTTATCGTATCGGTATCGTATCGGGGCCTTTTTTAAACTCAGTATCGAATATCGGTATCGGTCACCGATATCAGCAAAATATCGTCAAATTTCGATACTTTTTTTCGATACTTTGAGACTTTTGCTCTCTCATAAAATAAAAGTAAAAATACAAAAAAAAAAAAAAAAAAAAAAAAAAAAAACTTATGAAGCAACGAGAACATTCGAGGCCCCGAACATTCCATTAGTGATTATCTATTTTTCGTACTTGGACAATAAAATTCACTCCTTTATTTTTCATTGTGCTATAACAACAGGGCAGGGCGCCGTGCACAGTATTTTTATTTTATACCTTTTATAAAGCCACCAGGTAAAAAGTTTTTTTTTTTTTTTTGTATTTTACATACAATAAAAATAAAGAAAACGGTGTTAAACCTTTTTTCAACTTTTTATTAAAAAAAAAAAAAAAAAAAAAAAAGCGATCGACTGTCGCCAAGTTTCTGAGAAATCCGTCGTGTGGTCGTACAGTACTATCTATGATCTCTCCTAATGACTAATGCGCCGGTAGAAATCACAATAAAATATAGTCAATGATTGACATTTTAGATCACTGTATTTGTATATAAATTCAATGCATTACAAATTACAAAAGATGTAGCATACTTCTGTTAATGTCTTTGTACAAATTTTTTACAAGGTTAAATTTTTAAAAAGTTTACAAAATCAAAGGATTTTTACGACCAGAGGGGAAATTTGGACTTTAACCCCTTTGGTTTAGCGGGGATGATTTGAGCCAATAAAATAAATACGAAAGCTAATGATACTTTGTTTACTTTAGCAAATAAAAAAATACCATGGAAAAAAAAATAAATTTATTAAATATTTGAAAATTACTTCTATACGAAATAAAGAAATTGCTAATTTGTAAATAATTAATAAAAGTGCTTGGAAACAGTAGAGGATATTCTAATCGTATAATTTCACTAAACGAATGAAATATAAAATATATTTTTTAAATCTACTATAATTTTTTTAGTCATTTTAGTTTAACAAACAAACAATAGAATAAAATAAATAAAAAAGTGAGTAAATAAGTAAATGAATAAATAAATAAATAAATAAATAAATAAATAAATAAATAATTAAATAAATAATAAATGTGGCAAAAATATGCATGGATTTTATGATACTAATTTATGTCTCAAAGGTGAAAAAAAAATTAAATTTATAGTGCAATATTTATTGTATGAGGTATAGCAAAAATATCGAAAAAGTATCGGAAAATATCGGTATCGTATCGGGGCAAATTTTTTTGGCCAGTATCGTATCGGGAAAATTTAAAAATATCGGTATCGTATCGGTATCGAAAATTTCGGTATCGACTCCATGACTGATATATATATATATATATATATATATATATATATATATATATATATTGTATAGTGAAAGTGTTGTAGATGTAAAATGACAATTTTTCCTATAGCTTACTGCACTGTTTGGCTTGCATCCTGAGGACATAATCTGCCTTGCAAAAATACAAAGATTTGATAATCATTTTTTGTTCTAATATAGTACTAATTACGTTTAAAAAAATAATTAGAAAATAGTTGGTAGAGATTAGAGCACGTTGAATTGAAAATTAATAAAACACGAAAGTTCTCTAAATTAATTAAATTAAATTAGAGAATTTTCGTGTTTTATTAATTTTCAATTCAACGTGCTCTAATCTCTACCAACTATTTTCTAATTATTTTTTAAAACGTAATTAATACCAACCGCGATGGTTTTTTCCTATATATTATAATATAGTACTAAGTATACATAATTCATTGAAGTTCAACACCGTATAATTTTTATGGGTTTTGGTGAATTCCATAATTTTAATTTTGTCTTCTACTTATTTTAAGAACGGCACTGAAGATTTAATTAGTTATTGGGTTGACATGTAGTTTTTAATTTTGCTGTTCTGCCTTGCATTCTGTCAAACAAAGTAATAATTCACTCAGTGTGTGTGTGTAAATTTAAAGAAAGGATTAAAAGCATAGACAACATGAAAATGAGCATTTATATCTCAAAACACTTAATGGGGATTACATAAATAACATTAATTGTTCTCAAAAGCCAACTGTAGCGCCGTAGCAGTGATCAGAAAATTTCGATTTATGCAACCCGCACAACATTTTCACACTAATTTTTGCCTGTTTCTGACTGTCATAAACCACATAAACAGATATATACACGCAAATTGCATACTTTACAGTTTTTGCATGCTCTCTTGTGGGGCGACATTTACATCCTGGAATAAAATTATCATCAGTTTTGTAGATCCCATTTTGTGTTTAATGATTAAAAAGAGTGTGTTGTTTTATGTTTTCTATGGCTTTAAGTGAGTCTGAGGTGAGTCTTAAACATTGTATGTAATAAGTATAAATTTGAATCAAGACCATTGGACGTGTACTTTGAAATTCAATAAATATTGCCTATCTTTCATTTGCAAGAATATGGAAGTTGTGGAGGTCTATCACTGGGTCAGGATAAAACATCTGTGTTGTTGGGTTACCCCGAAAGGGATTATAGCGTCATGATATGTATGTATGTATGTTTACTATTTCATTAAATTCTTTAGCAGCCTTATTTGCTTTTTTAATTAAAGGAAAGAAAATCTAAAACCAAAAATCAAACAATAAAATATGATATCTTGAATGAGTGTAGCAACACGTCTGCAACTCAACTTTTTAATAATGCTGTTAGAGTTAAGTGGGTTCATGGCCAAGATTGTGTAATAGTTTCACAAGGTGGAAGTGATATCTTAAATAGTTTTGCTTATGTCAAGTCATTGTTAACTATTCAAGTTAAGCCACAACTGCTAGTGAGGTGGTCAATGGCATTGGTAAATGTAGCATTGTTTTTCTATTTCATCAAGCAGCCTAGAGGTTTTAGTTAATCCCATGTCCTCTTAATTTGCTTCTATTAATTAAAAGTTTTCATGCACTTTAAAACTACATATTGACTTTCCTTTGATTTGCATAATGAAACTTAAATGTTTATTTCTTTGATATACATACGTATTTATTTATTTTTAAGTTTTGTTTTATCTGTAACAATTCCATTGCTATCTTGCATGTATTAGTAATCTGGTTGAGGCTGATCTTTTCATATATAAAATAAGGGATAATAAGGGTTTTTGGGGAGCCCATTTGCCTTGTGGCAGCTTATTGTTAGTGCAAAAATTAATTTTTTCTTCTTGATTGACAAATTTCATTTTCAGTTGTACATTCCACATATTGTTGTCTATTTTTCAAATATGATTCAAAAAGCTAAATTGTTGTTGCTACAACCAATTTGATATAAGTCATCTAATAATGAGGATCCATACAACTGAATGCTATTGACTAATACAGAAACAAGTGTTTTGAGGCTGACTTTAAGCGATTTCACTAACGTCACTATATACCAGGTATTCCAGCCCCATAAGAAATTTCAAATTTTATTTTCATTGTCGAGAGGTCACGATTGCCATTTAAATGCATGTTATTTTAGTGAGGTTTTCAACAATACAGAAATAATTCGGTCAGAATACCTGGTATATAGGGACGTTAGATTTCACTCATGTCTGTTTCCGTTTCTACTTACTATGCATGCGCAGTATGTTTAAACGGAAGCGGATGTGAGCGAAATCGTTTAAAGTCAGCCTCAAAACACTTGTTTCTTTATTAGTCAATAAATAATGATAATATTTTTCATAATGATCAATAATAGTGCTCAATTGTGTCATTATTGAAAATAATATTTGTGAAGATAACAGTTTTTTGGTGATGTAGAAATCAAATAGTTACAAAAAATATCTACTGTATGACCAATGTACAATGAAAGAGTTTACATCATTACTTTTTTGGTGCTTTATTTTCTGATCCGAATCTTCCGTCAGTATCCAAATCATAAAAACTCCTTTAAATTAAATCAGTGTTTTAAATTAATGGGGTCATTTCATATGTTTACAGATACCAGAAAAGTCTCCCAGCAAAATCAAGAACTTTGGAATATGGCTACGATATGACTCCAGGTCAGGTACTCACAACATGTACCGTGAATATCGTGACATGAGTGTGTCAGGTGCAGTAACTCTTTGCTATCGTGATATGGGGGCACGTCATCGTGCAAGAGCACACGCCATTCAGGTAATTAAGAATATAGACTGAAGAACATTGAAATTTTGTTGGTCAGCCTATAGCTACATGTTACATGCCCTATTTGGTGGGACCGTGTACGATTGGGGGGGGGGGGGGGGGGGGAATATTCATATTCTGTTCATAGATTTTTTTTTCTCTGTTGCCAAACAATTAATTTCAAGCAAGTGCTGGAAAATATACCTTTTCTGATACCACTGTAATGTAGAGGACAAGTATTCCTCTAAAGTAGAAGAGCATAACATAATTTTGTGTTGTGTAGGTAATTATAGGTGGTTATCCCCACCTGTTTTCAAAAATTTAAAGCTAATCCTAACCAGTGACATCATAAAAGATCTACTGTGGTTTCTGGCAAGAAATTTTAAGGGAAGTCCACTGTTCCACAGTTGGGCATTGAAAGTTATTTAGTACCTGTCCATTAGTAACACTGATCTATATAATAAAGATAGAGCATCGCTATACTACCGCTATAGGCAGCAGTGAAGAGAAAGTTGGTTAAGGTGCATTCTCACTTTTTATTGCATGCGGCATAGTTGCGGGAACTGTAAGGGTAGTAAAATAAATTCAAAATCCACCCTGGCAAGCGGATTGGTGTTGTACTGATTGATTGTCTGAAGGGTAACTCGAGGTGAACAAGGGAAGGGAAAAACGCTGCCAAATTTACGATTTTGACAGCCCTAATTTACTTGGTCAACATTGTAACTTGCTGCCTGCAATTTTCTTCAAGCAGCAAGAGCCAGTAGACCCCCCCCCCCCCCCCTACTGATTGCCCAGAAATTGAGGCAAATGTCTTCTGCAAACCATTGTGCCTAATCATAGTTTGGTAACAGATAAGCACTGATCTCTTAATTTTTTATTGGGGGGGGGGGGGGGGCTTTTTGGTTGCCTTTACATATATATTGTCATGGCTCCGCTATATTGTCTGATGTCCAAATGATCTTGAAAAAAATAAAAATTGTTGGATTAACCCCAAATTTTTGCTTTTTTTCATTTCAGGTCATTTGCAGCAATATATATATATATATATATATATATATATATATATATATATCAGTGGCGTTCGGTGCCTATTTTTAGAATTCAAATGATTATAGCGCCGAATTTTAACGATCGATTTTTTAGAAATTTTGGAATTTTGTAGTCAGAAAGTCAAAATTATGAACACTATTTTTTATTTTTTTGTAATTGGAAGTTAAAGGTCCCAAAGGGCCCCTTAAATAGAAAAATTGAGGTAATTTTTTACTCTTCTGATCAGAAAGGACACTGAAAATTAAAAAATCGAATAAGAACTAAATTTCAGGATAAAAGAGTTTTGATTAAAGCGCAAAACCGCAAAATTGGTCTTGATTTGTTATGTGGGTCTAATTAGGGACACTTCGAAGTCAAAATATTTTTAAATTGAAACAAAAATTAAAAATTCAGCTAGAAAAACGAAAACTATAAATTTTGTATTTTTTGGGGTGTCAATTTCAAAAATCACATTTTGGGCTTCCCAATTCTCCCCAAAAGGGCCCAAAGGGGCCCTATTTTTTTCAAAAAGCAAGATATCAAAAATCTAACTGCAGAAATCGATTTGTAATGGCCAAAAACATAGGAATCAATATATTACACACCAAAATCGGCAAAACTCTTAAAAAAATATTTTTGGGGCCTTCCTCAGGTCATGCACATTGCATGACCTGAGGAGGGCCCCAAAAATAAAAAATTGAGAGTTTTGCCGATTTTGGTGTGTAATATATTGATTCCTATGTTTTTGGCCATTACAAATCGATTTCTGCAGTTAGATTTTTGATATCTTGCTTTTTGAAAAAAATAGGGCCCCTTTGGGCCCTTTTGGGGAGACGTGGGAAGCCCAAAATGTGATTTTTGAAATTGACACCCCAAAAAATACAAAATTTATAGTTTTCGTTTTTCTAGCTGAATTTGTAATTTTTGTTTCAATTTAAAAATATTTTGACTTTGAAGTGTCCCTAATTAGACCCACATAACAAATCAAGACCAATTTTGGGGTTTTGCGCTTTAATCAAAACTCTTTTATCCTGAAATTTAGATATTTTTAGATTTTTTAATTTTCAGTGTCCTTTCTGATCAGAAGAGTAAAAAATTAACTCAATTTTTCTGTTTAAGGGGCCCTTTGGGACCTTTAACTTCAAAATAAAAAAAAATAAAAAATTGTGTTCATAATTTTGACTTTTTGACTACAAAATTCCAAAATTTCTAAAAAATCTATCGATAAAATTCGGCGCTATAATCATTTGAATTCTAAAAATAGGCACCGAACGCCACTGATATATATATATATATATATATATATATATATATATATATATATATATATATATATATATTTCAAGGTCAAATGGACATCGGACATTATAGCGGAATCACAACGATATATCGATGCTGTTGCGGCTAAACCTTGCTTCTACTATTACCGTGTTTGCTTACTTTCATGCATCTACGTTTATTGCTATAGCCATAGAAACACGCAACTACATTTATCGCGACAGTAGGTAAAATACACTTCTACATAGGAAAACAGGTGTAGAAATGTTTTATACCTGTTGTTGCAATAAATGTAGATGTGTGTTTCTAGGGCTATCCCGATAAACGTAGATGCATGAAAGTAAGGAAACACGCTAAAAGTAGAAGCATGGTTTAGCCGCAAAAGCATCGATATATATTAGGGATCAGCGGAGATATATAGAAAAGTATCATTCCTTTTTATATCGGGTATATTCAAAAGTAGTCAACAATAATTCAAATATATCGAAGAAAAGTATCAACATATCAGAAAAATATCTATGACTCCCAAAAATGCGATAGAAATAATAATAATAATAAAATAATCGTTATAAAAGAGGGCATATTATATGAACATTTTACGATGGTATAGGATATGAGCATTATTACAAAATAGCATCGCTACGCATGCCCAGTATGTCGAAACAGAAGCGGATGTAAGCAAAATCGCCTATAGTTGGCCTCAAAACAGTTATTCCTTTATTAGTCAATACTTGCAGACTAAATGATTGCCATATTCTTATTGTCTTTTATAAAGAGTCAAATGCCATGTCATAAGTAATAATCAAAGTGTAATGAAAGTAACACAAAAATGTATGTTAAAATTTCCCCTTCTCTGTGTTGCAGATAATTAAGGTAGAGGAAGTGAAGGCTGCTGCATGTCGTCGACCACAAGTTAAACAATTCCACGACTCAAAGATCCACTTCCCCTTGCCTAAGAGGATTGGACATAAGACATCTTTGCCTCGGTTCTCTGTTAAGCGTCCACGCACTTACTTCTTGTAATTCTTGAACTAATAAAAAGGCATATTTACAATTTTATTCTTTGTTTTTAATGTGACATTCATTTTATTTTTATTATTTTTATACAATACTCATTATTTAATTTAATATTGGATGAAAAGTAGGAAAAATAGCAGAAACAAATATTACCATAGTACCTAAATAAAGTACAGTTTCTTGGTGTAAAGTATTTCTCCTGCTTGGTGCGTTATGTTGCTAGGTGCGTAATGTTCAATTCCATCCCTAAGATATTTATTCTTTACACTTCGCTTGGCAAAATGTAGTTAATAAATGGATTTTAGGTTTCGAAGTGCTTATTATTATTTATAATATTAATCAATATTATTTTGTTTTGACAAGTATAATACAGAAGCAATTGAATAATTTTGCACAGAAAAAGCAAAGAATTAATGTAAGGCATTGTCAAAAATGTACGGTGACTTGGAACTTGTGGGCAATTTCAATTATTTTCTTGTATAATTTCATTTAGAATTAATGAAATGCAGTATCATAAGAAGTTAAAGGTTAGTATGTATGTACACACAAACCCAACCCCTATACTACCAAAGTTTGTAATTTGAGTTACTATTTTTAAATTAAGGGGTGGAAAAATCAAAATGGTAATATGAATGGGTGGACTCAAGGCCTCCTCTACAGAGGAGGCCTTGGTGGACTTCATATTATAGTATACTAATTATGCTGTTCCTAAACCCTGTTCTCTTGCACCAAAAAATGCGCATTCCATTTGATTAACCATAGCTGATCGTCACTTTAGGGGCAAAGAGCAGGGTTTACGAACAGCACTAAGTCGAATTTTGATTCTTTAATGCATTGTGCACAATAATAATAAAAAAATATAAACAGAAGTTGACGTTTGAATTAATGAACGAAGAAAAGCCATCAGCATTTTCTGTCTTGTTTATATTCGCTGCTGAGTATAATATGTTTAGAAGCAGTATGAATGAACACGAACAGCAGAGCGCATAAGTTCGTTTATTTCTCTACTCACTTTACTCGTCAGTAACCCACATCCAGTATTACATTCGATCAATCCGATCTACTGGATCTATTCTAATTATGCATCAACCTGCTCAATACGTAAAATAAATAAACATACTTCACCGCAATCCCCAAATAGTCCTAACCTTGCATGAGCAGTGCATGAGACAATGTGAGACAACACAGTAGATGGTACAGTAGTCCATCTCCTATAGCGGGAATGTCAGATCGAAAGCGCGCCATAATTCCGACTGGGTGAAGGTGACAGAACTAGAAGCCGTAATTTGAAGTAATGTTACGTGTAGTTCTGACAACTTCACCCAGTCGGAATTATGGCGCGCATTCGATCTGACATTCCCGCTATAGGAGATGGACTACTGTATAATTTACTGTGGTGAGACAATTGATAATTTTCGCGCGTCAGGTACAGCTGTTTTCAGTGTGGCATCCGGTGGCATCAGCCAATAAAAACTCACTACTGTTATGCAGTTCACCCAGTTCACGGAGATCCTTGAACTGGAAAAGTGAATCATATCATAGAAGCAGAATTGAAGGATTGCGTGAACTTAAGCTACCAACCCAAAACAGATGGAAGATGGAAGGTTGCAATAATGGCGACTGAGTGTTGTAATGTTTGATAATATAATCCATTTATTTGTTGCTATTAATTTTTGAACTCAATGTTAAAAGTGTGGAAAAATGTTTATCTTAAAAAGTCGAGCAATAGTAATGCTTCCGCGATATCGAATAACGAGAAAGAAGCCGTGAAGGATCATGTTCTGGCGAACGTTGAGCGTTCTTTAAAATTGGTGCGTATTACGTACATATGTACATATATATTTTTATTGGGGGGTATGTTAACAACAATGTTCATGAACTTTCTGTGTAAATTTACACACCATAAATAAATCATACATACACGCATACATATGTACATACATTATCATAAGTCATAACATTATATGCATGGTGTTTAAAGTGTATGTATGTAATGTACATATATGTATGTAACATAATATGTATGTATGGTAGACATGCCACTTTTCGGCCACTTAAGGATCTTGTTTGATATTATCACCATATTTACAACCAAATAATATATTTCTGTTTAAATCATCCATTCAGCTGGTTAAAGTAATACCTTACTAACATAATCATATAAAAAAATCGTTGGTTTAAACATTCAATTAATTGCGAGGACAGTTTAAAGTTCGATTTTGTAAATGCTCAGTTTTCGGCCACTTATGCTACTTTCTGGCCACTGAAATTTGACTTTTCGGCCACTTTACGTTAGGAACGCACATTCGCAAGCTCTTTTCTGGCATGTTTGCGCACGATTAATTTTTTGTTTGTTTGTCAAATCATTAAAATGAATTTATTTATTGTGTATGTTAGGAAAAAATTAGCATTTTGCAATTATTTTGGTCGCTATAGCGCTTTAAAATTGCTAAACACAAACCTAACGGCCACGCGTGGCTACTTTTGAAATTTTTTATTGCTGGAGCTGTTTATTTAGGGGTATGTTTGATAGCCTGATGTCACTCTCAATACAACATTATATGAAATAAAAATAATAAAACTGTTCCCACAAATCTGAGTTGCGATAAAATTGACCCTTAAAATGGTACACGACGCCCGGGCTTACGCGTACTTTTTTTAAGTATTATAATAAAAATAAAAATTATGACTTCGGGGGTTTTAATATTTGAATTCTACAGTGTATGAGGAACATTTCTGTACATTAAAAAAATTACGTATTTTTTTCCCCCTTTGAAGAAAAAAAAAAGTTGCAATTTTCACTTAATAACGAATGTTGGGTTGGGGATTTTTGGACCGTCTTTGGCAACGACTTATGGTTCTCAGAACTGTTTTCTTATTTTTTACTAAAACTATGTTGTCCCCAGAGCAAGTTCAGGTGATCAAACCTGATTTCAAATCTACAGTTTTGCCAGGAAAAAATATTGAACTTAGCAAATTAGGTGGCCGAAAAGTGACACCGGTACGAAACATCGTGTCCACTTTTCGGCCACTTTTATATTCAGTCTTAAAAAAATTGGCTAAGGCCAACTTAAGATTTATGGTGGTTAATACTTAGCTGAGATACTATAGATTCAGTGGGTTTGAGATGGCTGTCAAGAATTTGTAACTAGACCCTTATTTTCCTGAAGTACTGATATGATGTTTTTGCATAACATTAGAAGAAGCGTAAATTTTTGCAATTTTTAAGTTCTCGCCGAGTTAATAATTTAATAAATAGAAATCCTATGAGGCTAAGCATTTCAATTTCTAACACAATACTGGCTAAGGTTTTCTGGAGCTAATTATACAAAAAATTTGTCCCTGGTCCAATTAGATTTTTTATTATAGGCTTTCAAAGTTCAAAGTGGCCGAAAAGTGGAAGTGGCCGAAAAGTGGCATATCTACCATACATATGTATGATTAAATCATCCATACATATACATAAATGTATGTGTAGCATAAGTTTAATGACTTTGTATTAATTGCTGTGACTCCCTCTACATACATACATGTGTGTGTATGTATGTATGTATGTATATGCATACACTTGAGCAGTGTTCATAGTCACATCCTCTATTTCGCCTGTAATTATATGTATAATTATTTTTTATTATAGTTATTGCAGTATGGAATTTCTAAAGAGGTGGTGCGATCTGACTGCTGGGTTGTTTGTGAGTTTTGCTTACATTTGGATGAAGCATTGAGACATGGCTTGCGCAGACCTGCATTGGGTTATTGGCCCTTTGTTCGATTATTTACTCATACTAACAACATTCAGCTACTGGAACATACTTCATCTCGGAACAGTTCAACAGACAAAGGTATACACAACATTCTATATTTATACTTTATATAACTACATATAAAGGCTTCTTTCGTATAATAGATATGCCACTTTTCAGCCACCCCCTACTTTTTGGCTATCTGAACTTAGAAGGGCTATTAAACAAACAAAGATCTCACTAGCCCACTTACAACGATTGTTGTATTTTATGAGAGCAAGAAAACCTTTGACATTATTGTGTTAGAAATTGAAGTGCTTAGCTTCATGTAAATAATTTTAAATGAATTTTAAGCGCAGTAGGAACTTAAAAAACTCTAAAACTTGATGCTTCTTCTAATTTTACACAAAAAGGTCATCAGTAAATTAGGTCTTTAGTTAGGTCTAAATTGAGTCTAGTTTTAAATTCTTGGTAGTTATGTACTTCAAACCTACTGAATCTCTAGTAAATACAGTAGTGTATTTAATTTACAATATGGAAACTGTTCTCATTTAGAATATGCAATAAAATTACCCCCGAAATTTGTTTGGTCTTCCTCAATTACCAAGATGTTACACATAGGTAATACAGTACCAACCAAGCATACTTTATAGTATAACAGTGCATTCTAACCTATCCTAAAATGAATCAGTAAAATTAAATCAAGTCTAAGAGTTCATTATGACTCCATAGAACATTAATTTTGTATGATTTGTTCAACTAAATCACTGATGCACACACTGTTCTCAGTTCTTAATGTTTTTAACTTATTTTAATTGCAAAATATTCTGTGTCCATTGTCATTTGTATTTACATGTAATCTGCTTCCTCTTGAGAGAGGGGGCATATATATATATATATATATATATATATATATATATATATATATATAGGCCTATATATATAACTACTATACTTAAATGATAATTATTTATTATTGAACCTGCCCATGTGGTGTAGCGGTTAGCGTGCTAGTTTGACACGCTGGAGGTTCGGCGTTCGTTACCAAGCCGGGTTGGCCTTGTAGGCCAGCTTGTAAGAGTGGTGGTTAGAACGGTGAAGTTTCAGTGTGTTTCAATGTGTACGTTTCCGCTGCAATGCGTGGGTTGGCCAGGCAGTTTGACCACCTCTCGTCCATAGTGGCGAGTGCTGCCGTCGTAAGATTTGGTGGTCCGAGCTGCACAGGTCTGGTATTGGGAGCCCAGAGGAGTGTGGTATTAAGGGTAGAGCCTGTGGTCTGGTAAGCCACAGATCATTGTAAGCCCTCTTACTAAAAAGGATTCGTCCTGGCCTACCCCGAAAGGGATTATGGCGTCATGATATGTATGTATGTATGTAATTAATTATTGTATGTTTCAAATCTAGGACGAGCCTGGTTGCATTATTCATTAAATGAAGGATCAATAGAAAGTTATATCTTGCTGTTTTCATCTGAAAATGGAGCTCTTCACAAGCACTACCACCGTGATGCACTGCTACGGGATACTGCAAAATTTGAAATTCTGCTGGGTCTCTTGGCTAGCATCCGTGATATACGCTTTGAGCTTAGACTGGTAAATTTACTAATTAAATTTACTTATACTTAAACAGTAGTACAGGCCCTTATCCTAAACTAAAGAGTAAATTCAAAGGAGAGAATCAAATTAAAAATTGTAGCATATAATACTAAACATTTGAACATAAAAATATGTAATTTGATAGGGGAGGGGGGGGGGGTAAACTACTTGCTGCTTTGTTTGCCTAAATATATCAAATCCACATGACTATCAGATTTGTGTGTGTAGTTAAAAAGTTCATTTTGTTGTAACAACATCATGATCTTGTCTCTACAGGAACAAAGTGAGGCTGATATGGTCACTGCTGTTACACCGTTGCCATCTCCAGAGGACTCTGGTGTAGCCCTGCTTGACAGTGATTTAAGTGAACCACTGGACAGCTTGCAGGATGATCAAGATGTAAGTAACTTCAGTCTTACATGCTAGTAGTAGCACAGTATTTTTCTTTTTCAAAACTAATATTAAATGTTTTAACACAAACAGGGTGATACCGCAACCCTCAATGAGCTTGAAGATAATCGCATTAATAGACTACTTTCCCTTGAAATGGATACAGCAGGAAAAGTTACTGATCCATGCATTGTACAACTTGATGAGCAAGAAGAGACAAAGAATTTGGAAAAATCTGAAAAAATCGTATTACGTACACCAAAGAAATGTAACAATGATAGTAATCGGCATTTGAAAAGAGTCTCATTTCATGAGGAATGTTTCTCACCAACAGGGTTTTCAGTTAGCTTTATTTCTCCTGGCACTGCAGTCCCTAAGAAAGATACAGTAAAAGGTCGGTACAGTTGGTGTGCTGGTGGTGATGCCCCCTTCATTGTGTATGATACAGAACCAAAAACCAATAGTATTTGTGTACTACAACCAGAAGGAGAAGAGCGAGGTGTACCTGAAGGACAAGAAGATGATGGCTCATTTTATGATCAACCATTGAGAACTAGAGCAGACGTGTTAAAATTCAAGAGGCGGCAACTATTAAAGAAACAAAACAAAGCAAAGAAACCCCTTCACTGGCCTGGAGCAAAGCCAAATCCACAAGCATGCCAGCAGCTATTGCAGGAACTTGAACAAGAATTGGAGTATAATATGCAACGAGAAATCGTGATTCAACCTGTCACAGCAGAGACACTGAATATCATGAGGAACAATGTCTTTTTCAACCCGCTAGAAAATATTTACAAGGTATGTACACATAATCTCTACCAATTACTGAATAAATTGACTAAGATCATTTTTCTGCTTTAGGTGTTTAAAGCTCATGGTCCTTTGAAGGAATCTGAAATTCTTCCACTGCTGGTTGTCCTTACAAATGAAGCTTTGTATGTCTTGAGTTTGGAGGGTGATAGTTTTGACTGTCATTTCTCCTTGTCTTACAAGGAACTTCAAGCTATTCTGGTAAGTAAAAATATATATCAATGTGGCCGCGACTAGAGGGCGTATGAGCATTTGGCCAGTTTGCAGCATAAGGCGTGTGTGCATTTTTCATAATTTTACAGGTGAGACAAAGAAATGCTAGTAGCCCAAACCGCTCTCCACTTAAGTCGCGCAATATTATTTGTTCATAATAATAAATAAAATAAAAAATAAATAAATATAAAACACAGAAAACATGTAACTTGAATAAAATAACTTTGGCCAAAATAGCACATACGTCCATTGAAGGGTGACCTTGCAATGCACATATGCCCTTTGGCCACGGCCGTAGACACCTTTGCTACCGGCAATACTAAACATACCTTTTGTTTAACCTATAGCTGGGTCCAAGTGGTCAGACTGTGTTGCTGAATAGCATAGCAAAGCAGCAGGTGTTACTTGCCATGAATGATGCAGACTCTGCTAGTAATCTGGTGGCGTACACAGAATTAGCTATGAGAAGAGCAGGTTTACCCCCACCATCTTGGCGCTGCCTGGCCTTGGATGACATGAAAATGTTGTGGCATAATCTTGCTCAAATAGTACCTTCTCTTCAGGTAAATTGCTTTATTGTACTGATAAAATGCATAATGTATAATATAGCAATATTAGAGGCTAGTACCGGTATGTTATACATTTAATAAAAAAAATCACCTGGGTTAGAAATTATTTTCTCAATACCACGGCGTCCCTGTTAGTCTAAGCTCAATGCAATCTCCCATTTCCAATTTTTATTATCTATATGTTTTGCATAGTTAATATTTCCACAATATTTATTAACCACAACTTCTTTTTTTCCTTAAATAGTTATTACACGTATTACAGTATCATTAATTTATAAATTTACTTGTAGATAAAGGACTTTGTATTTTCCTATCTGACTTTTTAGTTGCGAATTTCTTTTTTAAATTTTTTTTTAGCAGAGCTTTAAAAATTGCTCATTTTAATTTCAGATGATTTACATGTAAGAACGTGTGTTTCAGGGTGAACGCCTCATTCATTTCTGCTTGGTACACTTACAAGATGAAACAAGGCAGTGCTCTCCAATAGCAGCCAGCAAAGAAGGTCTCCTTATGATGAGGATAGGTCAAACTGGAGCATGGATGCCTGCATTCCTAGGATTAAGGTAAAATTTACCCCCCCCCCCCCCCCTGCATAAAGTTTCAAGTTCCTTCATGAATATCCATACATACATACATTTATACATGTCATGATGCTATAATCCCTTTCGGGGTAAGCCAACAACACAGATGTTTTATCCTGACCCAGTGATAGACCGCCACAACTTCCTATCCTGACATACTTCACTTGCCTCCTCCAGTCTCATACCTTGTTTCATACATTTCCTTTTGCATCTCATACTGCGTATATGCTTGTATCCATTATTTTGTCATTATTGAGTAAGTTGTCACATGCTGTTAATTTAATAGTTCTGCTTGAATTTTTGCAGGGAGACTGAGCTGTGGGTGTATGGTGACGAGATTGAAAGAGAACCTCAGCTTGTTTTGAGTCTGGCTCGTTGCCAAGGTTGTCACCGGGCACCAATGGCTGAGAGACCTCATACATTTGAAATTCTTTGTGGCCGAGGATCCGCACCTCTGCAGTTAGCTGCTGCAGATGAATATGAAGCATCAGATTGGCTGCAGGCTCTTCTCCAAGCTGCATCTGGACCAGCAGAAAAAGTAGAAGGAAAACTGCAGTTGTGTGGTTTAGTCCTCACAGCTGGTCACTTGCTAGCATACAGTTTGAAGCATCAAACTCCACAGTTGGTGTGTTGTACTGAATTGATTAACTTAACGTCGCTGAGGATTCAAAATGTAGCCAGCACATGGTGTGTTCTGGTACGTATAGCTATCAACTATCATTATATTATTATAATCAAAGAACTATCTTCTTTTAATTTGGATATATTGTCAAAGGGAAAGGATAGAAAGAAAGAAAAAAAAAAGCATTCCCCTTAGCATGATGATGTCCGTAGCTAGTTGAAGATCTTGATACACAGTGCAAATTTTTACATTGGGTGGGGAAACTTTATTTTCCTCGCCTTTCTATTCTGTTCTTTGATATTGTATAAACATTAGTTTGAATCAGGAACTAATTATCAAATATTTTACTAATAAAAGATAACTCGGAAGGAAATACCCAAAAGAAGGAAATATTATTTGTTAATAATATTTAACTTTGATATAATTTAATATGGTACTAGAAACTAATTCAATTTCACCATGCAATACTATAATTAAAAATTGAAATTCATTATTTTCCTTATACCTCTCAGGAGTTTGACTGCAGTGAGGCTCATGAAAGCAGTGGCGATTGGATCCTCTACTTTTCCACTCAATCAGCTAGAGCAAGATTTTGCGCTCAGCTTGAAGCAGTCTGGCCAACATTATTTGAGGTAAGTGTCTTTTTTATTATTAATTATTAACCTTTTTTATAGCATCTTAGTATTTTATGCAATAGTGTCAGTGTTGCATAAATACACATTAACTGTAGCTAGCATCATTAAAGATCCTCACTTGTTTAACATTGCAGAATGTAGGAACTTACCTTAGTTTGATGGGTAACCAGAAATTAACCCGTGGTTCACTTTGTGGAATAGGGGCATCCATGCTAGTATAGTTTGAGTAAAGGGAGAATAGCATAGAAATGAACTAAATTAGGAACATAATAAAGTGGTGTATAATATGGTTCACATATTATTATTCATATAATTTGTAATTATGATTTGCTTCAACACGAGCGTATGGCTCTGAAGCGGACTAACATACTGACCTCTAAAAATCTATGTATTGTTTTCTATATAAGTCGAATAAAGAAAAATACACATGGTGTGATATTTTCATGTGCTGTTTTAATCATTGCAAAACAACTGCTTTATGCTCTAATTAATATGAGCAGCTAGTATCTACCCTAATTCAATAATGTTCTGTGTGCTTATTTTTAGGGTTTCAAAAAAAAAAAAACGTTTTTTTTTTTTTTTAATAAAGCCCGCGGGTTTATTGTGTTTTATTTAAAAAAAAACTTTTTTTGTGGGTTTATTTATTTTTTTTAAACCCAATAAAACCCACTGCAGGTTTTTTATTTTAAAAATAGGCATGTAAAAGCAGTTTTTTAAGCGTTGTTAAAAAAGCTTTTTTTTTGTTTATTTTTTTTTTTTTTTTTTTTTTTTTTTTTGCAAATATTTTTTCCATATAGGCCTATATTTTGTATGAAATTAAAAATAAACAAGAACTTTTTATATTGGAACCATTATTTGTTTCACTCAAAAAAAAAAAAAAAAAAAAAAAAAAAAAAAAAAAAAAAAAATGCTGTAAATTTTATAAATAAAAGAAACGTCAAAATAATGGTGAAAGAAAAAAGTTAATACGCTTCAAATTATATTTAAGCTTCATATTTTCTTCAGAAATAGCAATTTTTTTACATTTTTTTTAATGAACCCCCCCCCCCCCCCCCCCAAATGGTTGTTTTTTTTAGTGTTTTTTTTATGAGTAGGCCTAAACCTTTTTTTTTTTTTTTTTTTTTTTGTGCTGGGCAAAATTCCGAAACCCTGCGTATTTTTTACTTAACGGTGAACCTCAGACCTAGAACGCCCCCTTTTTTCAAAAACTTATCGTAAAATATTTTAAAAATTATTTTTGGATAAATCTCATCTTTACAAAATAGAAGTTCAAGTATAATTTCTTCATAATTGCCATACATTTCTCACAATTAATTTTTAACCATTTTTATTTTGCCGCGAAATTCAAAATCAATGTTATTCAAATGGGCAAACTAAGGCTTAATTTTCTCGAGCCAGAAATAATTTTGAAATATAAAACAAAAAGTAATCGATAGAGCTTGGACATATTTATAACGTCAGAAAGTTTCAAAAAAAGTTATCAAACCAAAATTTTTTTAAATTGAAAAAACAAAAACACAATGCTAATCATATGCAAATTTTAATCCTAATTATCTTGAGTCACAAATATTGTTTGAATATTCTGTTAACTGGAGCTCGTAGATCATGACATTTTTTAACCCCCTTAAAGTTTTTAAAAAAAGTTATCGAACCAATTTTGAGATATTTTGCTTTTGCTAGGTCTGAGGTTAATCCTTAAGTGTGAAGTTGTTCTTAAAGATACCATGGATAGTTTTCAAATTTCCTTAAATAATAACAAATGGTGTGGTTTCAGGTACCTTTTCCAAGAATGTCAGATATGACTGATGGCTTATTACAACGCTGCAGGAAAACCAATCTCCATTTGCATAGTATGTGGGATCCTATGCTTAGTCTAGGCTTCCCTAACAACAGCAAGAGCAAGGCTATGTAATTTGTATCATAATTTATAGTGCATAGCATTGAACTTAAAATGAAATTCCAAATGAAAAAAAAAAAAAAAAAAAAAAAAAAAATCATGTGTATTACTGTACTGCAATTCTATTAATGCATGCATTTATTTATCCTAGTCAAATATATGTATATTTATAATGTTAACTGCTTAAGTATAAATATATATTGCATACATTTAATGAAAATTACTCTGAATATAAATAATTAAGTATAAACTATTACTGTTAATATAATGTAATAACAAAATTAATTATCTATGGAAAGCATTACACCAGCACTACATTCTCTTTGCTTATAGTAAATGTATTGACTGATTATAAATATTATAAATTTAATAGCTTCTATGCATAATCTAAATTTGTAATGAAAGGAAAATCACTTCATCAAAGAAAGACAGAAAGTAAGTGGCAAATCATATTCTGTATTGGTCTACATGTTCTTATCACTAGTTAGAATGTGACAACTTGCTTCAAAACATGATATTACTGTAAAAATAATAAATAAGTTTTGTATTCAGCTTATGTGGCCAGAAGGTAATAAAAATTGACATATTGTTCATCATAAATTCATTCATAAATTGAAAACTAATCAACAGTAAATTAAAATGTAAGATAAAAGTCCCTTGGCCTTTGCTATTCTTTTGGTGTCGCTTTATTTTCATTATTAACATTTCTTATATAACAATGCCATCGTTATGTGGTATCAAGACTATGTTTATATCTCATATGCACTGTATATTAGACAATTCAAAGCTTCCATAATATGGTACTAGCTAGATGGAGTGTCTACTTTTTTGTTTACCAATTCTCAGTGCATATAGCATAATTAAAGATAAAATTGCATTAAAATAAATATATCAACAGGTTTAGTGAAAATTGGTAGCTTAATTAGCAATTAAAATGAAATCAAATGCAGCATAATATGACAACTTTTCATAATGATAGTTCATAATAATATCAATTGTGCAAAAAAAAAAAAAAAAAAAAAAGCATGTTGTGGTCTTTTTTGCCCCCTTTAAAAATATTGGTGTTATATTTGCATTGCACAAAAGTAAATTTAATATCATTGAGGTTTTAACAGCTGCCACTGTACTGTACTAAATTAAATCTTCAATGTATAAAAGTGAATCATAAAAATTGCCAACCTCTTTTTTCCTAAATGTTTTATTGGTGACTTTCCATTTTTCTGTTCGAATACGGGGGCTTAGTAAGACATACAGTAAATATCAAAAAAAAAAAAAAATTAAAAAAAAAATTTAAAATATGTAGTACATCATTTATTGATGTACAGCAATTACACATATCGATGTTGTTACAAGCAATATGTGTATCTTGTTATTTGTCACACAAAGCAATATGTGTAAGTCGAACACCATCTACATAATGTTGGAAAAGACTTACACATTTTGCTTCGTGTGACAAAAAATGAGATACACATTGCTACGCGTGACAAATAACGAGATACACATATTGCTCACAACAACATCGATATCTTTAATTTTCCATAAATGCAAAGAAAAGAAAGAAAAATTGCTTAATAAATATGCAAGATTTTTGGTGTTTTAATATACTAATTTGACTTACTTTTTATTATTTGCAAAAACTTAAAGCAGATACCAACTACATTTCATTTTTATATACGCCAGCAAAATTTATCGTAGATATTATGTGACAAATTTGAAGTATTATAAATGTTATACTCATTTCTTCTTTATACAACAAACTTTTTTTTTTTATCAATTGTTTATTTGTATTTATATAATTTTTAAATATTTAGGATTGCATTCCAAAAATAGTTTCTTTGAACATTTACTATTGAGTAATAATTTAAGAACTTTGTTTTCATCATTCACATAAGATAGTGCTTAAAGTTCTTAAATTTAAAATTAATATCTCGGATATGGATATTTTTTTTTTTTTTTTTTTTTTTTTAATCAGATTGTTCATGAATTGTACCTTCAAAATACTCAGATCTGTAGAAAGAAAAAAAGAAAAAGGGATATAAATCCTTTAACTACACTAATTTCTGCAGAATGTTCAGTTTTAAAATGATGATGATACATTTATGTATATTTTATTATTGACGTTAATCTAATAATTTATTTAAAAAGTATGAAAGCTTTCTATAAATAAAATAAAATGTAAGCGTAAATAAAATATTTTAGCTAAATAACGCTTAAGCAGCAAACACAAATGAAATAGTCAAATAATATTTTTTGCTGTGACCATGTGCTGCTTTAATTCCTACATGACATGAAACGTAACCTATATAAATATGATAAATTAAGGAAGAGAAACTATTGTGTTTGGATATAATAAATTAAGGAAAGGATAGAGAAAACAAGCTAAGGTTCTTACCATAGTGACGAGATGTCCTATAGTTTTGTGAAAATATGAAAAATCTTGCAAGTATAGAGATTAAAAACAACACATTAGATAGCTTTCAACACAAGCTTCTCAGAGAAATAGGTATGTGTGTGTCTTCATCAGTCCTAACAGACTTTGAGACAAAACAATTACATTCTTGAAGTCTTGTGCTGAAAGCTATCTTATTGTGTTATTTATCACAAAACTAGCATGATTTATGATTTATTATTATTTCTTTTTAATCAAGCTATAGCATATCTTTTCACCATATGGAAAGGCCCTTACCCTATCTTCTACTTTTAATTTATTTAATTATAAATATGAAGGTAAATAATCTTTATTATAAAAGTTAAAACAAAACCTTCTTAATGTATATATAGAATGTGAATTTATTATAATCATCCAATTTGTAATCAAAAAACTTTTTACTTACTCTTTTGGGTGTACATTGTTTTAGTGTGATTATTTTGCTAGCTAAGCAAAGAGATGCATCTAAGCACATAACTTTTAATGCAAATCAATGTTTTAATAATAATAAAAATACTCATTATTATAATCTGTTTAGAATGTATCTCGTAGCTCTGCTCAGCAGCTTTTGTGATCTGCCAATATTTTAGCTTTGTTATGTTGTATTGAACACACATCTTGTTGATCGAGATTGTTTTGATATATACCTTCTTTATTTAAAGGGTACTGTACTCTATGTAATCAAATAAATAAACAATACAAAATCACAAAAAAAAAAATAATAATAATCATTGTTTTTATAACCTTAACACACAAGACTGTGTTAGAGACTTGCAGTACATATATAGGCATATATATATATATATATATATATATATATATATATATATATATATATATATATATATATATATATATCCTATGGTTTAGAAATTATTTTTACTATACCACTGCATCTCTGTTAGTCTAAGCTCTAAGCCCATTACTATTTCTCATTCCCTAATTATCCCTAATATATCTAGGTGTTTTTCTATCAAATCTTTTAATTACAAACTATCTCAAAGTCGATTTTTCCTTATTTAAATAAAAATTTATTTTATATAGTCATGCAACATTGAACATGGGGTATACAACCTTTTTCATACCTTAAAGGGTGCATGATTGTTTAAAATATATACATGTTTAAGTAGGTAAATGTAATTGCGCTTGTGATTGATTATTCAATATGTTATCCCGTGACAGTATATTCACCCTTGTTGAGTCCAAAGAGCATACTTGCATTTATATACTTTTTCGCAAAGGGCGTGCTTGCATTTGGTCAGATTCGATACTGCGGACGCATCCGCCATAACATGTAAAACCAAGTGCAAGTATGCTCTTGGTGTTACTAAAGACCCTTAACAAAGGTCTTTAGGTGGTACTGGATAAAAATGCAAGTATGCCCTTTGGTCGCAACAAGGGCGATACATATATCAAAGGTATACAGTACAAGTGGAATTTGCATATAAAATATATACAAATACGAGGTGTGCAAATATAGGCTGAATTATATAGTAGTTTTTGAAGGTATTAATGGAGTTCTGTACGAGAAATTGATTGATTCTGTACAAGAAATGTTGAAAATAAGGGATTTCAATAAATAAGCAAGACAAAAAATTGATCAAATAATAAACTTTTATTACTAAAAATTTCATATCAATAAACAATTCAAAATTCACATAAGAAATGCAATGTATCACAAAATTTTCGACTTGATAGAAAAAAATTTTAGCTGCATGTATTTTTCGAAAATTAGGAAAACTAGAAATTGAAATTCTTCCAACACTTAACATAAATAAATTTTATACGTTTAGATTTGTATTGGCTCAAATCTGACAAATTAAAATTATTTTCGGCAAAAATATATACCAGTTCTAAAATCACCAAAAGGAAAGAAGGAAAGAGAAAGAGAGAGAAAATATCACTATGATACCATACTACTATTATTATGATATGTGTGCAACATTTTGTGGTAGCAAACAAAATATATGCACCTAACTGCAGCCCCCCCCCCCCCCCCAAAAAAAAAGGAGGGGGGGGGGGGAAAGTGCTTTAATATTCTTTTAAACTTTCATTAATTTAATAAAAAATAAGGTAATGTGCATATAATCACTCTTATACACACTCTTATTAAGTGTCTTAATAGGTCCTCTCTTTTTAATACTAATTTATTCATTAACCAGGTTTATACCTGGTATATAATATGGCAAATATACTGTCTATATAACAGTAGCAAACCTTAAATCATTTCAATGTTGCAAGTAAATTTATCTCACAACCTAAACTTTACCTACTCTTGAACTCTTTAATACATGGCACATACAGGGATAATAATAATATTCAATTAAGACAATGAAACATTGAAATCTTATAAATTGCATGGTAATATGCTACTTCAATAGGTAAAAAAGGAAAGGAAAGAAAGTGCTATAGTAACGTTACTATAACGTTAAATATACTACAATATATTTTAACGAAATAGTGCTATGGAGTTGCAAAATGGAAGTTGATATCAGTTTCTCTCTCTCAATGCTTTATCTTTTTCCAAAAATTATTAATGATGTTCTGAATCCCTGTTTTTCGTGTCTCAAACCACAAAAAAATGACGATCACCTAATGCTTTTTAAATGGAATTGCGCATTTTTTTGGAGCAAGGGAACAGGATTTATGAACCTCATTATTACAATTCTAAAATTTTCAATTTTCAATTTCACATTTTAAATTGTCGAGTGTCTGAATGTAGGTATTACATATAATATGTTGAAATAACAAAATGATCGTACACTTCAATAATTCATTATTTGCATTTTTACACATATAATAATTAGTACTTGTAAAATGTACTTTAATTTTTATTCCTAGTGCTATATAGGGATCTACTTGGAATATGATTTGAATAGATAAAATGTCTCTTCCTTACAAAAAAAAAAAAAAAAAAAAAAAAAAAAAAGCGTTTGCCTTGAAAAACATTATAGCTTTTCCTATCATTATTTTCCTATGCATTATTCATACAAGTATATTATACAGTATTTTTTTTCTTGGAGAGTAGAAAGGTGGAAAAGACTTATTATTTGAAGCACAACTATTGTACCAACACGTAATGCACACTTTTTGAACAGATTCCACTTTTACTTGCATGCTGAAGGCTCGTGAGCCTTTTGTATAATTTTATTTTATCATAAAAATATCAATAGTATAGCCTATGTGTATGTATATAATATATTATATAGGTACAATATACCACACTATGTTTCCAAAATACATAAACACACATACATTATTGCAGCAAATTGCCTCAAGCATTTTATATATAATATATTGTAATATAATCCACATTATGAGAATACGACTGCTTGATGAAGCAAAAATGTGCAATTGGAAGCTACTGGATTTAGTTACTTATAATTATGCACACTTAGGTGTATTATTTGACACAACTGGATGGAACAAAGAGTATTTACTTTTTTATTGAATGTCTTATACGTCATGGTTAATTGATATTAAGTAATATGCCTAATACATACCTATATAATTTAATTAAAACATTTTATCTTCCAACTTTTCATTTTTTCATTCTACAATAAATAATAAAAATAACACCATACCCATACAGTATTATGATTATAGTTTATAAATATAACATAAGAAAGAACAGTAAAAACAAATTAAAGCCTTTCACAGATTTTTTTTCTTAAAATGCCACTGTAAAATATTTAATTTAGTGATTCAAAACTATATATATTTTTTTTAAAAAAGTGGATTATTTCTGTAAACAACAGAAAAATAGCAGATAATAAGCAATTTTTGCATAATATACTTTTCAAATTAAAACTAAAAATAAATCTCACTATGACTCAATATTTTAATAATCTTTTATAAACTTACTAGGGCAAATTAAAAAGAAAGGAAAATGGGTAACCAGCAAGGGCCTTAACATATAGTGAAGAGATATGCCCTACAATTTAGTGAAAATCTTTTGCTAGCACAGCGATAGACACTGGTTTTGACACAATAGTATAGAGAGAGTATTTTCATCGCCTTTTCAGACTTTTTAGAAAGAATCTACAATCTTTATTATCTCTGTGCTAATAAGATTTTAATTAACTATAAAACATATCTTTACTAAGGCCTTTGCTGTTTTCTCTATCTTTCATCCTTTTTAATTTTCCAGTATCCAACCAGAATAGTTTATTTTTCTGAACTAGGGATATAATAATAAAATAGTATATATTTTATATATATATACATACATAAATATATATATAATTATATATAGTAATAATATAATAATAATAATAATAAAATCTTCTAATATGTTATTTGAACATGATTTTGCAACTTATAGAATTAATAAAATGACTATAAACAAATTGAACAATATAGGATTTATCATAGTTACTCTCAATTCTATTAAAGACCGAATAAAATAGTTGACAAAACTGAAGAAAAAAAACAAAAAAAATGAGAGTACTGTACATAATATGCTGCAAAAATGTTACAGAAGGAATTGTACTTAAAAACTATAAATCACATATCATAATTTACATTTTATATATGACACACAAATTAAAAATACCACATTTTGTACTTGCTGTGTATTGCATACAATAGGAGAGGAGCATATATATGGCACCAACTAGCAGAAACCTATTTGAGTCTTCCCCCTCCGCCCCCCCCCCCCCCTTTGTTAAGTCAAACTACAGAAAATTGTTGGTGCCCCAACTAGACACCGTATCAAAACTTAATGTATAATTGTAAACAAATAAATATACCCCAATAGTTTGCATTTTGACAGGTAGTTATAGTGTTCCAATTGTTCGTGTTTTTTCAGCTTATTTCTATGGGATATTAAATATTACTATCCACATTTACAGTCCCAATAAAGTGGAACATACTGTAAAATGTGTGGAATGTGAAACATTTGCAGTACTTTATAGCAAAATTACTATAACTAATATGGAGAGTAATATAAAAATGCTCTGAAAAATATAACTATATGAAAATAACAATATGGTACATAAACATTCTGTAACAAGAACATTTTATAATAATATATTGTATAAATATAATAAAAATAATAATATTGACTACATAGAGCCGTTATAAAAATAATACATAATTAAAAACAAATATAAATAAAATATCAGCAATGCAGATCTGTGTCATGAGTGGATGCATATAATAATAGAAACAAATAATACACATAAATTAAACCTACAATAAGCCTATAATAAAATGCACATTATCTCACTTTTGTAATAGAACTATGAGTATTGTAACAAATAAATCACATAATTTCATTGATTAAAAAAAAAAACAAAAAACAAAAAAACAAAAAAAACAAAAAAAAACAGTAACAGTTAAATTTTCTGCTCTTCAATATAATAAATGCAGTAGTTTAATGGCTTTTTTTTTTCTTTTTTTTTTACCTGTATACTGAAGAAGCTCATGCACCATTAATAAGTATGATTTTGTTATGGCTTAAAATATGAGAGAGTAGGAATTAAGGTTTATTGTGCTCAACAGTTTGTTATAAAAACATTAGGTATAATACCAAAGTCGATGATCAACTTTTAATCTAAAAAAATATAATTGTGTACTGAAGTGACCAGCTTGGGAAGTTATTATTATTGCTAGTTTTGATGCTTATGAATTATGCAAACTAATCCATATACATAAAAAAAAAGTTATTAAAATGTATACTTTTGATAACAATATATATATAAAAAAAAACTAAAATAATGTCATTATGAAAAATGTATGACATTATGTAAAATAAATCAAATCTGTAGTTCTGTTCCAGAATTTTTTCAAAACTCATCATGGAAACTTTTTGCTGCATTAACCATTTTACTACCAAGAAATAAATCAACCTTGTTCAAAATTTCTGCTAAAGATAAATTTCCATCTTTATCTGTATCTGAGAGAACCACGAGAGTTTCTGCTTCATCCCTTGCATGGCGTGGATTTCTTGGGTCAATATACATCTGAAATTCAGAGAAATTGATTGTATGATTTAGTATTTTATTTTTTATTTATTTTTTTTTTTTTAATATTTAATATATGTAATCTATGCTTTTATTAGAAATGAATGGATAATTTATTATTAGTATCTTAAAAAAAAAATAATAATAAAAACTTTATCCAAGAATATTAAAAAAAAAAAAAAAAAAAAAAAAATGAAAGGGACAGTTTGAGTCCTGATACTCTTACATCTCACCCAAACACTAATATTAATAAATCAAGGAAATGTAATGTTAAAGCTATTATTGTTGTTATTATCATCATTGCTTGCATGCATTACAAATGAGAAGTAATAAAATTGCACACCAGCAACTCTTTCCGATCCGCTCTGCCATCTCCATTTCTGTCAATGATCTCCTTGAATTCTCTACGCCTCTCAGCTTCACCCTGGTTTAGTTCTTCTCCTTCACGCTCTGCATCACCATCAGATCGCAGGCTTGCAAATTCTGTCTCTGTCAAAGTCTCATCACCATCTCGATCTACATGGAATCAAATTATTTTTGCTTTCAATATAACAAAGCGATTGTCATTTCAATCACTAACTAAATTAACGTACAATATAAAATAAATATACCATAAAAAATATATATTTTGATTTACAGTCTATAAGATATCAATGGGAACAGTTAAACAGTCAAGGCACAAAGCACATATTAACTGATACAAATATAATCAAATAGCACATAGATCGATTTGAAAAATTGTGGAGTCTGAAATTGAGTTGTTAATATAGAGGGATGCCTTGTATGAGAGATGCTTCTCATGCATCAAGGCATCCCTGTCAATTAACAGTTCAATTCCCAATTTTTAAAATCTGTTATTCTATCATCTTTTTATCAATCAGTTATCACAAAGTCAATTTTTTCCTTCACTATCAAAGCAAGATATTATGTAAAAAAAAAAATTGCACTTCATGAAATTTTTTAATTAGGAATAATAATACAATATGGGATTAAGGGAGTAGGGGACCAAAGTCGGCCATTACACTCAAACTTTTCTTGTCAAAAAAAAAAAAAAAAAAAAAAAAAAAAAAAAAAAAAAAAAAAAAAAAAAACTGAACTTTTGCACAATGATACTTCAGCTTGAGACAATTTCAAATATATAAAAATTTTAGTTTTTTTTTTCTTTTTTTTTGGGGGGGGGGGGGGGTCACTGCAAATTAATTTTATATGATCTTTTTGAAATTTTAAGCCCATAAGGCCCAATGTTAATTACAATAATTTTTTTCTTTTTTTCGGGACAGTCACACATCATGAAATTTTTATCTCGGCTAGGTGTGACCCTTAGCTACACAACGACACCAAATTTAGACCCAAACACTTCTAGTTTTTGAGATATAAGGTCGGTACCCTACTCCCTTAAGGCAGTAAAGTAACCAACTTGGAGCGGAAATTGTCAAAAGAGGAACTTTATTTTCTCAATAAGGCTTTTCTCTGTTATTTGTATCAAACAAAATAAAGACTTTAATTTTCTACTAAAATTTAATGAATGAATAAAAAAAATAATAAATAAAAAAAAAAAAAAAAAAAAAAAGGAAGAAGTGTTAATACTATAAGTGTTGTTCGTAAACCCTGTTTTCTTGCACCAAATAATGCACATTCCGTTTGAATAAAAATAGTTGTTCATCATTTTAGAAGCAGAAAACAGGGTTTATGACATCTTTACTTCATGTTATATTTCCCAACCATTCAGTTTGTGAGATATCAGCCGGTCAACTACTCCCTTAACTGCAAGCTCTAGGCTATAGGCTTAAACTTACCAAACTTATCAATCAATTCTTCAACTAGAGTAACAATGGTTGCATGGCTAGATTCTGGGTGCCTGAAGGCCAAAAATTCATCCAAATTGAGGTTATCTGGATCACTGCGAGCAGCTTCAGACCAAGCTGCTCGGTCACGCATGATGGCTTCTGCACAAAATACCAATACAACATTTTCAGCAATTCAAAATAGATTATAATTCCAAAAGTTGGTTAATTGTTCCACACTAACCTTTCATTGAACGTACAAGACCTTTGTGTCTCTTGTCATGGTTCTTAACATAGCTTTCATTAATGCCTTTTCTTTGTAGAAAAAAGTGATGATACTCTTGCCATGAAACCAGCCCTAAAAGAACGCATTTTTTTTAAAGTGCAATTTAAAATCTCAAACTATAGAAATGCTTTTTGCTTTTTGGTAGTAGTGTACAGATTCTACCAGAAGATTCTGAATTTCCAGCGTTTATATGGGAAAAACAAATTAACATATGGGAGTGGGTGATTTCTCTCCCACCCAAACTTCAATATGTTTGACAAAAGAGATGAAATCTTTGTCACAGGCATTCCAATTTTTTTTATAGAGGCCAATGAAACTGTGGTTTTCTTTCTCTTTGTTTACCTGAATGTTGCATGCATGCCGGAGGATTTTTTTTTTTTTTTTTTTTTTTTTTTTGTGGCAAAAAGTAGGCGTAACTATGTTTTTGAACACATAATATGAACATTTTTTAATAGTAATGCATTGCTCAATTTATCCTATCAAATTGTTGTATCAAAACAGAAATAAAATAGTACTTACATTAACAGAGGTTATTGGTTTAAAAAATTCTTAAAAAATTTCTTTGACTGAAAACACGTAAAAGTATGTCAAGTATTTCTCACTAAAGTTTCTCCGGAATCTATAGAGTAGTTTTCTCACATATCGCAAAAAAAAAAAAAAAAAAAAAAAAAAAAAAAAAAAAAAGTGTTTTTCATCATAAGTGTAATGTTAATGTAAGGGGCTCCCCCCACCCCCACCCCCTGCATGCTATACCAATAAGCTCCAAATTTCACTTCAAAGAATTTAGTTCTTCAGCTTGAGAAACACGCATTTATTTATGATAGTTATCAAAATAACTGACAAAATCGTTCATACTATGTATGCTATATTCATTTTCTAAAAAATTCCAGATTTATTTTCTTTGAGTCCTGTATGTTTAGTGTATACCATTGAAAATAAATATAACTTTTAGGCACCAAACAGCCTGCCTAGACGTTTCCACGGTTTCTCTATAGGCTGTCATGGCGAATGCTGGGCTGTGTACTTAGGCCGTGGCCAGCCCTTGTGTGCTTTTCCATTAATTGGAAAGTCCTTACCTGTCGATAAGACTATGTCTTGACTGGGACTGGGATTGGTGTAGCACGATAACAATATGGCAAGCAAAAAATAAAAAATATATATACCTATATCGATGTTGGGATGCAGAAATGCGACCGATGAGAAATATCATGAGTAAAAACCTCATGATTTTTCTCATCGGTCGCATTTCTGCATTCCAACATCGATATATTATATAATAATAGTAATAATAATAATAAAAACATACAAACATGCTTAATACAGGTTTGTCCCGGAAAAAAAAAACGGGGTGTCTAGCCAGCCTACACATGGACTGCTGTGACAAAGATGCTCCTCTTTTCTTTATGTTTGTGGTAGGAGAGAAGCCAACCCGGCCACCACCTACTCTCCTATGTTTTATATGATTTTCCCATATTCCTATAAAACGCTGCAATTTCAAAATCTTTTAATTGATAGTATCACTTCTGCAGCTTCTGATAGTGCAGCTGCTGAAATACTACTGTGAAATATTTAGCATTTAATTTTTGTTACAAATCACTTATTAAATAATAATAATACCTAATAATAAGAAAATACACATCAAATAAAATTGCTACTCGGAAATCTGTGTCACTGCGTACTGTGTGCATATAATAGATAATGTACTGTACTGTACTGACTGTAATGTCAATACACTATTATGGCTGTAAGCTGCAACCTCTAGTTAAACCTTAGTTATCTTTTTTTAATTGTTGCAAAAATCAAAATAACAACTTAACTACGGTTTAACTAGTTAGTTAGCGTCGCAGCTTATGGGGGTTAGTATTGTTCATAAACCCTGTTTCCTTGCACCAAAAATGCACATTCCATTTGAATAACCAAAGTTGATTGTCATTTTAGTAGCAGAGAACAGCATTTACGAACAGCATTACTACGTGGAATTGTGACTTTGTACTTTTTTTTTCTTTCTTTCTAATACTTTACAGTAAATTAGGTTACTGAAATGATATGTGCGTATTAACTTAATTGTTATTGTACAAGAATATAGATCTACATATCCCCTAACCACTCAAGTTATGCAACTTCTGTCGCACAGGCTCCTCCTACGATTTCTTTTTAACCCCCCCCCCCCCCCCCAACCTCAAAACCACCCTCATTATGGCATGGTTACTCTAACAAAGATAGGAAATAAGGGTGCATCACAGAAACCACCATGCCATGCCGTGACCAGGCATGCTGCAAGATGCAGTTTTTGGAAGGGAGGATTACAGGAGATGAGCCTATTATTGACAGAAATTGCTGAACTTGAGTACAGTATTATATATACAAAATACCTAAAAGGAATGAAGAAATTAGGTTTATATTTACCATTTTTTGGATCCTGATCCACAAGGGAAAACAATACAAAATTGTCCTTCATTGCTTGATTTATATGTTGTTGAATTTTTGAGTTGATCCACGTGACAAGTTCATGTAGACTGAGAAGGTTGTCACTGTTAGTATCAGCTCTATAGAACAGGAGTCAAGTTAATTATTAGGTCACAGAGGATAATGCAATATAAAAAATAGATTATAGGTTTTCTTACTTTTTAAATATATCTTCGATTAGTTTTTCTGGTTCTGCTGTGTTAACTTCTTCATCGCCAAAAACTAATTCTTTGTGATATTCTTTGTTGAGGTCTCCGTCTCTTTCTAATTTTACCGCATCTAAATGTTCTTTGTTTGAATTAATCTGAGCTTGAAGCACGTCATTTAGTTTCATATGAATTCTAGTATTATAGCTAGATTTTAAAGGAATATGCAACGTCCATACCAAAAGAAATAGTCCAAGATATAAAACTAATGGCAATGTAACAGAATAATAATCATGTAATGAAAACGCTTTATCAATTTGCTTTGCTATTTTCACAATCAAACGAAATAAAAACATATCTCACAACGGGACGAATATCTATAGGTTGTGTAGAAAACTGTTACGCTCATTAAGAAGAAAGAGAAAGCTCAAAAGCTGTGTCTTTGTGTAAATTTTTTGTAGTATGTAGTATACCTCGGTGCTTCCTCAACACACCCCAAAAGTTTATATATGTAGTTACAATAAAAGCCTAAAATGCTTAATGGAGCACATTATCTCCAATATTAGCGATCTTCACTTTACATACACTAATTTAATAAATTAAATGACAGCTCATTTATTCAGTATTGTTTTGAAAAAACGGCAGGAATCTTGGAAATGTAAACAAATATAATAATATAAAACTCCATATGACTAAAACTAAAATTTAACCGCCACGCCCCCTTAATTCAGAGATTCCTGCTTCTTGCACATGCGTGACGCGCGTGTATGTTTTTTATACTTATATGTTCACTATTGTCCATGCACTAAAATAAGCGCTAAGTGCGCTTAGCGAAATAACTTAGTATTTATTTGTAACAAAATTTTGAAACTTGTCAATTTAATTTTTGTTCTCTCGATCGGCATATTATTTTTACTACTTTTTTTTTTTTTTTTTTTTTTTTTACTTTTTCATATACACGAATTTAGAAAAAAATTATACTCGGAAATGAATTGCAGCATGTAAAATGCAGCAGCATATAAACAAAAATATAAAAACCCTTTATTATTATTATTATTATTTTAGTTATATTTATATGGGACTTGAGAAAAAATATATCCGAATAACCTTGCACCCTGATGGAACCGATGCACGTATGCATGATGCGAGCAATCTCAAAGGTATACTGAAAGCGAAATTTAAATTTAGAAAATTAAGGCGAGGAAAAAATAATATATTATGAACAAAATATACGCAATATGATTATTGAGATATATACGTACACCTAATGCGATATACATTGAACAAAAAAATGAATAGTTTAATATATACGTATTTTAGGTATTATAATACCTATATAATAAATACCTTAAGGTATTTATACGTAATACGTATATATTAAATAAACTATTCATTTATTTGCGATATGATCAACAAATATATATCGCATTAGGTAATAGGTGTACATCTCAATAATCATATTGCGTATATTGTGCATAATAATTATAATATATATTATTTTTTCCTTCGCCTTAATTTTCTAAATTTAAATTTCGCTTTCAGTATACCTTTGAGATTGCTCGCTGCATACGTACATCGGTTATTCCATCAGGGTGCAAAGTAATTCGGATATCTCTTTTCTCAAGTCCCATAAATGTAACTAAAAAATAATAATAATAAAGGGTTTTTGTTTTTGTTTATATATACTGCTGCATTTTAGGTGCTGACGATATAATGAGTCTCTCCGTTTGTCCCCAGAATAAAATAGAGGAATTATCAAATATCTCTAAAAATAATATTACAAAAATGTATATATATGACAAATATTTATCATTTAAATTTAAAATGATAAATATTTAAGTCATATATACATACATTTTTGTAATATTATTTTTAGGAATATTTGATAATTCCTATTTTATCTGGGGTGACAAACGGAGAGACTCAATATCAAAATGGAAGCCGGGGGACTACGTATTATCAATAAAATATATAACCATGGTATATGGTATTATTGGTATTGGTATATATTGCAATATATTATTTATATATATATATATATATATATATATATATATATATATATATATATATATATATATATATAAAATATAATATAATATATAATAATCAAATATAAATATATGCGAGCAAAAGTTAATTTCCCTGCGTAAAAACGAAATAAAATTTAATTGTTTACCATTAATTTATTAACGCTTAAGAATTTTATACTAGTTGCACGTGCTTGAAATAAATTAGCTTATCATAATACAAATATGTGTTATGCGAGTATACAAGTTATGTGTCCAAAAATTAAAGGCATAATCTCCTCTATCACATAATCAATCGTCAGACTTAACGTTTAAGCCGCGGTTCTGGCCGGAGTGCCCCCGATAAGAAATTGCAGCCGGAGCTGCGGTAAAAGAAATCCGTCAGATAGCTCAAAGGGGAATAAAAAATGTAATGAAATAAAAAAGACAGAGAGAAAAACAGCAAAAATTTGTTCTATAATGATATTCATAGTTCTAGATAAAAATAAATAAATTTAATATTAAACAATTATTCTTATCTAATTGAAAAAACTCTAAGCAAGAGTCAGAACTTGCGAAGCTATTATTAGTTTACAGAGGCTATTTATACTGAATTCAGAGTAATATAAAATATAGGATGCATAATTCTGATAGTAAAAGAAGTTAGCCGCAGTGGAGTGCCAATAAAAATGGAAAAACAAAACCAGAAAAGGGCCCTCTAAAACTTCGCATACTTTGCACATAATTTTACAAGATTTGGCTGCACTTATATATAGGGAGGTTTCATTCATGTTAAAGTCGACGCCATAAGTGAGTACTAAATAGCATTGGCCGGTATAGGAAAATGGTACATTTTGCCAGTTTAAAAATACTTCGCAAGTTTTTTGAGAGCCTATTGATGCTGTTAACAGGTTAAATTAGTACCTCAAGTATGCAAGAAAAATAATAATGACCAAAAAAATATAGCTAATTTTCCAAAGAAAATAGCCAAAAACTAGGTTCGTCCTATGCTGAGCGATGTTACTCATTCGTTCTGAGACTTTATCTCCCGTTTAAAATAAAATGTTATTAAATTTAAAATACTATATAATAAAATAATTCATAAATGTGTTCCTTAAACAATTAAGCGTAAACTCAGGAAAATCTTGGATAGGTAATCGCATTTTCTTTAGCATTCGGCCGAGTTGTATATAGGATGTTTGCGGATGACGTCATATTTAAAATGCGCTTGGAGGCCATACTGGAGTAGTGAACAACATTGCGGAGCATAGGACAAACCTCGTTTTATGAAAACTTCTTTGGGAAATCTGTTAATTTTTTGTTATTGTTATTTTTCTCACATACTTTAGATACTAATTCAACATATTTACAGCATCGATGCTCTCAAAAATATTGCATATAGGGCTGTAAGCTGCAACCTCTAGTTAAACCTTAGTTATCTTTTTTTCATTGTTGCAACAATCAAAATAACAACTTAACTACGGTTTAACTAGTTAGTTAGCGTCGCAGCTTACGGGGGTTAGTGTTTTTAAACTGGCAAAATTAGTTATTTTCCTATGCCACCCATGTTATTGAGTGATCCAACATGGCGTCAACTTTAACATGAATGCATACACCCTATAGATTTTACCCGCACAAAATATTTTTAAAGACGGCCAGATATGACTAAAACTCATAGAGGCAGTAAAATATGATTTACTGCACAGTAATATTTAACAACTCCAAAGATGCCAAAAAAAAAAAAAAAAAAAGTATGCAAAATTCTGAATAACGAATTTCACAAGTTGTAAGCACATTTTATAGTCAATAATTTCCTTCTCCCTGCTTATCCCATAGTCGAGCATTCAAAAGTTTTTTCCCGATTGTGACATGCGCCTTTGCCCATTAAGCTAGGAGTCCTTTACTTTTTTCTGCACCGCAAATGCACTTTTCCTACACTGTTGTACAGTACAGTTTACTATTATTATTAATTACATCAAGAATACAGTATGACGAAAGAAATTAATAATTACACCACAGAGAATTGTTCTATCTTCTAACGCTTTGTTAAAGTTTGCATTTAATAAACTCTACCATTTTTTTTCCCGCACTCCAAACAAGAACAAGAAAGAAGATTAGTTTTGATGTCGAGATTTTAGTTGACATGACATACACATGGCATCTCCTCAATTGACCGATAAACTTTTATGTGTTAACAATAACAACTATAACAAAACAAACAATATAATAGGAAAGACAAAATACGTGTAGCATTATATTATGTACTATATTTCTTTTAAAAATTATTTAATAAAATCCTTACTATTTGGGTCAGAAAACACATACAAACCATGATATTTTGAGTGTATAAATTCCCAAAATTTTCTTGCGATGGACATGGCCCCCCGCATCCCCTTAGCCGTGCGGTGAGCGCTCCAGTATACGATAAATTCTATACTCTAAGCCCTTTTTTATACATAAAGTGTAAAAACATGAGACCATCCCACCCGTGGTAAATATGGGCTACTTTCAGACGCAATAATGATTGAACCTTTTGATCGAACATACGATTGTATATATTTTTGACTATATCATTTGTAATAGCTTGTGTTGTTTTTATGCAATAACCTGGACTGATGCATATTTTTTATTATATGTTTAAGATGAAAGAAATGAATAAAGAATTTTGAACAGAGAGAAAAAAAAAAAAAAAAAACTTCGAAGGTTTCGATCAGTAAAATCATATAATTTTTTATATGCGACTTAAACTCTGTGTGTGTGTGTGTGTGTGTGTGTGTGTGTGTGTGTGTGTGTGTGTGTGTGTGTGTGTACTATATATATATATACTGTGTATATATATATATATATATATATATATATATATAAATATATATATATATATATATATATATATATATATATATATATATATATATATATATATATATATATATATATATATATATATATATATATATATATATATATATATATATTATATGTAATATATTATATAATATTATACACAACCCCTAATGCCAGCATGCATACCTTAGAAGGGAACACAATTGGGAGTACTTTTACTTTTATACAAGGTGACACTTTGTTTCAGGGGCAGTCAGCGACACCAAAAATTTTCATTTGAAAAAAATTAATTCTGACAATACACTGTATACACACACATGCATTGAAATGTTTTGCCCGATTTCCCGGGGTGTCTTATCAGGCGTACATTAGTAAAAAGTACGTTTATGTAGTAATTTTTGTCACGCGCACAAAATTAACCCATGTATAGTTTCATTTGTCAATGACAGATTTTTTCAACACGCTGATTTGTGCCTTCAATTTTTTAAAATAATAACAAAAATTCTTATGATTTTCAATTTTTTTTTATTGAATATTAGACTATTGTTATTTTTGTAACGTCTTTATATTGGAATGATATATTATGTACGTACATACATACTAGCTCATATAAATTTACATTTTTTTGCCTGCTCCAAAACTACAAATATACGTAGACTGTTGTATGGTATCATAATGTTATTTCAATGCCAAAAGTACAAAAATATGGATATATATTTATACAGGGTGTCAATAGAGTCTTTATTTCTAATTGCAAATTTTAATTCAAAAAGGTGTTTCAAAATGTACATAATTTTTATAGATCAAATTAAAACTTTCTTCTTCTTCTTTTTTTTTTTTTTTTAGTGGAATATATATATATAATATATATTATAACGTTTTTGGCACTTTTACTAGCTCCTACAATTACGACTTCATTTCAGTATTTTTTTTATAAAAATTGTTTTCATAAGTTCAAAATCTTAAGTTTTTTTTTTTTTTTTTTTGGAAAAAGAAACTTTATTTTTAAATTTCCTCCACATACAAACTATAGTTGATAGAGCTATCACCTAGAACTATCACCACAGGTTGATCAGCAATGCCGGCGTGGTGCGCGCTGCTGCAGCTCAGCTCGACCACGTTGCATTCCAGCGTCCTGAAAACACTATTTTTCACACAGTCTCATAAGAAGTAATCGGGGGGCATTAAATCAAGGGACCAGGGAACTTATAGATTATTGGTCCGCAATCCAATTCGGTTGTGCAAAAAAGTTATATAAAGTGCAAAGATGAGTTATGGGGCAGTTTTCTCTAAACCGTTGCACAGCGTGGACGAAAAATTTGCGCTCTTTAGTCACCTGACATGATGACCCAGGATTTCTTCAATAGAGGCTGTGTGAAGAATAAGATTTGTAAGTTACTGGTGCGCAACTTGGTCCAGTCGAAGTAGCACGTTACTGCCCGGCCATCCAATCCATCACGCCGGCATTACTGTGCAACGTGGGGAGAGAGCTCGAGTTGCACTTGGGCATTTGCTGTACTACCACAACGGTGCCTATGTGGAGAAACCTTCAGGAAATTTGAAAATAAACCTTCTTTAAAAAAATTGTACTCATGAAAACAATTTTAATATACTGAAATGAAGCCGTAGGAGAAAAAGCGCCGAAAGTGTATTATTTACTTCTTGTGGTAAAACCATTTTTTTTATGTTAACTTTTTTTTTTTTTTTTTTTTTTAATACAGGATAATTTGATCTATGAAAAGTGAAAAGAGAGCATTTTGAAAATCCTAAGGGTTTATTTGCAATTAGAAACGCTGAAGACTTTAAAGACACCCTGTATATTATTTAGCATGAGAGGTTTTTTTTCTTCTCCTTTCTTTTTACCACTAAAAAAAATTTAACATTATATATTACAATATTTTGATTATATTTTATCACTATACTTTCTATTTATATTTTTTTATCTATTTGATTCCAGAGATTTTTCTGATGGTATAGTATATTAATTAAATTACATTTAATTAAAGAGTAAAAACAATTATTATTATTAAAAATCTACAATTTATCTTTAAAATGAATGCCATTTAATCGTCAACCACGCCTTTAGATCATACGTCAACGTCACCTTTAGACTTTCATGATGTATGGGATCATCTTTTCAATTAGAATTAAGTGTTTTATGGCTCTCTGTAAGAGGCAGGAGGTAGATTCCCTGGGTGTTTAATTTCATTACTTATATACACATAAATGAACTCAAACTTAGCAAATTGCAAAAAATTTGTCGTCTTTTTGTATTTTTCTTTCCTTTGTAATTGATATTTTATTAATTTTTATATTTATCATGCCCTACTGGATTAAGATTGAGGTGCATGTTGCTATACTGATACTATATGTACTCATTTGCATAAAGATACGTCATGAGTGCGGCGTGACTCAAAATAGTAATGAACTGTTAAACGTGTTCCAGTAAGGTTACTTCCATGTATGGCATTATCATGCGAACTGAAAAACAAAGGCCAATACAAGGTATTATTTGCAGTATTTTAAAAGCCCATATTACTGTAAAAATAAGATACAACCACAAAAATATCAGCGGTGCATTATATCAACATAGTGCTATAAAGAAAGTAAAAAGTGAAAATGATATAAAACTCCTCCCAATAAAACTGCTTTGTTCATCCATGCTATACATAGTATGCAATTACGTATCACTTTTTTTAAAGAGGTGCAATAATATGCTGGTTTTATTCATTTTTTTTCTATTTTTTATCATCTAGATATATAATATATCATATCAATTAGGTACAATCAAGTAAAAAGTGTTTGGTTGAGTATTTACATAATTGTCCTTTAACACGACGTTGTCTGTATCTCTCTACAACAAGGAGATTCTGATGTCAAGAGCATGCATATAAGGTTTTAATCAAACTAAGATGGTTTTACAGATTAAAAATGTGTGCGGTCAATATAATTTAAAAATAATAATAAAGCTATGCTGGAATAAATTAAGCTAAATGCGTAAAAATCTGGTGAACTCAGGAACTCATGGATTACATCGAAGTTTAATAAGAATCAGTTGATAATAATGCACATGAATGCTTTAATTAAAAATAATAATAAATAAAACAAAATAATATAACACAATAATTTAAAATCTTTATTAAATTACTTCCCTCCCAAATTAACTTATTTTTGAAATATTATCGTTACAAAAGAGCTTGTGATGATTAGTGTAGAAATAATCTCATTGGTTAATATTATTTTATATTAATTACTACTAAAAAAAAATACAAAATTGGTTGACAAAAGGTATATTTGGGTGGGCGGTTGATTAAAGAGCGCGTGCGCTGCGAGGCCCCACCAAGAATACAAGTGGCTTCTCAGGGGGCATGGAGATGACAGGCGTGCTATAGTCGCTTCCAGTGACACCGGCAACCAAGTTGGCATGACACCAAGTGCGAGCAGCTAATCAAACGTCAACTATCGAGGGACTTTCGAAAATCTAAGGTGTTCACCTACTGTCCATCCAACTATCTGATACATGTAATCTCAAAAAATAATAATAATAATAATAAAGAAAGAAAGAAGGAAAGAAAAAAGTGATACAATGTAAGTCAAAGTTTTCTATTCTTATATTTACATAACATCATAGTGTTACATACATTATCCCTGTAGAGGAGAGCATTATTACACACATTTTATTGTTTTAAACACATCGTAACAAATTACAATTAATTACTTAAATACCCGCATAATTTTCATTTACGCACGTGCAGTAAAACTTTTATTTTTATATTATTAATGCGTAGTGCACTATAGGCGTGGTAAAATATTTTTGTGAACTTTTCAAAAATTAAAATACACATAAAATTAATTTTTAAGGCTGCTTAATGTTTGATATTTCTATTTTTATTTTGATATAATAAAAAACCATATATTAATGATAGTTCGAGGGTCAAAATTTTCACAAAAATAGTAACTTGCTTGTATAATTGTTATTTATTTTATTACTTTTTATTGAAATGCATATTAACTTTACATTAAAAAAATTAAGAAATCAAAAATAAATTACTGATCAAAAGATTACACAGTAATATAAGATCTTGTTAAATTTAATACACAACATTAAGTAAAAGTAATAATTAAAATTAATAAATGTAAAGTTTCATCGCAGACTTATATATATATATGGCAATGGGAATGACCAAAAATAATTCAAACACACGATTTCAATGGAGTTGCTTTATTATCAGTTAATATTTTTATAGTTATATCGTTTCAATTTTCAATACCTTTTCATGGTTGTCGTCTATGGTATATGTATGTACACACAGTGACACCATTGACTTTTACTTAATTGTTATTTCTCATTTCTCATCTAATTTCTGATTCAATTCTGATGAATCATTCAATTTTAACTTTATACTATTCAAAATATTTTGGGTTACTTAATTACTTTTTTTTTTAATTAACACAAATAAATATATCAAACCAAGGCAAAAAGCCTTTCGGTTAGTTCACGCACACAAAAAAGAATAATTTGTCGTTTTCACAATCTAATTACATTAATATTTTGATTTTTAAAAAAATAATTTTAAAGTACATAATCCACCAATTGACAAAAAAAAAATGAAAAAATAAAATAAACAAAAAACTATAAAGAGAAAAAGAACAGCAATAACCTTTTATACTATTCTAATGCAAATTCAAATTATTCACTTTTTTTTATATAATAATAAAAATATAGGAATATATTTTTGGTAGCCATATAATTAAATCAAAATTCTTTATTATGTATCTAAAAAAAAAATATTTTCCTTTTTTAATTTTAAAGTCTCCTTCCCTTACTTTTCTTTTTGTGTTTTACTTTTCTCATGTACGTTTGCCAGTACCCTCCAAATATTCTTAATGATACGGCAGTTCTTAAATATGTTCTTAATATTTACATTTTTAAAATTTATTATATGTAATAATTATATATAATATATTAATATATATATATATATTGTAATATATTTATTATATAGCTGAGAATGAATTTTTGAGATAATATTTTATTTATTTATTCCAGAAGATGCTTTGATGTGAATTTGTGTGAGACTTCCAACATAACATTATTATGGTTATTGATTTGGAGTTATTTTTTCAATAGCTTGAAAAATGTTAAAAATCTAATTTGCTTTTCCTTTTAAAATTGATATCTTTTTGCAAAGGAATGGGAAAATACGTTATAAAAGATCAAACCACTGATTTTTTTTAATAATATCAACAATGTTAAAAAATATATTATTATTTTATACATAATATCTAATAATATCTAAACATATAGTCGATCGAAATTCCTATTTAAAGAAAAATAAATTATGCTCACAATGATCCAATGATAGAGTGAGGAATCGGGTAATTCCAATTATAATTAGACAAGGGTAGGACCTAATTATAATATGAATAAAATTGAAAAGAGTGGCACATTACCGGCTGAATGCTGGTTCAATACCTGGAATGGTGGCGCAATGCTGGCATATCAATATTCGTTACCAGCATTCGGCAATCAATCAATCAATCTTTTTTTTTTTTTTTTTTTTTTTTTTGCAAATATATCAGTTTTACTGTTGTTAAAGTACATACTAAGCAATTTTACGCGTACTATTTGTGTGTCGGACGAGGCGCAGTGCGATAAGACATTTGAATATCAACATCAACATATTATGATGATCTTGGATTGAGACACGACAATAACTCAGTTTGTTATAATATACGATTACAGTTATAGTCTTAATAATGAGTTTTAAATATTCAGAGAAAACGTAGAACAAGCTCGATTTCTATGATTATAAAACTTGCAGCAAATTTAAAATTTATTCCCATATTTTTTGCTTAATTTTAAGACTATATATTAAGTAAGCTAAACTATATGACAAAGTTTAATAGCTTATAGGCAAAGTCTGGGCAAAGCATAAAAGATATGCATAGAAACGTGCACAGTATATTATATATTTATATATATATATATATATATATATATATATATATATATATATATATATATATATATATATATATATATATATATATATATATTATATAAACAAATTAAAAACAACAACCATGAAATAAATTATTACATTTAAAATTCAGCGCAGATGATAACCTTTCCATCATATACATACAAAAAGTGGTATATAAAAGAAAAGTGAATGGCATTTCTCACGATATGCTCTCTCGGGTCTTTTGAATCTGATATTGCTGGTAGATGTATCAGCAATACATACATACATACATACATACATACATACATAGATTTTTGAAATACGTTTGTGATTGTTTTGATCTAAATATATTTATGTCATAAAAGTTGCACAACTTTAACAAAAGTATAATTTCATAAACATGATTCGATCATTTGATTAAAAATATTGAAGTTTTGCTTAGTGACGTACAAAAGATTGTGATAATATACTGTATTTTACCATTCAAACACTGTCGCTAAATTTGCAATGTTATTTTTATATAGGAATGCGCTGGACTTATATGGTATATTATCACAATCGTGTGTACAGCAGAATATTTCAATTAAAGTTCAATTTATTTATTTGATTTTTAAAGCAACAAGTTACAGTATAATCAACATATCCTTGCCAAATATTATGTATTTCAAGAGAGAGAGAGAGAGAGAGAGAGAGAGAGAGAGAGAGAGAGAGAATGTTTTAAGGTCTAAAAGGGATTTTTATTCAAAAAGTACAAAATTATTGATTTTTGTATTATTATTTATTTAAGAAACCAGCATAATTAGAAAGTAATTTTATCAATAGTGTTGTTCGTAAACCCTGTTTTCCTGCAACAAAAAATGCGCATTACATTAGAATATAACCGTAGGTGATCGTCATTTTAGGAGCAGAAAACAGGGTTTACGAACAGCATTATTGAGATGGATAAAACAAAAGCACTGAACAATAAAATTTGCAAATTCAAATTCAAAACTACTTTTGAATTTATCATTTAAAAAAGGTTATACTGGTAATATTACACTGAAACTGCTATATATATGATACTATATAATTATTGCGTAAAATAATGACTCATCATGGTAATTTTATTTATGGGAAACCGGAAGACTTTTGGATGATTTATGAACAATTAATTGCATATAATTAGTGAGGACTTGTTCTTGCCATATATATATATATATATATATATATATATATATATATATATCAGTGGCGTGCGGTGCCTATTTTTAGAATTCAAATGATTATAGCGCCGAATTTTATCAATAGATTTTTTAGACATTTTGGAATTTCATAGTCAGAAAGTCAAAATTATGAAAACTATTTTTTAATTTTTTTTATTTTGAAGTTAAAGGTCCCAAAGGGCCCCTTAAACAGAAAAATTGAGGTAATTTTTTACTCTTCTGATCACAAAGGACACTGAAAATTAAGAAATCGAATAACAACTAAATTTCAGGATAAAAGAGTTTTAAATTAAGCCCAGAATTACAAAATTGGTCCAGTTTTGTTATGTGGGTCTAATTAGGGACACTTCAAAGTCAAAACATTTTAAAAATGAAACAAAAATTAAAAATTCAGTTAGAAAAACAAAAACTTTAGATTTTGTATTTTTTGGAGTACCAATTTCAAAAATCACATTTTGGACTTCCAAAATCTCCTCAATAGGGCCCAAACGGGTCCCATTTTTTTAAAAAAGCAATATATTGAAATTTTAACTTCAGCAATCGATTTGTAAGGGCCAAAAACATAGGAATCAATATAATACACACCAAAATCGTAACATCCCTAGTTTTTTTATTTTTATGATTCATTGGGACTCATGCAATATTGCATGAGTCCCAATGGGCCCCAAAAATAAAAAAACTAGGGATGTTCCTATTTTGGTGTGTATTATATTGATTCCTATGTTTTTGGCCCTTACAAATCGATTGCTGTAGTTAAAATTTCAATATATTGCTTTTTGAAAAAAATGGGACCTGTTTGGGCCCTATTGAGGAGATTTTGGAAGTCCAAAATGTGATTTTTGAAATTGGTACTCCAAAAAATACAAAATCTAAAGTTTTTGTTTTTCTAACTGAATTTTTAATTTTTGTTTCATTTTTAAAATGTTTTGACTTTGAAGTGTCCCTAATTAGACCCACATAACAAAACTGGACCAATTTTGTAATTCTGGGCTTAATTTAAAACTCTTTTATCCTGAAATTTAGTTGTTATTCGATTTCTTAATTTTCAGTGTCCTTTGTGATCAGAAGAGTAAAAAATTACCTCAATTTTTCTGTTTAAGGGGCCCTTTGGGACCTTTAACTTCAAAATAAAAAAAATTAAAAAATAGTTTTCATAATTTTGACTTTCTGACTATGAAATTCCAAAATGTCTAAAAAATCTATTGATAAAATTCGGCGCTATAATCATTTGAATTCTAAAAATAGGCACCGCACGCCACTGATATATATATATATATATATATATATATATATATATATATATATATATATATATATATATATATATATATTAATTTATAAACATAACAACGTGGACTTAAATCTTGTTAATCAGGTTCTCGTGAAAAGCACATTTGTGTACGCAGTACGTGCAACTATTATACGTACCACTATAGCATGCAGTAATGTAATTTTTTTATCTTTTTTTTCCATAATTTTTGCAAAAACGGCTCTCAAGTTTCGAATTTTGTACCTAATTTGCTTTCAACTAAGAAGAAAATATCAAAGAAAAATCAATAGAGCTCATAAAATCCATATAAAATATTATTGAAATGAGAGAAAGATAAAATTTAAAGTATGATATTTTAGGCATTATATGTGATTCTGGGACGTGATGCTGAATTTTAATAATGTTTTATCGTTTATATAATTACAAAAATTCAAATGTTTAGTTCATTTGCATTGAATTTCATGCGTATCTGTATTCCATAATATAATATAATATAATATAATATAATATAATATAATATAATATAATATAATATAATATAATATAATATAATATAATATAATATAATATAATATAATATAATATAATATAATATAATATAATATAATATAATATAATATAATATAATATAATATAATATAATATAATATAATATAATATAATATAATATATTACATATTATACATTATATTGTTTATAATAATATACTGTAACCGTAACCATATAACTTTTTAAACTCAAAGAATTATATTTTTTTTTGTCGTTATTTTTTAACTTTTTCTTAGGCAGCTAGACCATCCCTTGTTCGTCTAGTAATGAGTACTGCCGTGGTAAGGTAAAAGGGGGTCCGTACAAAGGTCTGGTGTCTGATAGGAGCCAAGAGGAGTGCGGTGTTTTGGGCCTGTGGTCTGGTGAGCCACAGCTCCTATAACCAAATTACCGGAAAGGATTCGTTGTAGCTCACCCCTACAAAGATGTATCGTATCGTATTAAAAAATAAATAAATAACTAAAAAACTGTGCAGAAGACAGTGCGTGCTTGCAAGTAAAATTAAACGCAATAATGATTATGCAAATTATAGTTTATATTGAATGGATTCCCAATGCCTATTGATAGAGACGGCAAAAATTTGAATAAGCAATGAAAATGTATTTTGGGTTTCTTAGTTTTTAATATTACTTCACTTCAAAAAAGGATTTCTTCTTTTGTATGTAAAAGATTATTGACTACATAATCATCCTTCCACGTATATCTTAAGCGAGTTTATTTTAACAAAAGAGCTCTTTTATTCGGAATTGACAACCAAAAACCTGATAGATTTCAAAGACAGTTAAGTCGCTATCATGTTTTTAATTTATACGTACTCTTTTATACTCGTCCTCTTTGGATCTTTATTTTAGAAAATTAATTAGGAAAATAGAAATTGTCATTTGTATTGTTACAAAACAAAATATTTAAAAAAACAATAAATTGATTGACCTTCCCCAATTCCCACGTGTATTAATAATATTTTCAATAATAATAATAATAATAAATAAATAAAATTATATTTGGTTATGGTTGAACGAACCAAAAAATAATATTACCAGCTATATACGTAATTTCAGAAATAATAATAAAAAAATTAATTGCATCGCACGTCGAGTCTTGGATTTTATTTTATGGTTTATATAAAGTTGCAGTGCAGCAACACTATACGAAAATATCAATTATGATAGGCGTAACTTGCAATATTAAATTACAGTACAGTACTGAGCTTTTGTGATACTGGAAACGCAAATAGAAATAATAATCATTACTTTTATTACGAAATTTTTTAGCTGTTTAAAGTCTAACATGGTAACATGAATTTTGTGAAACTTTCACAGAATCTCTTCAATTCATCAATGTTATCTTCATTTTTAATATTATCTGGGAGATTATAAAAAAAATCATTCCATATATAAAAAGTGATTTTTGTAAAGATATTTTATTTTGTTGCACAATATGATATTTATTGCTCGATCTTGTATCATGATTAGCTTTATTTTTAAACATAAATATTTTTTAAAAAAATTTAATTAACATTTTTAATATTATTAATAAATTATAAACTTTTATTTTTGTTCTTTGTTCAACAGTCATCTATATCAGAGTTTTTAACATTTCTGATAACATAAGATCTTTTGCGCAATGCTAACACGATTCGTATAAGCCAGTTTTTTTTTTTTTTTTTTTTTTTTTTTTATTGTTCCTACACGGAAAAAGTAACTTAAGAGTTACTAAGTAGACTTTTTTATCATAGTAAATTTGTTAGATATATACAAAGTTTTTTAAGATCTAAAGAGTTAACTATTTACCGCTGAAGAATTAACGTTTATACCAATGAATTACTGTTTAAACGTTTTTCAACCAAGTTATTGATTTGTAATGAAGAGTTACATTAGAGTACTCTAGAAGGGGGGAGTATACGCGATCCAGCAGAATTTTTAAAGCCATTTTATTGGTTGTTGAAATCGAGAATATTCAAATCTGATTGGCTGACGTGCCCAAAATTTTCATTGTTGTCAGTCAATGTTATTTAAATGGGGGTTTTTTGGTTCTGAAAATGACCGTAAGTAATGGGAAAAAATGATATTTTGAAGACTCATAAAATTGTACCTAAACGTTGTCAAGTTATGAAATTTTCACAGATGAAACTTTATTATTTGGCGAAAAAAATAACATAAATTCAAAAGTCGCAATAATTCGCAAATACCGTTATTTAGTGCTCAATTTTGAACGTTTTTTTGAAAACGCTGTATTTTTGACGAAGCTATTATCGTGATAACAATGGCAAGTATTTTTTTTAAATCGTTTTATTTTTATTATATTTACTATAAATGTTCATAAATTTGATTTAAGCGATATTAAATTACGTTTTCTTTATAAATATATGGAATTAGGTTGTTTATCGATATTAAAACATCATCAGTATATCGATTTTACGTAAATATAGTAGGCATAATATACACGAAACATCTCGTTTTTTTAACCTTTTCCCTAGTCCAGCTAGAGTAATGAAATTTGCGCTTTTTTTTTCATAAAAATAATTAGCATAAAAGTAGATTTAATCTTTTATCTCTATACCAGCAGTGTCGATTTTTGAAACTACGCTCGATCGCGAAACATAGATCAAAAATTAATTAAGTTGCACGTGTTTTTACTTATTTCTCCGCACTTAATTAATGTTTATTTTTTATTTACAATAACTTTTCATCATTCGTATACCTTTTTTTTTTTTTTTTCTTCTTCATTTATTGCATAGAATGATGTAATTACGCCCTATTTTCATGGCAAAATAAGATGATTAATAAATGCGGTTTCTCCCAATATGATCTTTATACCCCTGAAGTGAAGACTGGAGTGTGCAGAGAGATGTAGAATGTATGCAAAATAAACTTTTTACCTAATTAGTAACTATCTTTTGAAATACATCTTAAAATATTTAGAGCCATCGACCGTCCATACTTTGAAAAAGTACTATACTTTAGAGCTCGGAATAGACCGTGACCCCGCGCGTAGTCCAAAAGTAGCGTTCAATATAAAACTTTGAATATCTCCTTGAGCTTGAGCGCTATTTAGATGCGCTATTTTACCTCTAGATAAGCAAGATGTTTAACCTTTTTGTCATGCCTATGCGATTTTCAACCCTTAGGTTTTTTTACCCTTCAAGGGTTAAAGACCAAAAACACGATTTTCAATATTATAACCTTTGCTATATGCTTTTATTTTTTATTTATTATTATTATTTTTTGTGAATTTCATTTCTGTGGTGTCTGAAAGTCATGTAGTACCTCCTATTAAAACAATATGAAAAGAAATCTTTAAAAACCATGCCAATAGAAAATAGGGCGTAAAAATGATAAGAAAAAGAAGAAGAAGAAAAAAAAAAAAGTAAATAACACGGAAAAGCAAAGCTTACCCAAAATAAATATTTGGTGCTGAAATCTTATTGCCAGGACCTTTCTCATAGGGCACATTGCGTTTTAGCTCTATATGACCCCCTGGAGGGTGTTTGGGGTGGGGTTTTCCACCCTATTATGATTCTAAAAACTTAAGTAAAAGTATTCGTGTCAGATATCGCTCTAGGCAAAATCGACCCCGCTGAGCTCGAATCCGTTGTCAGATTTTTGGTAGATGCCACCCCTATGGCGATAGGGGTGGGTTTTTATTCTGAAAACCGGGAAATTTTTGGAAAATAAAGCAACATTGAATTGTAATAAAATGCAATATTTTCGTTAATCTAATTGCATATTCCAGTACCTCTGGTATGTTTTTAACATGAATCCTATGCATTTCCAGTTTATATCACTTTAAAGACGGTTGCAGGGTGCATTTTTCACCTTTATTTTATTATATTTTTTTTAATTAAATGATTGGGTTACTTTAATTAAGAATGATATCTCACCAATCACCTAATTTATAAAAAAAGGTAAAAACAACAACCCCAGCTACCCTCTTTAAAGTGATTTAAACTGGAAATGCATGGGATTCATGTTAAAACCATACCAGAGGTACTGGAATATGCAATTAGATTAACGAAAATATTGCATTTTATTACAATTCAATGTTGCTTTATTTTCCAAAAATTTACCTCTTTTGAGGATAAAAACCCACTCCTATCTCCTTAGGGGTGGCATCTACCAAAAATCTGACAACGGAATCGAGCTCAGCAGGGTCGATTTTGCCTAGAGCGATATCTGACACGAATACTTTTACTTAAGTTTTTAGAATCATAATAGGGTGGAAAACCCCACCCCAAACACCCTCCAGGGGGTCATATAGAGCTAAAACGCAATGTGCCCTATGAGAAAGGTCCTGGCAATAAGATTTCAGCACCAAATATTTATTTTGGGTAAGCTTTGCTTTTCCGTGTTATTTACTTTTTTTTTTTTTTTTTTCTTCTTCTTCTTTTTCTTATCATTTTTACGCCCTATTTTCTATTGGCATGGTTTTTAAAGATTTCTTTTCATATTGTTTTAATAGGAGGTACTACATGACTTTCAGACACCACAGAAATGAAATTCACAAAAAATAATAATAATAAATAAAAAATAAAAGCATATAGCAAAGGTTATAATATTGAAAATCGTGTTTTTGGTCTTTAACCCTTGAAGGGTAAAAAAACCTAAGGGTTGAAAATCGCATAGGCATGACAAAAAGGTTAAACATCTTGCTTATCTAGAGGTAAAATAGCGCATCTAAATAGCGCTCAAACTCAAGGAGATATTGAAAGTTTTATATTGAACTCTACTTTTGGACCACGCGCGGGTTCACGGTCTATTCAGAGCTCTAGTACTTTTCCAAAGTATGGACGGTCGAATATGGCTCTAAATATTTTAATATGTTTTTCAAAAAGATAATTAGGAAGAAAGTTCCAGAGGTTCGGACCCGTCAAAAAATTGTCGGGTCCGAAGACCCGGGTCCTGGACCCGTGATTTTTTTTTCGGGTCCGGGACCCGGGTCCGGACCCCTCAAAAATCTTCATCGGGTCTGGGTTCAGGTTTTCAATTAATCAATTAAATAATTTTTTATAAGTTCAATAAGTAAGAGCAGATTAAAATTTTTTGAAATAGAATTTAAAAAATTGCAGCAAGTTAAAAAAGAATGCAAATAATAATAATAAATAATCAATGTTTTGATTTGCTACATCTTGTCAATTAGCCAAATAAGAAACTTAGTATTATTGCCTGTATATATTCATATTAATAAAATAATAATAATAAAAAAAAGTCATCATACAAGCTGTAAGTCAGCAACATTATTAATTTTAAAAAAATGCAGCTCCTACAAGCTTTATAATTCAGGCGTATATTAATTTTTCTTCTTTCGGAACATAATGTTTTTAACATAATTTGAGGTATATAATTGAAAAAAAAAATTTTTTTTAGTTTTTTTTAACGTACTGAAAGTTTAGAAAGAAGGTTTTATTGAAATTGCATAAAAATCTGGATAACTAGACTAAAACCTACTCTTACACATAGTTAAAAAAATAAAATTTAAATAAAAAATCTTTCCAGATATTTAAACAAATTAAAATTTGTGTTGCATGCATGTATATGTTTCTGTGGCAAAAAAAAAAAAAAAAAAATCTAATACTAAACAAATTTACTTTATATTTTTTCATGTTTATGTACATTTCTTAATATTTCAATCAAAAAATTTTCAAACTCAACGAAAATTAGGGCTCGGGTTTTTGAACCCGTATTTTTCAAATGGGTCCCAAAAACCCGCCAAAAATCTCGGGTTTTGGAAGGTTTCGGGTCCGGGTCCGAACCCCTGAAAAGTTAATTTTGCCTACATTCTACATCTCTCTGCAAAAACTCCAGTCTTCACTGCAGGGGTATAAAAATCAACATGTTATATTGGGAGAAACTACATTTCTTATCATCTTATTTTACCATCAAATAATGTATTTATTTCTTTCATGTATAATATTTCCTTTTCATGTGTTTAATGAATTAGTACCATTTATTAATAAGTATTGTATTGCAATAAAATTAAATATTTAGTATACACAACAAAAGTCTTTAGTTTAGCTTTCCAAACTGTGCCAGAGTCCAGACTTTCTATTGAAAATGGCTTTTTCTATAGAAATTATAAAGTAAATTTTAATTTACATAAAAGAATTAATAATGTATTCAATTTATTAAGTATATTTCTTACACAATAAGTGCATTTTACGAATAGTATCTTTTAAAAGAAAAATTAAAACAAACTCTCAAGTTTTATTAAGTTGATGCGTATAGTTGACTGTATATAAAAATGTTTCCTCAAAATAGCAAAAAATTGCATTTCTATGGTATATTATGTAAAGTAAAGGAAATAATAATCTATTTTTAATAAATACTTGTCGAGTTGTTAAAAATCGAATGTTAAAAATTTAACAAATTATTATTTTTTTGATTATAATGTATAATAAACTTTTAAATTATTAATGAAATATTGATCAAATAATTTCATTTTTTTTTTCTTTTACAGATATTAAGAATAATAGAAACATTGTTTCAAGTTATAACACTAAAACAATAATTTAAGATACATAAACTTGAGATTATCATTTTTAATCGAAGTATGTATACTTGTTGTGTATTTATAAACAGTGGACAGCAAGCACAAGAGCGTTGAGTTTGTTTACTTTTTATTTTTCATTGTTGGAGCGCATTAGCCAATGAGCGTCGAGTATTGATTTTCAAAATATGATATTTTTAAAGCTAAAATAAATTAAATTTATAGCACACTGAGGGTTTTGAAAATTTAAACATAAAATCGCCATAAAATGAAGTTTGTTCTGTGAAAATTTCAATGCTGTAACTTCCTTTGTTCAATAGTTATGATGTTTCAAAATCGCGATTTTTCCCATTACTTACGCAATTTTTCGTGATCAAAAAACCCCAACAAAGGGTGCGCGTATACTCCCCCCTTCTAGAGTACTCTAAGTTACATCTATGAAACTGAATAATTTCTTAAAATTCTTGTTTTCCGTGCAGAGTAGGGTGGATTCCGAGGAACAATATTCAAAATGGGGTGCTATAATGGTCTTATATTCTAATTGTCGTATACCTGATATTTATGCTATAATATTTTAGCACAATAACTGTGATATTACCACTGCTATAGTAAAACTTGCATGTTAACAGTTGAGTTAAATTGAATGCTTTGACTGTCATATCGTGATATATGACTGTGATATATAAATGAATAGAAATAAATAAATAAATGAAATAAATAATTTAGATGTAGTATAGTATATCACGAATAACAATTCTTAAGTTCCGAAAAAAATTGTAACAATAACGCATAATGGCAAACAATTGTCCGAATTTCTTTATTTAGCTTTATTTATTTATTTTATTTTAGCTTAATTTTATAATGCTTATATTTAATAATAGGTACAGATTTAATTATTTGACTAACATAATGATATCCTTAAAATTTAATGGTGCAACTTTGTAAAGTAATTATTATTATTATTCGCTTTTGCAGACGCTTTGAACTACATATAGTTTATAATATTAAAACTTTAAAATTCAAGCAATTTTCATTTTTAAAACGGATTAGGCAGCCTAAAAAAAATAATAATAATATATAAAAATTCATTAAAAAATGCAATTATTTTCTGTATACGACGAGTTATTGAATAGAAGTGGCTATAGTTGATAAACAGTACAGCAGTGACTGAAGTGGCTGATGCCCCCTTAGTGTATTATTTATCATTATTTCATATCTTATTACATTGACGCGTCTGTTTTAAATAATAACTCTTCCCATTTCATATTTCCTATATTGTCTAATAGGGTTATAGCGTGACTTAATTACATTTACGTCATGATTAATTGTATAGCCTTAATAATTAAATATGAACAAATTAAATTAATATTATTTTAGCATATTATTTTTGTCATATTTATGTGGGTAAATGACATCGTGATAAAACATCATAAGATTATTAAAAATGCGTACAATATTTAGTAAAATATGGAGCCTGCACTACGTTTTTTCTCTCTTGATGGATAAAATAAATACGTAATTACGTCAATTGTGCTGAAATTATGTCATATAGCATAAATTTTGCAATTTTGGAATTATTATTCAATATTCCAGAAATTGTGTTGTTATGAATAAAGAGTGCTGAAATTGGAATAACATTATTATTAATTTATTTTCATATTTTTCATTGCTTTCAAAAGAAGCTAAAATATTAATTACTGCTCATTAGCATAGCTGAATACTTCGCTTGATCATGCAGCAGCTTTTCAGTAAAAATAGCAACAAATTTTTAAAATCACAATTGAAACATATTGATAATTTCAATTTCAATTAGAATAATTAAAAAAATTTATACTAGTAAATAATTTAATAATGGTAGGGTAAAACAACAACATTTGATTGTATTCAATAATTAATATGTTTGTGAAATATAATTTAAAGTTGATCGAGAGCTTTATTTCTTGTTTAATGCAGTCACCAAAAAATCTTCGTTCAAAGTAAGTATTTTTTGAGAACTTAATTAAATGAGAAATAATTGAAACATTATAACATATGATAGAAGAAAAATAAAAATTCGCAGCATTTCTCCCGATGAAATAAAGTTTAATCACAAGACTGAAACCTTAATAATCTATTTATGTATGGCCTCTTTCATAACAATAAAAAATAATCAATAAAATCATTCTTTACATAAATATGATAGTAAAATAAAATAATATATTATATAAAATGTCAATAAGGATCAAATAGGAAATATTTATAAGAAGAAGCTATGATGTTTACAGATATCTAATAAAAGTGGATTTACTAAACGTTGAGCCCTGAAACCATATAACAAATTTGCAGTAGTTGGCAATAATGTGATACAACACAAAATTACAAAATATGAACTAAATAAACAAACATCCAGTAAAGTAAAAAAATGTATAGTGAATTCTTGTTGAACGATTGAGTCGAAATGACGAGAGTATTAATAAATTTAGTTAGTACTTGAGAAATAAAAATTCAACTTCATATCAAGTGTGCAAGTTAGATTTTATATAAGAACTATTGAACTTGTTACACACGTAATAGTTAATAACAAGTTATTTATCAATTTATCAATATTTTAGTGCGGCAAAAATGGTTGTAATAATATAATAATAATAATGTTTTAAACCTCAAATCTCACGAGATTCTCTTATCTTTCTGAGTGCGTGCTCTTTTTGTTAATTTTTAATGCAAGCTGAAACAATATATGTATACATATATATAAAAAAAATAATAAACATATAAATATTGAATATTGAGAGCTTGAAAATAAATTGAAGTGCTTTTTAGCTTTATTAGTTGCTTATTACAACGCCTTATCAACCTTATTATTTGCTTGTATCCTCTTCTGTAAAATTTAAATAAAATAAAATAGTCTGTAATTGGAGATAATTGCAAAAAAAAAAAAAAAAAAAAAGGTATATATATATGGAATTAAAATGACTGAAATAAACGTTATCTTATATATCAGTGCTCACTTGATATTCATGCAACTTGAAAGTACTGTACATTGTAACAAGTCTCGTAAATTAAACTTAATTTAAGCATTTTAGTTTATAAGCATTCTGGATAATTAGAGCCTTCTCAGAGTTTCAATGCTTCATTTTATTATTATAATTATTATTTTCGCCTTGATATTTTTTATTTTTATGCAAATTATGTGTAAAAGAGGAAAGCATCTTATTAGGTCATAGTTATTTTCTGTGCTCAATTTTCAATGAATCAAACATAAAATTTCCTTTAAAATAATTTTTTTTTCTTTCATATTATTCTTATCTTTCATTTTTCTGTATATTGTTGATTATTATAGAACTTTTACTCATGAATGGCCTGGGTCAATATATACATAATAATATAATACGTAGTATTTGCATATGATATATGAACTGCACAGTTATCAAAATGTCCAATTATAGCTTACAGTCTAAACTTTACATGCAAGAAAAGTAAAAGAAAAAAATATATAAATAAAAAAAGATACAGAACCTCCTTATATTTCATAAGCCTATTTTTTTTAGTAATTATTAAAAATGACAGTAAAAAATATAATACAGTATATTTTATGTTAAAAATTATATTAGCTTATCTTATTATCCTGGAATGGACCTATTGTGCAACCTGAAAAAAATGTACGATTATGAACACGTTATTTATTTATTATGTTATTTATTAAACTACTTATTCTCTTGAAAATATAATTTAAAATGATATGTCTTAATATGCTTATTAATCCTAAAAATGGTATATTTTGTTTTTGTTTTTTACTGCTGTCCAATGTTGGTTCAGTGATAGGGCCTTTGTTCTGCCCTGACTGCACCATTTGCCTATTATGCAATAAAGACTTTATTTATTTATTTATTTATTTAAGGTCACTTGAGGGGGGAGGCGTGTGCGTGGCTGCGATATATTTTCACTGCCCAATTAAATTGTAAAATATTGACATAGTATCACAATATTTGTCGCAATTAGTTATATCTCTAATTATCTTTAACTTAATAAAAAAGAAGAAGATGATGAAGAGAGACTACTACTATAGCTTATACGAAAAATATATGAAATGTGCTTTTTTTTTTTTTTTTTTTTGTGTGAATATACTGTAGACTGTAGAGCTATCATAGTAGATATAGAGAAAGCGTAGAAAGAGAGAGAATAGAGTAAAAAAATATATATACCACCTGTTGGGTGACAAAATTTCAGCGTGAAGAGCTCGTAAAATTGCAAAGCTTCCCTCGTAGTTATATATATTCTATTAATTTATTTGCTTGAGTTGCCTTTAATATTTTCTAAAAGCTTTGATATAATAATATAAATAATACAAAGTTACTTGCAAATAAATAAAAACAATTATAAAGTTTTTAAACATCGATCATTGTGCACGTCATACTTGACAAATTAAATTATATAGGTTTTTTGAACTTTATTCTCTCTATTCGTTTAATCACATTATTAATAACCATTTAGGTGAACGAGTTCATTTCGTTAATCCAGCAGAATTAATAAATGTTCGTGTGTTACTCTTCAATTGATCTAGAAGTAGCACACTGCGTACGACGTATGACTTATGACCTGTGACGTTTGTTTTCCACTCTTGTGTATACAACACAGCAGCACCCCAGTTCAAATAAAAGAAATATTAGCGCTCATACTTATGACCTCTCTCTCTCTCTCTGTCTCTCTGTCTCTCTGTCTCTCTCTCTCTCTCTCTCTCTCTCTCTCTCTCTCTCTCTCTCGCTTACACACACACATACACAACCACTGATGTATAAATAATAAGTTAAAATGCGAAATATACAGATCCCTCGTTGAAAAGTTCTAGAATTTCTATAACATTTATTTCAAAATAGTTTTTTTTTTTTTTTTTTTTTTCCCCACAAAAATGTGATAATATTAATATAACACAAGGTATCATATTATGACAGCAGCTCACAGCTGTGGCTTCATTTATTTTTTTTCAATACAATAATATAATTGAAAATAGAAATTATTAATATTATTTATTTATTTATTTAAATGTCACTTTCCTGTTAATGTATGTCCTGTTATTGTATTGTAAATAATGTTATTATACTGTATATATATTATAATATGCATGTGAACATGTCGTTAGATTTGTTTTTTTTTTCCTGATATGATATAATAAATAATATTTAGCAAAAATTTAAAGTAAAATCAATATCAAACTAAATTAATATAAATAATAATGATTATCACTGTAAAGATTAATCAATATATTATTATTTCTAAATAATAATTTAAATGTATTACAGCATTATTACATTAACAAATGAATCTAAAAGTGTGAGCTGCTGTCATGTTGAGATTATACATAGTTTTCAAAGCTCTAAATAAAATATGTGGAGGAAACTAATATTTTGCGTTTTTTTTTTTTTTTTTTTTTTTTTTAGCATTAATTTTTACCCATAATTTACGTGATTGCCTAGAGATCATTCTATAATAGTGGCAAAATTTTGAAATACTTTTTTCCAATAATTATAAAATATTCGGTTAGATTTATATTTGTGTGTTTCTTTCCAAATTACAAATAATACCAACAATTTTATTTTTGAGTAATCCTATGGTTTTTGTTTTTTACAATAGTATTTCATTAACATTTATTTCTTTTGCTTTGTTATAAATTTCATCATATATACTGCACAAACAAAAATAAATACGTAATAATTATGCTATAGATCAATGCAGAAACATTTATGTATATAGTATCCTAATTTATGCTATATTGTATAGTGATTGTACTACATATCGCATAATAGTTACGATGTTCATTATAATAACTACTTATGTTAGAACGAAATAGCAACATTTGTGCTCTATAATATACAAATTGTTCAATGCAGTATAAATTACGTAATTTATATTTTTTTTCTGTGTACACAGCTTAAATTTACTAAAATATTTCGACAGTTGTTCATCTTGAAATGATATTTTGATGCACATTGGTATTTCTTTAGAAGCCACAACACTCTTAGATAAAAGTACGTGTTTAAATATACTCGAGCACTTTACTCTCATTTCGTAATGAAAATCTCTTAGTAGTCGCCACACCCCGCCTGTTTCTCAGACGTTACTTGAAATGATACTATCTACAAATTTGTTCAGTGTGTTGCAGATGTGAGCAGTAATCATCCATCGGACTATGGTCAAGGTAAGTACAATCTAGTTCGTCGAATTTTTATTTCAATTAAATAGAAATTTTACAAATAATAATAATAATAATAATAATAATAATAATAAATCAATCAATCAATCTGAAATGGCAAAGTCAGAGTAAAAACCATTGTAATCAGCTTACAAATTTAGCTCCTCTACCTCTAAATATGTCTTTATATATATAACAAATTTAATAAAGGCTTAAAGTTATCATTCTCTAAAGGAAGAAAGACATATCAAAGTTGCTCCATTTTAAGAACGGTAAATAGTAACTATAGTCGGAATAAAAAATATGTTATTTAGTTATAAATTTGATTTTATGAATCTCGGTATAATTTAAAATCTTATGTTTCAATATATCCTTTCTTACCCCTGACCATTGAAAAAGATACATGAGGTTCATAATGGTTACAAGATTTCTGATACAGTTTTTTACAAATAGTTTTTGCATGCAATCATAATCAGTTTAAAATATTGCAGTTGAATATTATTATATGGATTTAAATTTGTTTTTGCATTTAATTTTTGATGGTATAATAACTATAAGTATAATTAAACATTTATAATAAGAATATTATTGCAATTTTTTTTTTTTTTTTTTTTTTTTTTTAGAAATTACTTATTTTGTAGCTCTTTTTATGCAACATTTTTATACTGTTTTGTATAATACAAATTACTTGCTTGCATATATTATGACACGCATTTTCTACGTATTGAAATACATAATTTAAGTTAAAGATATATATGAGTTTTGTTTTCTATTTCTTTCTTCTTTTTCGTTTTTAAGTATAAGTAAAATCTAAAATAAATATTGGTGCTTTATGCTGCTTTAATGAAAGTGCTGTGTGGGTATGAATTTATTTCCTTGTGTACTATAGTCACATTTTGATGATTACAATCCAGAAAAGATGTCAATATCGTTATATATTATGTGTGAACAAACGTCATGACGTTCCACAGAAACCTGACCTTTTGCATCGTTTAGCTACTCACACACCCGTAAAGAAAATCTCTGCCTTTTTTCATTATTAAAAGTTCTTATTTTCCTTATGTTTTGAAAATAAACATTTTACTTCATCAAAAGGTTGTGATTGAATTCTATCTACATGTATATTTTAATTTCAAAGTATAGGCCTATAAGTTGAAATGATAATTCTACATTAAAAATATAATAGTAAATTGAATTTAACTTTCGTAATGCTTTAGATAACATTAAAATTTGTTTCCAGAACGACGGAACACATATTTTTACGAGTCCGGAGGATCAAAATTTGGCGATTGAGCGTGCTCGATTAGAATGCTTGATAAAAGGAGCGTACGACGTAGACAGCGAAACAGAATTAATATTCAGTACTAATTCTTCAAATATACTAAATACTGGTAAGTTTATATGATAGGGCATTTTTCAATAACAGTTTTGCATTAAATGTAATTAAATTATTTATCAATTAAATGTCATGCTTATAGGTGGTGCATGTCCATCAATATGGGATGGCATTTTATGTTGGCCGGCAACATTAGCTGGTGAGCTTCAGTCTCAGAATTGCCCAGCGTATTTGGCTGGCTTTGATCATCAGGTATATATCATAGACTTGGTATAAAATATAATCATCACTGAACTACATATTTTGTTTAAAATCATTATTTTCATTATAAGCTAAGCGATATTTATAATACTCAGAGTATCGCAAAAATTGTGAAAATAATTATTTGTAGCACAAAATACTTTAAAAAATACAACTAAACCTATTTTGCTGTTTTAGAGTTTTAATTTTTTATTTTTAATGTATCTTGTATAGGCTGAAGCAACTCGTCTATGCACAAATGAAGGTCGATGGTTTGTGAATGCCGAGCACAATAGATCATGGACCAATTACTCCATGTGTTACTCGGACATATTAGCAACGGTCGTTGTTCGGATAATAGATGTTGGCAATGTTTCTCACAGTACGGTAAGTTGAATTTTATTGCACTGATATAATTTTAACAAAATATTCAAATTTCAAACTTATCGTATTCGAGTTTTATAAAAAGTTATGATTTTATATGCCTTACTGTAATTAAAGACATTTTTATCATTCATGTTGTGCTTGGTGATTTGTATAGAATACCCTACGACACTGGATGCCGGTACTAAAGCGCATGTCACAAGCTGGCTACAGTGTATCTCTGATCTCACTTCTAATTGCTTTTTGTATCCTAGCAACCACTAAGTAAGTATGAAAAACTTTTTCACTTTCAATATGTGAAACTTTTGCATAAAGGCTACTATTATAAAGATAAATAAAGCTGACATATCATTTTATATACTCTTTTCATAATATAGAAAGCTACGATGTCCACGCAACACGCTTCATATGCATCTCTTTGTGTCATTTATTCTGCGAGCTTTTATGGCACTTTTAAAAGATTCTTTGTTTGTACAAGGAGTTGGTCTTAGTTCAGATGTTGTCGTAAAAAATGGAGAGTCATACTTTAGTCAGCAAGAGGTAGGTCAAATAGCAGTAAAAAAAATATTTAAAATACTTAAATTTTAAAATTATTACAAAGTAAACTTTTATATTTTATTTATATTGTTTTTAAAATTTATTTATTTATATTTTTAGCACAACTGGGCATGCAAATGTGTTACAAGCGTGTGGCAATTTTGCATTATGGCAAACTATTCGTGGATCTTAATGGAGGGTCTCTACTTACACAACTTGATCTTCCTGGCATTGTTTACAGACAGCAGTGCGATCACCCTTTATGTATTGCTAGGCTGGGGTAAGTAGACTACTCCATATGTATTGGAAAATATATTAAATAAAATATATCATTTATCTCTCTATAGGACTACCTGTAATAGTAATTGTTCCATGGGTATCTTTACGTGCTGCATTCGAAGACACATTTTGTTGGACTACACATAAAAACCGTAATTTATCACTCGTTACTAGAATTCCCATCACATTGTCCATTCTTGTAAGTATATTGTTTTGCCATTTTATAAATCCTGTTTTTATAATTTGTGTATTTGGCTGAATTTCATATTTTAATGTTGATATATATGATGTTCTATAGTTATTATTAATTTCTGACTGAAAAGCTAAATTTATTTTAATGTAAAATTCTACATTATAATCATAAAATATAAGTTTCATACACTGTGAAGCTCTGTGCCAAGATATTTTGAATTCTCAATCAACTAAATCAACATAATAAAATATCCACATGCTTACACTTTGATGCATGATTTTGGCGTGCAGAAAATTTACTACGTTTATTTAAATTTTGTGATGTAACATAAAATAAGATAGGCACTCTATTTTTTAATACTATTAAAAAAAATCAAGTCAACTATTTTTTTTATATACGCTTATAAAAATGACGTTAATGGATGTATGGTAAAATTTAACACGTATTATGTACAGCCCTTATATAAGACGAGTAAAACTTAGATTTTATATTATATATACGTGAAAAGTAAAATAAACTCCATAACATTCTTTTAATATTATTTCTTGTATTTTTTTTTCCAGATAAACTTCATTTTTTTTATAAATATCGTTCGAGTTTTATTTTTAAAACTTCGATCATCTATTTCAGAAGAAACACGCAGATACAGGTATAGGTATGAAGTTGTATTTTCACACATACAACTAACCCTATTATATTATAAACTGTACTAACAAATATAATGACTGAATAATTACTTATTTTGCAATGTGAAAAACAAACAAATAACTATAATTTGTTGAGGTTCATTAAAAATTACTGTCGCATGATATGTGTATACAAGTATGTCTTACGAGACGCGCATACGTAAAACATGAGTCTGGTTAAAATTAAAACAAAAGTACGAAGCTTAGTAGTTATATGACTTGTATTTTACATTGCAACATATAATCATGAAAAAACAAGATTGAACACAAAAATGATTGGCTTTCTTTTACTACTGATACTTTTACTCCTGTTTAATTACCAGATTTTTTTTTTAAATAATTTTTGGTATAATAATCAGATGACTAGTTCATAGTTAATTATAGTGATATATATGGATATATAATATACTTTTAAATAATAATTGTTATAATGTTTATAAAATCAAAAAAGGCAATAGATTCGTACGCTAAAGTTTGGTGTAACTTATGTTTGTTTGTTTATTATAAATGATATTCTATAGCAAAATTATGTATGCATCACACACATTATTTTGTTTTACAGGAAATGGGCTCGATCAACTTTAGTGTTAGTGCCTTTATTTGGAGTTCATTATTCATTGTTTTTGGCACTGGAATTATCTATTGGAAATAGTCAAACTGGAGAAATTTTGTGGTTATTTGGTGATCAACTGCTTGCGTCATTTCAGGTACGTAAACTCTTCTAAACAAAATATTAAAGCTTTATAATAAGTATTATGACAGTTTCATTTATTTAAATGAAGCCGTTAATGACTTGAAAGGATATTGAAGTCTATATCAAATATTAAAATACAATAAATCATATGAAAATTTCATTATGCAGCTTAATGGCATGTTATTTTAATGTGCTTAGGGATTTTGTGTGGCAGTGCTGTATTGCTTCTTGAATGGCGAGGTCCGAAGTGAAATGAGCAAGAAGTGGAGGCATTGGCGTTGCCCGTGGCGTACCGAATTTCCAAATACATTCACATCTGGCCGCGGAAGCTGTTCTGAGAACCCTGCGAGATCTGCGAGGGAACGTAATTCTAGCAAAGGGTTCTCTGCAAGTATTGCCAAGTTGTTTCATTGGACACCTAATGCGTACGCTATTTCAAGTTGCACGAGCATGGAATGTGCAGGCCAGCGTATGGAACCTCTCACTCCGCTATGCCAGGATCCGGAACCTTACAACGCAATTGTTCATCACAACGCGGAAGTTCTGTGCTGCCGAGCAAAAGTAAGCAATCAAATTTCTATTATTATAATTTATATGTAGCTATTTTTATTTTATCTGTTCATGTATCAAAAAGAAAATAATGTGATAGAAGCACAAATATTGGTGGACTACTCTCTCTCTCTCTCTCTCTCTCTCACGTATGAAAGTAATCCAACATCTCTTATAATATATCATACCGGATTTTTAGGAGAAAATGACGATTACGCCTGCAAGTTTGATAGTTAGGCTTTTTGCTCCTCAATCTTCTGTGTGTTTAATGTTTATAATAAAAAAAAATTGCCACTTCACTGCTAAGCTTGGAATATATTTTATGTAAACTGACGTGATGTAGGTTGTGATGCAGGTGAATAACTTACCATTTTTGCAGGTGCAACTGATATTTTCACCTTAAAATCCAATCTCGGTATACTTTTTTTTTTTTTTTTTTTTTTTTGTAATGTTTACGGAACATAATATCATTATCATTTCTTGTCCACTTCACAGTTGGTTAAAGATGAGAGAGAGAGAGAGAGAGAGAGAGAGAGAGAGAGAGAGAGAGAGAGAGAGAGAGAGAGAGAGAGAGAGAGAGAGAGAGAGAGAGAGAGAGAGAGAGAGAGAGAGAGAGAGAGAGAGAGAGAGAGAGAGAGAGAGAGAGAAGACACAATATCACAGTAAAAGACACAGTTTGAACTAATTATATTTTATTCATGATGTGCGTAGCAATTGAGCACGTACAAATGTAATGAAGAGAATCACGCTGCGTGCCAAGGTCTCCTGCAGGGCACCGGTGCAAACGATGAAATTCATCTAGAAATGAGATCATTTTCACCATAATTTGGGACTAGAAAAATAAATCTACTATATACAGTACTTGTGTATGGTTTATGTTTAGCCGCATAATTAAGCTTTATAGCAACAAATTTTTTTAATTCATATATCATTACTGTACCGTTTCTGTTAAAAAATGTTTTTTGTTTTTTTCGCATAATTTTTATTCTAGTCAATTTACAGAGAGCTCACTATTCATATTCTCAGGATTAAATTTTAGTTTATTGCTGTTAAAAATGTGGATAATTTTTGCTATTTTACTATAGATTTAACACTAAAAAGTTATTACTTTATTTAGCTCTCGTTATAATGCGTTTAATACTATATGATTAATAACTATAAAATTTTTAAGTACAGATTTCAGATCATTTGCAGCATAGATCAATGTGGGTTAGATTCAATGATCAAAAATGTAAAAGAACGGTACAAAAGACACTATATATTATGATATAATTATTTGTTATTGTCTTATTGCAATATAATGCATTCATATGGAGTCTTGAATCAATCAAATGCTACATATAAATACAAATGGTATTACCGTAAGGTAGTAGAATAAAATTTTATATCACAGTGTTTGTTCATACCTTTATCAATATGTCGATTTAAATATATTTATAGCTTCTATAATTGGAACATTTTCAGATTTTGACACCATCTAGTACTATTCTGTAGAAGTAATATTATTGATTACAATAATAATAATATTACTACAATAACGACAACAAATATGATTTATTATTATTTTAATGAAAGGTTGATCATGAAGGGAAACAATCAGATCAGTTTTCATTGTGATAATTTATCACTTCATGATTATAAACATAAACTTACTTCTATCATTCAAAAATGTTATTATTGATAGTAATGAACGGGTGCTCATATCCCTAATGACTTTTAAGTAATACTTATAAGTAGTTATTTATTTAAAAATTATTTGTTACCTTTACCATATTATTTATTTCTTTTTAATAACACTTATAACGATAAAGAAAAACGTCATAATTATATTTAATTACATTTTAATTTGACTTATTGGCAAATATATTATTATACTAATAGTAGTACGCCATTTAATCACCATTTATTTTATGTGAAATTAGCCAAACAAAACTGTAGACTGATGTTATTTATATATATATTGATTACTACACGGAATAATTACTACTAATATAGCAGGTACATGAATCCTGTAAATTGCAATAGATAAATATTAGCCTGGAACAGGTTTTGATATTCTACAATGTCATCTAATCTAGGTGAAATGTCACTTAATTTAGGTGTGACACATTTATTGTAGTGTATGTTTTACCTGAATTAGGTATTATTGTATAAAATAGCAATACTTGTTCCAAGTTAATGTTTACCTATTGCAATTCACAGGTTTTACTTACCTGTCACTAGCAGTGTTTTGTTCTGTGTGTTGTTTTGTAATATAATTTTATTATTAATATTATGTATTTTTTTCTTGAGGTGTTACAGATAATATGAAAATTTTATTGATTTCCATTCAAATAATGATGTTATTTTTTTTATAAATATCTCACGATCCATAACACCAAACAAACAAACAAACTTCATAGGAATGGATAGATAGTAATTTGATTTTTTTTCCAGTAGCATTTATATAAAAAAATTACATCCTATTTTCTTTTTTAATTCATGAGTCATTACTCATTGATTTATTTTAAATTTTCATCAAAATTGTGCTTAAAAGATATACTTTGTGTCTGTGAATATATATAATATATGACATAAATGATCTTTTTGAAATTTTTATCTACGTATCTGAATGTAACATAATTTAAAAAGCACATGTTTTTCTGTGTGTATCCCATATCTGATGTTGCTTGCTTTAAAATAATATATGATATTATGAAGATTTTAATAAATTCGTACAAAATGTACGCCAATATTGTATGTATATATTTTTATTATAAGTTGAATAAACTTACGTAATGTACTTGATGTCTACTTGAATGTTTATCTACATGGTGGGTTCATTGAGATTTATTTCATGAAGAATCTAGTACATATTTTAGTGTACTTTGAAGTAAAAATAACCGTTTTAAAGTACGATCTAATATATGCCTTACATTTTAAAAATTTCAAGTGGATAATCATTTAGATACTTTTTAAAAAAAAATTAAGTGATGCTCTAAAGCTATTTATTTTTGTGATATACTTTTTGCTAATTATGAGATTTAAAATTATATAACGTATAAAAAAAATCTCAAAGAAATAAAATATATGTACAGTAATTTTAGCATACTGATATTTCTTTCAGAATAATTGAACTAAGTAAATTTAAAGTTTTACTTGCATTTTATTTTTAATGACAATAGAAATAATAAATGTTATATGTGATTCGTATCAGGGACATTGTGCATTATCTGAAACCAAAATCTTTGATATTATATTTTTATGAATTTTTTTAACACGCTAAAATGAAAACATATTTATTATTTTGTTTTAAATTGCAGTGATGAACAACAATTAACATATAAATTATAATTTTTTAACATATTTCTGTTTTAATTGATATATATGTGCGTATTAGTAGAATGCTTAATAATTTTCTGTTCGTACATAACAACACAAATAACACATCAAGTAATGTGATTTCTGTTGTACTTCAAAATAAAAACAATAAATAAAAAGTTATTAACTTCAAAGCTTTGTAAAAAAAAATCAATATAAAATGGAAATAAGTGCGTGATATTTTCATCCATGCAAGGTGCATTGCAAAGAGAATAATTTCAAAAATTACAAGAAACAAAGTAATTATTCTAACATAACATTGACTGGAAAATTTGTATTTTATATTATACACAAATAAATACATATAACTGATTCTAACTGCGTGTTCTAAAAAAAAGTAAACAATCATGATCATAACATTATATTAATACACACACAAACGATTTTGCATACACAATACACTGTAAAATGTTTACATATTATGTTTTTTATAACTTACTTAAATATTCTTCATATTATTATTATAAATTGATTATTTCAACTGTAAGAAGTCTATGTTTAGGTATTAAGTACAAAGCTTTAACAGTCTTAGACCATTAAACTAATTTCAATGCATTTGCTTATTCAGGGCAACTTTAAAGCTTTACCAATGTAGCATTATTAATATTTAAACGCAACAATAATAAACAAAAATGTAGACTCACAAATTGACGTCAAATTTTGAGTTTTTTTTTTTTTTAATTTTAACTTTATATACGACTTCAAGAATTGTTTTCAATGTCGTAGGGAAATTATCAGGTATAAATTAATAAAGTTTTTTTTTTTTTCCAACAGTATTGTTTTTATGATAATATAATAAAAATCTTAAAAGCAAAATATAATTCACATATTTTTTACATACATGCTATATTCAAAATTATATTTTAATTTAAAACCTACCATTTGCCTCAATTTAGGACAAAACACTTGAATTATGGCACTGAAAATCAATTAACTGGTAAACATACTATGTAGCAGTAATCTCTGCTAAAATACAATTGCATGCAGTTGAAGTTGTATTGTAATACATATAATTAATTGTAAATACATAAATAACATAATTATAATATTTTATCTGACGTTATAGCTTTATTTGTATTATTATTTCAATAATCAACTTGTAACTTTTCTTATATAATTATACTTACACCTGTACGAAAAAAGTTTCACTATTCTATTGAAATTTCATTCGTACTTGTAATATAAAAAAAAGAAGGAAAACAAATTGCATTTATTAGTTTATTTTTGTAATAATAAATTTTCTTCAAGAGTTTTAGTCTAATTCAATTATATATTCTTCAAAGTGTTGTAAAATAATATAAATTTTCCTTTATATTGTTTTGCTTACGTCACTATATTCAGTGTGTAAAGATGACATTGTGCTGTTATGTATTGTTACTTTCATTGCATAATTATACCATTACACACTCATTTACACAATCGTTATGAGCTTGTGGTGCAATGTATTGTCTAGTCTAGTCTATGTGAGTATAAATGTTAATGAAAATATATTTACTGTAAACCATTATGTATAATATTAAATAAAATAATAAAATAAACTGAACTTAATTTGAGACATTATTTATTACGTGAGACATCCCAACTTTCAATACAAAAAAAAAAAAAAAAAAAAAAAGATTGATCATAAAAATAATGCGGTAGTAACTATTCATAATGTGCTCTTAATGTGTAAATCTTTGAAAATAAAAAAAAATGCTATAATAACAATAACAACAAAAATATGTTGCTATTGTAATATATAACATATAAAATTGTGTGTGTGTGTGAGAGAGAGAGAAAGAGAGAGAGAGAGAGTAAATATACATAACACACACACACACACACACACACACACACACACACACACACACACACACACACACACACACACACACACACACACACACACACACACACACACACACACACACACACCTGTGATTGAATAATTATACGACGGTATTGTGAAGTGCTTATATAATCTTGATCCTCGATTTTTGAAGCTAAGAGCTATCTTGTTTTTTATTACTTTATTTTATTTTTATTTTTTAAATATTACTATACAACTAAACTAAAAACGAGACGAGCAACTTCTTTTTTTTAATTATATATTAAGTAAAGTATGAATAATTTACTCTTATTATTTTATAGAACAATTTTATTCTAGCCATTTTAACAAAACTTAAACGCACACATTTTCTATATTCGTATAATATATTTAATGCTCTACGGCATTTCACAACAGAGATTCATTGCCGGTAGTAATACATTCATTAGGCAAAACGTCCAGACAATAGTTCAGTTCTATTATTTCAGCATCCAGATTTTTGTTACAGTTGGCGACTTGGTTTCGGTGATGAGATGCATCTGAATTTAACACCTATAAAAATGTATACAAATTGGATAATTAATAACATAACAACATAAACAACATAAACATTGCAATACGGTTCACTTTTCATAAGAGGTATAGCATTTTTTTTTTTTTCTTATTTAGTGCTATAAAAAATTTCAATTCATTTAATGCATTAAATTTTCAAGGTAATCCTAAGAAAATGAACGCGGCTGTTCGTGATATATTTTAATTACTTTAAAACAAATTAAATTGACATTAGTTTTTATATTTTATTAAATTAAAATAAAATTTAATTCTATGGTATAAAAATTAAATTGATTGCATAAATGCAGTCATTTTATTTGGTGGGAACCTCATTACATTGTATCACAACCAAATAAAGTCTGAGAGCAAATTAAAACATTTTATTTAAAATTCACCTGCTGACACGTAGCATGGGCATCAGCGATGTAGCGAGTGTTGTGTTGATTATTTTGATTATTCTGCATGTGCTGCGGTGCATTAAGTTCGGGTAATGAGGCTCCATTTGAACGTCCCACGCGAAATAAGTTCGTCGATACAGAATTGCAACACCAGCAAGGTAGCAGTCGCCAACGGTTTACTAATTCTGTGCGCACTTCGCCATTCAATAAGCAGTACAACAAAGATACGAAGAAACCCTATACATGCAACAGGATCATCTTTAAGTATATAATAACATAAAGTATAATCTAATAACGATTTTATTCAACAAGGTTTTGAATTTTTTTAAACTTGATTATAAAATATGAAAATTACTCACTTGAAAAGAAGCAAATAATTGATCAAAGAATATCCATAGCAACTCGAGTGTCGAATTGTTACCCAGGGAGTAAGACACAACCAGGAAAAGAGTGTAATGTACTCCAAATAGAGGCACCAGAACCAAGGTAGAGCGTGCCCACCTGCTATATTTGTAAAAAAAAAAAAAAAAAAAAAAAAAAAAAAAATCCGAATTGATAATAATTTGTTTGAACTAAGGTCTATACATATAATTTAAGGAAGCTCTGAAATACGTTTAATTCACTACAGAAAGGTAAGACTATAATTTATAATGCGTATTAGATTTTATAATTACCCATAGCGACTGTTTTGTCTAGTCACATACAAGGATGACTTCAATTTCAGCATCAATACTCGTACTATATTAAGAAATAATATAAAGTTTAACTGAAACCAAGAAAAAGGAACAATTCAGTCAGGGATGCATTAAATTCAAACTTTCAAATCATGGACAATTTACATTTTTACTAAAATACGTTTCAGGATGCACAATTTTTATGATATTCCCAGTTTTATTATTTTAATTAACGACTTGTTGTACTCTCTAATAGCATGTAATATCATTAATACTTTAATAATAAATTTTACTTCATCAAGCAAAAAAAAATCTCACCAATTGGCAATATATTATATATATATATATATATATATATATATATATATATATATATTTATATATATATATATATATATATATATATATATATATATATTTATATATATATATATATATATATATATATATATATATATATATATATATATATATATATATATATATATATATATATATATATAATATTTGTGCGTGTGTACTGTATATAAAAAATTATTTTGAAAAAACAATTGTTCAAGATTATCAGGTTAAAAGGCAAACATATATTACCAGCACTGATATAGCAATTGGAATCCTTGTAACAAGGGATAGAAAGCGGTTTTGATGAGTGGTCCAGCAGTAAGTATCCTCAAGGTAAGCACGCAAAACGATCCATGGTACGATTACTAATACTGGTAAGCCTGTGGAAAGTTAACAATTAAGCAATCTTACTTTGTATGCAGTTTTTATTGATTAAAATCATTTTTTTGTTTCTGACAATATCACCAAAGTTGACCAGGCCAAAGAAAAAATTTTTTACTAAATTTATTGAATCTTCGTCTTTCTTTTTTCTTTTTTTTTTTTTTTTTTTTTTTGTTTTCTTTCTTTATTTTTCCTTTTTTTTTTTTTTTTTTAAAGTTTAAGAAGATATATAAAATAATATTAAAATATGTCACAACTCTTACCCCAGCCTAGCAATACATAAAGGGTGATCGCACTGCTGTCTGTAAACAGTGCCAGAAAGATCAAGTTGTGTAGGTAGAGGCCTTCCATTAAGATCCACGAATAGTTTGCCATAATGCAAAATTGCCACACGCTTGTAACACATTTGCACGCCCAGTTCTGTATGGTAAACATTAAAAATGACATCAAACTATATTTTCATCAGGTTATATTTTTAAAAGAAACTCTGCTTTCTGCTTCATTTATGGTGAATTGCTTCAAGATTTTAGCAAATTATCTTAGTAACCTGATCTATAGATTTGCTTTATTATTATTCGATAAAATAAATATTCTTTAAAAATTTAACACCATATTTTATTGATTTTTTTTTCTTTGTGTATGTAATATTTTTTATTAGTATTCAAAATAATTTAAATAAAATAAAATAAATAATTAATAGTCTTTATTGTTCAAACAACAAATTAGCAGCAGATGAAATATACATAATAAATTATTGAAAATTGAACAAAAGGCGCAGTCAGGACAATGAGTCCTATTAACTGAACCGGAAATAAGTGACGACACTTTATAAAATAATAAAAACAAACATTTAAATAATCAACATTATTCTGTGTCCAATAATAACATTATGTTTAAATAAGAAAATATTAGTACAATGTCAATATGAGTTAGTTACTAGCATAGTATTTTAGAAATAGATTTTTTAAACATTGAGATTGAAAGATTAAAGATGAAGCTCGTTTAATATGACCTTTTTTTTATTTATACTTACTCCATTTTTTTCTGGTAAAAAACGAAGCTGGCCTTCAATTTCTGTTACATCAGAAGGCAAGCCAACGCCTTGCACGAAAAGCGAATCTTTAAGTATAGCCATAAATGCTCTCAAAATAAAAGATAGAAATAGGTGCATGTGTAAAGTATTGCGTGGACACCGAAGCTTCCTATAAAACAATCAAGAGTTGCAAATTATCAACGTCATTTCATTATTAATCCATTTACTAATTAAATTTATGTTGATTAAAGTAAATGAATTTAATAGAAACAATAAACATTATTAGTATGAATGGAACTCTATATCAGTGCGTATGAGTAATTAAATTCAAATTTTAATTCTCAAGAGTTCTTCTTTTCATAATATCAACTTTTTTTTTTACATAAAACATGGTAGAAAAAATAATTATTATTTTTATGTTACTGTATAATTACAATGTTATTAAATGGTAAAGAGAGAAGAAACTACTGTAAACATACTTGCTAAGAGACAAAACCAGCAGAGCCAAAACCAAGGTAACAAGAGAGACACCATAACCTGCTTGAGAAACCCCCTTCACCATGGGCAGCCACCTCTGTCGAAATATATTTACATTGAGTAATGAAAATATACAATTACAAAAAAAAAAATGCATCATCTAGAGATCAATTTTGGGGGAGGGGGGGGGGGGGTAAAAATGGTGATGCGCCTGCAAGTTTGATAGTTAGGCTTTTTGCTCTACAATATACTGTGTTGTATTTATAAAAAAGTGGTATTTTACAGCTACAAGCTAAATAAAGTATAATAATATAAATATAGTATTATGCAAATTCACATATATAGTAGGTTGTGGTGCATTCAAATAATTTGCATTTTTTGCAGGTGTAACCACCATTTTTCACCTATAAAAAAAATCCAGTCTCTTGATAACTAACTTAGGGCTGTAAGCTGCAACCTCTAGTTAAACCTTAGTTATCTTTTTTTAATTGTTGCAACAATCAAAATAACAACTTAACTACGGTTTAACTAGTTAGTTAGCGTTGCAGCTTACGGGGGTAAAGTTTACATTAATTTTATAGTAATCCAGGCGAGATACAGTTGAGCAAAAAAAAAAAGTAAAATAATATTAGTCAATAAAGTGATTTGCAATATTTTTATATATATTTTTTATTATTCTTATTCTTCAGGACAAATTTTCTTGGTGTTTAATAATTACATATACTAAGCAAAATTAATTAAATGTTTAATTGTCTATTTATTTACGCTTTAATGTTGTTATAAATACTTTAAAATCCTTTTAGAATAATTTTATCTCATATAAGCAATATTGGCACTATATTTAGTGCAATTGAAATATGTGACATAATTTTATATAAAATAATATTTAATTTAAATATTCTGTATATACGCAGTCAAAAACATGTATGTGAATGATTTTTATTGAATTTAAATATTGGCTCTTAATAGAAGATTCGAGGACAATTCAGAGAATATTGTAGTCACAAACATAAGAGCGTGTCATAAGTCATAACCATACCGTAAAAACTTACATGCAGAACAGATGAATTGTGGACTGGGTCTAAATTAATATGTGCGTACTGATGAGGAGTACACATTGAATAATTGGTCCACGTGGTGTTCGTCTCCGGGGATACATACCAAGTACCATCAGATGTGCAAAAACGCGAAGCCTCTGCCTAAAATTCAATGACGTGTTGTTTATATTATACATAAGTAAATAAATGTGTATTTAATCTTAAAAATAAGAAAGAAAAAATGTACACGCGCTTGTAATAATATATTTTACCATTCAAATTTAGCGCGTGCTTTTCTCATAAGAATAGCATGGCAAATTTAACGCGAGCTTTTGAATAGTGTAAAATATATTATCACAATAGTGTGTATATAAAACATAAATAAAAATAAAACAAAAAACAGTAGGGTGTAAGAAGTTACGTAATAACGTTAATTTTTGAAGAAAATCGGGAATTATAAAGTAAAGGTCAATAAATCTTGTACTATACATCACAGTCAGATATATATTTTTAATAAAGAAATAATTGGATGATAATATTTATTTTCTTTGTAAAATAGTTTACTTTAAAGGCATGTACAGGGCAACGTTTTCATTGTATACAATAAATGTCAAATAAATCATGTAAATTTAATATTGCTTCTTGTGAACGGATCATTATATTATAATGCAACATTATAACATTATTAACAATAAACAATACCTGTTCATCGAAACCAACTATATAAGATGGACAGAGAGCTCGAACCAGAGAATTAGGCATCGCGTTGTCCCAACAGTGCACGCCATCCCACACCAAATCACAGCCTAATGACTCTAAAAAATAATAATATAGTATTAGAGTTTGTTTATTTACGTAGGATATTAAAAGTAGATGTAGTGTATTGAAATATAATAAACTGCAAAGGTACTGTGCCATTTATCATTATGTTGCAATTGACATGCAAAATGTTTAATATAAAAAATAATGGTAATATTCTCACACATTCGACCATATTAAAAACACAAAAGATAATACCCCAAAAGTCTTATGAACTTCAATATATTATATAGAAACTCTGTATAATGAGATGAAGCAACTAGTTTCTTTTTTACTACAATTTTTATTATTAATTTGATACTCCTGTGTTGCCTATATGCTATAGTATTATGTGTATATAATAATAATAAATGGTTTTTATTGAGAGGCCACAAAAGGTATACAGCCACTTACGTGGTCCTCTGTATACTGTAGTATTAAACACAATTCTATTACAAAACATAATAAACATAAACATAATGTATATGGTTCCAATGATTTTTCTATGTAGAAGTCTTTTGGTCAACATCTGATGCAATGATGCACGGACATAAATAACGTAAAATTAAAACGTAATAAAATAATTATAACGTAAAATAACGTAATAAATTATGCTATAGCTCATTTTCAGCACAATTTGTTCAATACAGCATAATCTATGCTATTACAAACACAAATATTATGTCGCACTGCACAGTTATTTATATTGTTTTTATATAGCATTATTTATGCTACAATGACATAAATGCAGCATAAATTAGTTTTTTTTTTTTTTTTTTTTTTTTGAATATTTTATTTTTTATATATATATTATTGAATTTTTATTGCTTTGCATATCGGGTAAGTTGAGCTACTTTTCTGATCTTCAAAAACATTCAACATATTAAAGATTCAATGTTACACATCTTATTGATCTGTGTGCTATATAAAAACCCTGAGGTGTTTACAAATATTGTGTTTAGATCAATATACTATTATTTTAATTATTAGTAAGCAACAACAACAAAAAGCGATAAAATAATACAGCATAGAGAAAACACATATAATCTGCGTATACTATATATATGTTGAAATATTATAATGGTATAATATTGTCTGGGCTACGCGGTACGTGCTTTTGCCTTGTGTAGGTTTTGCGTTGAAAGAAGGTGTTTGTATGTTTGCTAAACTAACATTAGATGCTGATAGCTCAATCCCCCAACCCCAGTATTTTATTGTGTTGATATTGTGACTACCCTGTGCAACTTGTTCCAATCAATCACTTCAGACATCTCCACGTATAAGACTTGGAAATGTCATTGTATTGACTGTTTGTATAATCGTCATGGTATTTGAAAATAAACAGATGACAAATGCAGATAACTGAATCAACTTTTTCACACTGTATAACCCTTTTAACTTATGCAATACAATAACATTGAAAGCTTTTTGAGATTTTATTGTTATGGTAACTTTTATATTATATACTGTATATACATATAAATTTGCTGTATGATATTGAGCATTTTAACCAACAATATTTATTATCATATTCAAAAAATTAGTATCTATATTAGTTACCAGCTAATAGTTGGTAACGTTTTATAAGTTTATGTGATAAACATAAATTGTATGGTTTTGTTTATGATGAGTAACAAATTATTCATTCTAATCAATAAATCTGATTTTAACGTTTAATTAATAACTATAAAATGAATTGATATTAATTACTGACTACAATAATTATAACAATTATTTACTTATAATAAACACTCAAATTCATGGGTAGTTTGGTGTTACTGATATTATTTTAGAATATATGCTCGCATACGTAAATTAAATAAAAATTGAAGTAATTATGTAATTGAAGACCATAAACACACAGTACATTAAGTAAGACCATATAAATTGAGAATTTAAAGACCAATTTATAATTTTGGTGATCAGTGTCATATGACTTAATTTCAAAGTTACATGCATGTTATTAAAAAAAAATAATAATAATGATGCATTTTCTTACCATTAGGTTTTTGAGTGGATGAATGTTGACTGATACGGGCTAGACACTCGTCTTCCTTCAGTGATAGAATATGTTCCTGTTCTAACTCACGCTCCTTTAAAACAATATCTGTGTACTCCTACAACAGTAATTCATTACTAATTAAATCAACATGATATTCACTTCAATGAAAGGATGGCAATTATTCTCATTTCAAATCTTGTTGTTGTTCAAATTGTAGTGGAATAAAAGAGATAAACTGGATATTAAGTCAATCTGCATGTAAATTATTTTTTGTGGAAAATTTAAAGAAAATAGTACACAGTAAATAATATAAGCAATAATATAAACAGATAATAATATGTGTAATAATGAATACTAAAACTTTATTATTGAGAGAGAGAGAGAGAGAGAGAGAGAGAGAGAGAGAGAGAGAGAAAGAAAGAGAGAGAGAGAGAGAGTGTGTTAGTGGCGCAGGTACATTATTACGCAACATAAAATTAAAGATTTAAGATTCATATAAAAATCTTAAATCTTGAATTTTATGTTGCGTAATAATACCTGCGCCACTAACTCTCTCTCTCTCTCTCTCTCTCATTAAAAATAAAGTTTTATTATTACAACGTAATCGTACTTTTTCTTTTAATTTTCCCAAAAATTTACATAATATATACGTACAAACACAAACATACATACAAATGCAAAAACTTTTGTCTTGTCATAAGTTTTTTTTTTTTTTTTTTTTTTTTTTTTTCAGTTTACACGATTAACAGAATACTTTATTTTGTTTATTATATATAATAATGCAAGATAAGCCAATCTCGCAAGTCAGATATTTTGAAATTTATTGTCTTCATCGTAATAGATCCAAGAATAAAAACCCTTATTACATAGCATTTAACCAGATTAATTAATGCACTACAGTCAATAAGTATAATACAGTTAATTAAAGCAGTATGTGAGGCATAGTCAGGAAAAAACAATGAGGTATTAAATGAGCATGCAGTGGATGGGTGCTCAGTAGTATATTGAATTTGAACTCTTTTTCATTTCACTTCTATACAACATAATACTTATACGCAGGAATAAAAATATTCTAATGTATAAATATTTTTGAAATTAAAATTTCAATACCTATACTATCATAAGTTTTATTTGAAATTTAAATTATTTCAAGTTTAGTTTTATTAATATATTTATATTTGCGTATAATTATTTTCACAGTAAACAAAATATAACTAATATAAATTTGTAACCTTGGAAATGCCATTTTCTTCTAATTTAATAATACAGATATTCAGTGTATTAATTTTTAAATTTATTTGAAAGGCTTAATATTTATCCCAAATTGTTAAGATGAGCTTTTAAATACCTGTAGCAGAAACTTACCGTCATTGTTTCCGCTAACTTTTGTTCTACGCTTAGGAGTGAACAAGCTCGCGCGTCGACGTTCGCGGATAAAAAGGGTCACCACAAAGTTGAACGTCTTGTACAAATGAATGTTGCCTTCTCTTGTTTTGTGGTAGTAATTTTTCACGGCATCATCCACCTTGCTTCCCTCGCTCACCCTTTCTACACTGTCCGCACCCAGAGAACATGCTTTCGTCATGTTGAGTGACCACGCGCCTGTCTGCCTTACACCACTGCGTAGGCATGGAAACCAAATGCAAATATAAGATCTTAAATATAAAAAATTGTGATAAAAAAAAGAAAAAGAAATAAAGGAAGAAGAAAGATATAAAAAAAATTATTATGATCTCTTTATGACATCAATATTTTTCATATTCAGTACAACATATTTTTAGCTGCTTATAACTCATGTCTAGATAATTAAATTTAAGTCACATAAAATATGCATATATGTATGTATATATATAAATATACTATGACTTAATACTCCAAATGTAGTTATAAAAGTACGAATAAAAACGGAATAAAAACATCTCTTGTTGACTATGTTCTTATAATAAAGTTATCTTTTTAATTTTTTCTAAAGGTCTGCGGTCATGACTCTTTTAATCTACAACTCTCTTGATGTTAACAAAATATTACACAACAAATGAGTATATAGGCTACTTTGTGATAAACACTTTTTGCAAATCTACGTTATTTGCATAATACAGTATAAAACAACTTGCACGTCAAAATAAAAAAAATTATATTATGAATAGATGAAAAATTAATTTAAATACTTGGAATATATCTTTATTCATTTTAACAGATATAAATTGGCTTTATTTTTCATTGATCGAAGTTGACTTGCGCCTTATCAGAATTCTTAGAGTTACTTTATGTAGGAAAGGCAATAACATGTAATTTAAGGATAATCTATTACAGGCTTTATATTAAAACAATAACAAAAACTCTAAAAAACAAGAATAATTAAAAATATTAATAATAGTAAAAACGCACAATTAATTAATATGTTCAATCGATGAAGATAAAAAAGCGATTGTCCTTACACAATGTGATCTCCCATTAATAATCAGAACTTCTGTATTGCTTTAAAAATCGAATAATAAAGTTGCATTATTATAGAAATTAAAGTTATAGGAGTATATTAATAATCATCTACAAATTCTATATAACGCAAGAAATTCAGTAACCTGAAAATCAAATGAGAAAACAAAACAGTGTTTATAAATCATATTATATATCAAAATAATGATACTTCCTGAGCAATGTGTGAAGAATTAGTCATTATTTTATCTTATTCCCATATTAAGAAATGATTTGCCAAAGTAGGGTTGTCTTTTCAAGAATGGTCTTCCATCTAAGCAATGATCATTATTCTTATTTCATTTAATTTACTCAACAAATCATTAAATAGTATATTGTTTTAAAGGGAAACAATTATTTTTCTGCAAGGGATACAGACAAAAATATAATCTGTGAAATCTGTACCTTTACAAAAACATAAAGAAAATATAAAAAATATGCTGTGTGATCTTGTATTATTTCAAGTGCATTATTTTATTCTCTCTCTTTCTCCCAGTTGTGTCATTGTAGTTCTATTTTGTAAGAAAAATAAAGTGTCGAGCGCATTATAGTGCATTATACAACCAACTAACACGTGCCCGTTTTTGGATTGACAATAAATAAGCATGATACAGAAACCTAAAATTGACCTAATTATTTAAGTATCAATTAATATGAATTTTTGTACGATCATAAAAACAAGAAATAAAAAACAATACTCACTACTATTTTATTATTGAATTTGCATCTTAAAAGAACTCAGTTTTTAGTATCGTGTACACATTATTTTATTTACTTATATATTTATGACTTATCATAATGAATTCTACTTTAACAATAATACTATAGGGTAGCTCGATATTTCCTTGCTGTAAGAATTCTCCGGTATGTCTAGCTCATTTAATGTGCGGCTAAAATTTATGACATATTTATTAAATTTCATTACGTACATCGTACATAATAAAATGTTCTCGTGCCTTTTTATTAATTTTATTTTTCATAAGACAAAAGAGTAACGACGGCCTATTGTGTACAAGTCTGCTAGCAAGCTATATTAAATGAAGTGAATATTCCATGTTTCACATATTGTCCTATTGTATTTTGAAATGAATAAACATTTCAATTATTATTACACATGTACAGTATACTACAGCAGGTATTTGAATAACAAAAGTATTAAAAAAAATCATTTTATAACAAGCTTAGAAGACTAATAATCTTATATAAACGTATATAATTATTTGTACTGAAAAATGTATTTCTGTATCATTTGTTATAGTTAAAATTTAAAATTTTGTATTTTATATAACTAAAAACAAAAACGATGGAATAGTAAATACTAATGCTGTTCGTAAACCCTGTTCTCTTGCACCAAAAAATGCGCATTTCATTTGAATAACCATAGGCGATTGTCATTTTTGGTGCAGAGAACAGGGTTTACGAACAGCATTACTGTTAAGCAAGAGTCAGAGGACCATGTAAGTGGGCTTGTACCTTTTAAGCCTCTAATATAAAATATGTGAAGTAAACTGTTCAATTGTCTACTATTTAATAGTTTATGTTATTCAAATATTACTATTTAGTATTGTTATTTTAGTTTTACGATCATTATTGATTTATAGCATTTTTTTATGTTTATTGAAAATTTACATACTTAAATTTTACATGCTAATTTACGTATAATTAGCACTAGGGAAAATTTCATTATATTTTGCTGAAGCTCCATGATGTGTTATTATAGATTGCTAAGAAAAAAGAGAGAAAGAGAGAGAGAGAGAGAGAGAATAAATATATAAACCTTTGATGTAACAAGATCAAAATGAAATTTCTATATTATAAGCCTATTGGAAATTCAAAATTTGCTTTTCCTTTTGTACACAAATTAATCTCAAGTCAAGTGTAAAGTTAAATGATTCAGTAAATTAGTAAGCAAGAATTTAGTTATTTCATCGTGGTTGGCATGGTTACCATAAACTCGCACCTGATTACACAATACATGTGATGTTTGTTTATTTCATATGCGCACTAAATTCTATAACGATTGATAAATATACTAAAAATAAATACCAATACTGACATAAGGAAAAAGAGTGTTGACAAAATTTGTTTCAAAGATGTCTTTATTGATCTAAAATACAAAAGAACATTACAGTAGCAATTATAATAAAATATAGATTATTCCATTTTATTTAAGGTGTAAGTATATAATTTAAATAATTATATATAATATGTCATTGAATTTTTTATATATAAAAATAGTGTGCTTTAACACAGTTGTACGAGAGCTTATAATAATAGTCTTCTGAACAAGTTACAATTAATTAATCATTAAAACATGCATTAAACTTATGATAAGATTTTATTATTATTTTTCATATAATGTAAAAGTTTTAAAATTATTTATTCAATACTTAAAAATTAAAAATAAGCAGAGTAATTTTTATATTTAAATATTAGCATGTTGTGATTCAGATTGCTTAATTGAAATTAAAAAAATGAATATTAAGTAAACTTTATTACAACATGGTATGCAATGCATATATGAATACTTATGAATATGATTTTATAATATAGGCATTATGAGTATAACAATTATTCTGGAAACATTTAAAATGATACCAATAATAATAATAATTAAACTTACAATAAACATGATTGTTTAACTAAAGCAGTCGGTTAGCTTTTTTAATTAATAAAATAGGATTACTGATATATATATATATATATATTATATATATATATATATATATATATATATATATATATATATATATATATATATATATATATATATATATATATATATATATATATATATATATATATAATATTATAATATTATGCAATCCCAAGCTCAAGCAATATAGTCTTATTATTTACTTTTATTTTTAATACATTGTGTATGATAAAATATGTTTGATACAAAACACTCTGAATTGTATCTGAAAATAATAGCAATTTATAATAATAATAAGCAGCATAAGCTATTTTGAGGAATCTTAAAAGCTTTTTGTATAACTGATGACAACTTTTCTTGACAGATATTTTAAAGTTAATGTTACAATAGTATAAATGGCCCCTTCTTCATTTTGCAACATTAAAGTTAAGTTAAGCAAAATTGTTCTGCGTTAGAAGGGTCACATCCGCAGGCAGCCTGTTCACAAAATCTGTTTTGTTATCTGAGTGCATTGCTACAAATCCTGAACTTTTACCCACGACGGTTGCAAGACCCATGCTGAGTAATCGCGCATTGCTCGCAGTGAAGTTTCCTGTAATCATTATACATCATATTAAAATATTAACAATAATATATTTTCTATTGTGAAGAAGTCATTTTATATTTTAACACTTTTTATTTTATTGCTCTTTATACTTTAAAATCCGATGCCATGTCGCTTCAAGCAAATTTTGGATGTAAATGTATTATAAGAACGTGGAAGGAGTGAAAGAGACATAATTAAATGAAAATCTACATACATTTTGCTATACATAGCTTAGGGGCGTTGCTTTACAAGTATTATAAATATCACTAAGCCAAGGAATGAAGAGAACAATTTATAATAATTATTTGTGCCTTATAGCAGATGGATAAAAACATATAACTGGATAACGGTTTTGATATCAATAATATTTTGTAGAATACTAACTATATAAAAAAATAAAAAATACCAATAATTGAAGCCAAACTGCCATGAACATCAACAGCCACAAACAAGAGAACATTGCCTTGGAGAACTAGTCCATTAGGTTGGAAATGAGCGTGATCATCAATTGTCTCCAAGATTGGTAGTCCGTCTCTGACAGTACCTGAAACCAAATTTTTACATATATTACCGTTTTTTTTACAACTCAAAATTTTAGTTTATCTAAAGGAAAATGACAGTCAGGTTATGAAAACAATTTTGTGGTTCAATTTATAATGTAATGAAAATAAAATCTGAATAATGATTCACTCAATCTATATTATTGAAAAATTCATGTATCCTAAATTAAAAACAAATATATCCAAACAGCAATGTTATTTAGATTATATATAGTTAGAGTCAGAATATTAAAATCAGAATTATATATTATGGTTATCTGTTTCAAATAAACACAAATAATTTTTCTACTAAGAAATGGAATGCAATATAAATGTTTTAGTAACCAATCATTTTTAAGTTAGAGATTGACGTACCAAAAACGGATCGTTGCCTGCCAGCTTGAATAACTCGTACTCGCAAGCCATTGCCATTTTTACCCTTGCCAAGGACCTCAGGTAAATGAGGTTCATGTGAAGACATTACTTCAATGCCTGCTTCTCGTGCGAGAGCAGGAGCATTAATTAAATTAATGCCATTCTCTGTGGCTCCTGCTAGTTGACCCAACAATACTGCGGTGCTGAGGTTGTTAATACGTTCCAAGACTGGACCAAATGCTTGAACTTGAATTTTCAATCCCTCAACTGGCTGATTCACAAATTGGGATGCGATGCAGCCTAAATACTGAGCAAGCTTGATCCAAGGTGTGTTTATTGCCTGGAGAGCCGTTGCTATGATTGGTGCGTTTACAATACCAGTTACGTTTTGCCCCTATTAATAAATAGAATAATTAATAAATATAATATTACTTAACTCATATTTAAAATAATGCTAAAGAAATGTTTTATTCAAATGTTTAACTTCTTGGAATTACCTGCGCAAGTGCAACAAACTGTTCTGCAATCTCTACAGCTACTCGGCGCTGAGCTTCAGCTGTACTGGCACCAAGATGAGGTGTAGCTAGGACTCGAGGGTGAGCAAGAAGTTTAAGGAGAGCCTCTGAGCGAGGTGGCTCCTCAGTGAAGACGTCAAGTGCTGCACCGCCACACTGTCCACTTTGCAATGCTTCAAACAAAGCAGCTTCATCCACAATCCCGCCTCGAGCCACATTCACGATGAAAACACCACGTCGGCAGCGGCCCAACACCTCAGAGTTGATCAAATCTAGGAAAGACATTACATAATATATAATTTTAGGTGGATGACGTTTTTACTTCATAAGGCAAAGTTAGAATAAAATGTGTATATACGTATAAAATCAATTTTAAAGGGAATGGGGCTGTATTATTTGCTTTCAGTTTTCAAGTTATGGTAAATCCTATAAGAATAAATATATATTTTTTTAAATTTATGTATATCGTAATATTTTTTAATGGTCAAGTATTTATAAATAACACAATTCCTATTGAACCTTAAATTTTATTTAAAGTTAAATTATTTCAATTTTTTTAGTAAAGTTAAAACAATTATATAATAATGAATAAGTATAATGGTTCAAGTCTGACAGTGTCTTCAGCAGTGTTGTGCAAAATCTCGACGTTTAGTATCTATGATGTCATTGGGAATTTGATTTTTAAGTTATAAAATAAGGTTACAATGATTTTGAATTACTTACTGCGAGTCTGTGGAATTAATGGAGTGTGGACAGTGATGTAATCAGCCTGGGGCCAAATCTCCTCCAGTTCCATTTTTTCAACGTTGAATTCTTTTGCAGCCTCCTTAGATATAATTGGATCATAGCCAATAGTCTACAAAAAGTAATTTTATAACATATGAATACGTGAATTATTTTTAAATCATTTTAATTATTGATTTTAAAAACAATATTATGCCAGAGAAAAGCTTTCGTTCTAATGTGATTGTAGAAAATTATTACATTTCTGAAAAGCATCGATATATTATTTTGTTTCCTTGAAGCAGGAAGAAACATTGGAATTTGATTTGCTATTTTATACTTCATCGCCAAGTTAGTGATTGATCAAATAATGCAAATAAAATATATTATCAAGTCTAACCTTCATTTCATTTCCACATTAACAATTCATATTTTGTCTAACGTACGCATACTTTTACAATGGGAGACATCTGCGAGTATAAACCAAATTAAATAAAAAAACACACATTAATTTACCATAATTTTCGCTTTAAACACAAAACTCCATGCAAAGAACTTTATTCCACATACCAAGAAAATTAAGTTGTAGCAGCAATTCAGAGCTTTTTTTCTATAAAATTTCAAAAATTTCACACATAATTATATAATATAGACTATAATGCTTATAGCATACACAATTATATAATCACTTATAATTCTATGGTGAAATAAAACCATTATTGAAATTAGGGATCTTGCTCGGTCCGCGTCATGACTTGTGTATAATATTTGTTGAATGTTATGTCAATATCAATACAAGTTTTAAGTTACCATAATGAGTCATTATTATAAACTTTTTAGAGTACTTTTCAGTATAGTATTTTATTTGTTCTTAACTTTCGCAGTGGCCTATTTTTACTGCTCATTCCAAAATATGTATGTAAAAAGTCATCCATGGAAAATCTTAACAAAAGTACACGTTGAATTTTTTATTCCGGAATAATTAAAGCTAAAATTACAATACACTTTTTAGGATTATATTTATTTATAGATTTTAGTTTATTGACTATTTCTTCGTGCGTATGTATTACAATTTTTGTACCTCCAATACAAAATTAAGATATAGCCAAATAGCCTTATAGTATTACACACTTATATTCCAGTATCAATATACCTTTTTTATTTTAATATTTACTAAACTATTTATTTAAGTTAAATCTCCTTTATTATAACCAATATTAAAGACGTTTAAGATGATACATTAATACCCTTCATTATTTATTATTTATTTTTGACTTGAAATACTCAAATTTGCATTTTTGTAAATAGGCATGTCCTGCATGATAGAAAAATCTGTATAACAAACCTTCATCCCAAAAGCTTGCATACGCTGTGCCACCTCACGGCCGATACGTCCAAGTCCTAAAATTGCAAGAGTTTTGCCATACAACTCGGTTCCCGCGAATTGTTTGCGTTCCCACGAACCTTTCTTCAGTGCGGCGCTTGCCGGTGCTACATTTCTGCAAAAATTAAAAGCAGTTGAAAATCTATTGCTATACACACATTTATTTTAAAGATTCCAAGATAATGATGTGGTGTGAATAAGAAAACAAAAATAAAAGGAAAAATATTAAAATTACTAAGTCTTTTGTTTTGACATTGTGTTTGCCTTTAAAACTTTTGAATTACTTAAAAACAAATCTCTACTTACCGCGCCAAGCTTGAGATCAGTGCACACGTCAGCTCACAAGCACTAATGGAATTGCCACCAGGTGTACTGCAAATAAATCAAACATAAATTATTAACTTGTTCGTTGAATAATAGATAAATGGTCTAAGACTCACAAAATAATAATGGAAAAAAAAAACTACTATTATGCTACACAAAAGTTGTGCAGTAACAAAGTATATTATATGATTATAGTTTACACCTCTCACGTTGCAAAAAATAATTAAAACTTGTTCATCGAATTTTAATGGCAATATTACTCATCCGTTACTTTATTTTATTGTAATCATAAGACGAGGAACTTACTTCATAACGATGACACCACGTTTGGTGGCTGCATCCAAATCAATGTTATCCACTCCAGTTCCAGCACGACCAACCAGTTTGAGGCTGGTACCTGCTGCAAGCACCTCGGCTGTCACTTTGGTGTCCGAGCGAACAATCAGGGCATCGTGACGCTGACGTACATGAAAAAAAAAATCAGTTCCAGTTTTGTATGTGCATATTTAGGTAACTTTTACATTTGGAGAAAATAAATCATTAAATTATATTATCATTTACAAGAAAATGAAATATCGTTTATTAGCGAACATTCATTGGAAACTACTATACATATAATTATTTTAATTATATTTATATGATACATTTTCATCATCTCCATTATATTTGGAGGATTATCCGCACGTTGGTATACCTAAAAGGGGATTTCAAGCCTGTTTAAAACAAAACAAACAAAGAAAAATTAGCATGAATTTTAGTAACAATAAAAAAAGGAAAATTAAAGTGCCAAGTTTATCAACAAATCGAGTTTGCATGCATCAAATCGGGCAATCCACGCGATTTACATAAAAATTTTGCTTCCGCATATTCTCATACATTAATGTATTCGCTATACAAAACGAATTAAAAAAATTATAAAATAATTGATTTATTTTTAATAAAATTAAGCATCCCATCAATGAAGAATGGTAACTAGTTTGGACGCGTCATACCATCCTTTATTCTCTTTGAGGTGGGATTGAAAATTCATTTTGATGGCAACGATAACTTAATTATTTTAAACTTTTATATCCTGGTTGCTCTTTTTCTCTAAAATCATGCTGCATTATAAAATAATGGCATGGATTTGCTAAACTATTATGGTAAAGGTAAACGAATGAGTTCTTTTGTATTAGTATTTAGAAAACTACTGTATTACAATAATGTCAATATAATTACAAAAGAAAGCAAGTTCCCTATATTTAAATACATTCAAATTATTAGGATCATTTTTATATTAACCTCAATCGATGATAACTTTAAGGCTCAGACGCTCATGCCCTGTAATTATATATTTAACATTTCTACAAAAATTTTATGGAAGTAAGTATTTATAACTTGTTTTTTATTGTATCTGTATGTCCTCCTGGTTCACCGTATTTATACAATATCCACTTAATGATATAGACGTGTTCTAATGTTTTTAGTGTCATAGGTGCAGAAAACAATATAAAGCATTGAACATAATGATGTCAAAAGTTAACTTAATGAGAAAAACAGAAATTTTAAGCTGTTTACTAATTGACAATTCAGTTTGTTTTACTATTATTATATATTAGAGCTTATAAAAGCTCATATGTACAACTGTTAGTGATTCGCATAGATTAGGTTGATTTTACAATTAAAAAAGGGAAAAAGGGGTAGGTATATAATATTACATTAAATGGAATGTGATGAAATAAATTATTGAAATCATTTATGTATAGCCTATGGTCTTGCCATATTTTCTTATTAATTGTATCAGCAATTCAGAGCACTGTATATGTCGTATGTTATAGAAATCAGTAAGGTTGGAGCCCTCACACGTCACGCATATGCATATGAGATGAAGCCGAGTAACTTTATACACCCGTTCACTGCAGTCAGCTTTGATGCAATTGGCAATCTTTCAAATAATTCTTTTCAAGGTCCCCGCAATAACATTTAATTTATTATCTTAACAAGTACACTATATAATGTTAATGCACTTTCCATTCCTTTCATTTACTTGTTCATTTTTTTTCTAATATGCTATAAAGAAACTAAAAACAATAAATGAATATAAGTACAAATAGAAAGTATTACATACATAAAAACCAATCGCATATATATAATTTCATCCCTCATTGTCAAAATATAACTAGTATAAACGTTACATGAAACAAATAAGGTTCAGTTTGTTCGTAAACATTAATGTACTATAAATTTAGTTTATTTCTGAGATTTTCTCGTCTTTATTGATATTATTGTTTGAAGAAAACTACGGTTCACTCTTGGCACCCCTTTTCATGCCTAAAGTTAAATATTCATCAATTTTTAGAAAGCAATGTGCCTTATCACTTATCACCCCCGTTTTGATCGTAAATAAATGTACCATTTATTGACACAAGAACAAAATATATTTCATCATTACAATTAAAGTCACGTGTATCGATAGGAAATGAGGTGGTGGCGGCGACCTCTTACACCAAATCTGGTTTTAACCAGTTCCGAGATTTCAATTGCAGGTTTAGGCAACAGAAAGCCTAAGGCTGTTAAGTCCGTCTTCTTAATATAATTATTATTCCCTTCATACATTGGACTGGGTTGGTAGACAGCACCAATGAAACAGGCAATATCTTTTTGTCTGTAATAAAATATTTGATTTTTCACTAGAACAAACATAATTGGAAGCAAAATGATGATAGTGCTTGAGACAACACGTACTGAGATATATTCACATATTAATTTATTCTGTGGAGCATCAATGTTCAGCGCTTGATTCGGGGAAATTATATATATATATATATATATATATATATATATATATATATATATATATATATATATATATATATATATATATATATATATATATATATATATATATATGTATATGTATATGTGTATATGTATATATATATATATATGTATATATATATAATATATATAATATATATTAATGTATGTATATTAATTAAATATATTTTAAAAATATTAATTTAAATGTTGTGTTGTAAAAAATTAACAACATACTATACTTCTACTTTACTTTTTTTTTTTCTAAGAAGAGTCGAGCATAAAATCAATAATTGAGAGCAACGTTTTTCTTCTCTTATTATACATATACATACATGTTTTTTCCTTCCATGAAATCTCTTAAAAATTTGGAACAATTATCTTATACGTATAATGAATGGTATACAAATATTATTATTGCGATTTCTTATGTGTGTGTGTAAGAATATGTAATATTGATTAAAATTACATCATTCAATCGCGAAGCTTGATAATAATGTGCATTCTTATATAAAATTCATTAATTTTATTTCATTTAATTATTAAAAAATAATAATAATAGTAAAACTTTCAGCTAATAGAAACTATTTTAATACATATGAGGATAAGATATTTCTATTTACAATAAAAATAATAATAACGTTTTACAATAATGATATTGCGTCTGAAATAATATTATACTATAAAACTTCTTTGGATTTATAATATTCATTTACATAGAGTCTAGGATTTCGCTTCTTGCGATGGTGTTACTTGATAGAAATAACATACTGAAAGTACTGTACTGTACTGCATATTATTATGTTTATGCTATGTATGCAGAATAGCAGCTCACATGACTTCACAACGTGCAACAAGAAGCAAACGTGATAATAATGAGTAGTGTCTGTAGTCTATACTGCTAGTGTGACATTTCATATTATAACGTGCAGTGTTCTCACTTCTCTCTGTATAATCTATTCACAGTATACGCATGCACATTCTGCATAACTGCATAGGTCATAATATAATTTAATATAATAGTCGCAATAGATCGCATTACGTTGCAATTTGTATCCTTGAATTTAATTTTTATTGTCAATATCTATAACATATTTCATTATTAATTACTCCTATCAATTTTTTTTTAATCATCAACAGTCAAATCCAAGTACTATATTATAATAAAAACATTGAAATATTAGCAATATCATTGTATATTATGTTATATATAAAACAAAGTTATATTTATACTTGTTATTTAATGAAAGTAAGATTAAATATGATTCTAAAATTGATTTGGTTTAAAAATTAAAACATTTCAAAATATTTTATGTTAAAATAAGGTAGGGTAGCTTAATTGAACTATGGTGCTCTTGATGATAGCTATATTTAAGAATAAAATCATTCAATTTTGCATGCAATCAAAAGACTATGTAAGAATATACTATAGCTTGAAATTAAATTCATTGTAAATTAATAACTTTTTCTTGTTATGTGCGGGATGGTACAGAATAATGTAGTAAACGATTGCAACAAAATTCATTAATATGACAATATAAAAAGGCATTTAATTTAATATACTTATATTTCTACACGTTAAATTTCTTTCATGCATCTCATAGCCAATTTGTTGCATCTAAAATAACGTGTGCACTTTTAAAAACTTAATTTTTTAAATGATTTTAATTTCAAAAATTTTTTAAACAGAAAATATTTTGAAATTTTACAAAACGATTTGCAAAAACAAAATCAATAAAATTTGAATACTTAATTTTATTTCAGAGCTTTTTCAATTGAAATTTTAAATTACCGAGCATCATTGTACTTTTTTTTTTTATTAAAAGCTTTTACTTTAGACTCGTTAAATACCTTTATTTCTGTGAGGAGTTCGTTGAGTGGTAGTTTGGTCCGTAAGGTAACGTTGATTCCATGTTGCTCCAAAAGTTGCACACACGCGGGATCCACTGCATCGCTGATAAGTACGCTACGGAGTTTCATAATGAAGTTTATGTATTGTCAGCCAAGAGACGAATGGTCTGGTACAGCACGCGGTCGCTGACTTGTTCTGACGGTAGTGGGTCCAGAACGACGGTGCATCGCCTCTAGTACCATGAGAAACCCCTCCCCCCGTAGAACTCCCTCCACAATAGCTCTCAACCTTCATGACGTTACTAAAAGATCGTAAACACTGAGTGGCGTCATAAGCATTGCATTATTGAAACAAACACCACCCTCATCAAAGTGCATAATATTATTTCTTATTATTATTATTTTTTTAGATCATCCTAAAAACACAATGAAGAAATGCATTTATATTATTTTGTAACAATTTATTTTTTAGAACTGCATTTTAAACTAATTGTATCAATCATAAATAATTAAGAGCCCAACTAACGAAACTCGGATGACCTACTACATTCTAGTTCCTAGTCTAGACGTTTACACTGAGCCGTCGCGACGTAACCTTCTAAATTTCTTAATATAGGAAAAAAGGAAATAATTATGTAACTATGATGCTCATAATATTAATGATACACTTTTATAGCACTGAAAACAGTTTTACTTTAAACCTTACTTTTGTAATATGTGATTTCAAATCTTTCATTTATTTTCAAAAATGCTTGGGGAAAAAAAAAAAAAAAAAAAAAAAAACTTGAAGGAACTGAAAATTTTTTATTCATTATTATTTTCACTTAAAAAAGTACCTGGTATAATTGATTCTATTTTACATAACCTCAGTGGAAAATGAACTAAATAGCCATACCCTCTATTATGAAATGTTAAATTTAAAAAATCTATTACATATTGACAGATTTGACGTGATAGTATTACATAATGTAAAATAATTAAATGATAGAAATTACAAAAATTAATTCACATATTATATTATTACATCTCAAGTGAAGATTCATTGCAAAAATTTAATTTACAAAATTTATTCTTGTTTAAACATAATGAGAATACATTTTGTAATTCTGCATGCTTGCTCTAAAAGCGGGGAAAAAAGTGCATGGGCATAGATTGGCAATGAAATCAACCATAATTGAGTAATGAGTACATTAATTGAAAAAGAAAATAAGTTAAAAAAAAATTAAAATTAGTTAGCAAGATAGTTAGTTACTAATGAGTAATGAGTAATACCTCATGCCAACAAATGTGGTATATATTTTAGCTAGTCAGTGAAATTATTTGCTATATTGCAAATTTCATAGAAAAATAACACATGTCAATAATCTCTAGATACTAATATAAAATTAAAATAATACTTTATAAACATTATATAATATAATTTATCCAATAAATTTCACTATAAACAAGTACAACTATCCTCATAATTTTCCCCCTTGGCAAAGTCAAATGAAAAAGACGATTTTAGCATGAAAACGTCATAATATAATAAAATAATATACAGCATAATTATTAAATTTAGAAGTGATAATGGACAAGTTGATGCTTTTATTGTGAACAAGATACAAACAATATTTCAAATTCTCGGCATAACTTCGATGTTATTTGAAACATTCAGCAGCTTTGGAAGCATCATCAAATGCCACCCACTTATTTATAATGAAATTTAAATACTTAATGTATTCTTCTAAACGTACAGTACTGTACGCACAGGAAGAAGAAGAAAAAGGGGGGGGGGGAGAGAGAGAGAGAGAGAGAGAGAGAGAGAGAGAGAGAGAAAGGTTTAATAATACGATTTGCTTACGAACACGAAATAAAAATCCGATACACCAAGTACACTAACTGTGTCCAATAATGAAGTAGGCTTTTAAGAATTATTATTAATGTTCAATTAAAAGTAGTATTGTAGTATTGAAGCTTATAGTCTTCAACTTTATTGCTCGCAAGCAGGTGTTTTCAGATTGTTTATATAATCCCTTTTAAATTTGCAAAAAAAAAAAAAAAAAAAAAAAAAAAGAAAGAAAAAGAAAAAGAAAAAAAAGAAAAAACTCGTGGTTTAAAATTTGAAATGCATTTTATTATCATTCTGAAAGAGCTAAATACACACACACATTCACATTCACATACACAAACTACCCTATAGTGACTTTCTTTTATATATATAAATATACATAATTGTTGTTTTATATAAAAATAATTTATAAATAAATACTGTAGATCTAAGACAATGCAAAATGTTATGAATGGAACGTAACTGTGTGTAACAAATTAAGAATAAAATAGGGAGAAATCACATAACATTGTTATAGTCATTTAGTCGTAGACTATAAAACAACAACAACTAACTCAATTAATCGTGGAATAATGCGAAAATACTTGATTACACGGAGTGCATGAAACAAAATATGAACTATACTTAATTGTGTAGTACAAGTATTTAATAGTTTCATATCCTCGCACAGTTAAGAACCCATTTAAGAGCGTCCATTTCTTATGAATCTCCAAAATGTACATCATGACTCAAACTTATTTACTTAAAATATCTTCAATAAATATATAATTACAGCATTTAGAACACACAGTGTAGACATTTATTAATTTTATATACTATATATTTCGTGTTAGTTTTAATTATTAAAACGTTATAAAGTAGAATATGTTAGGAAAATATTGTATTAAAAAAATAAAGACAATTTAATTGACAATTAAAATAGTACTGCAAGAAAAATTTGTTTTCAATTTTTGTGAAGTTAATATTTAGTTTAAAAAAAAAAGGTTCGTAAGAATAGAAACTATACGAAAGGTAATATCATTAAGTCTATCACGCGCTAATCACGTTTTAGACACGTGTGCTAATTTTTTAGTTGACTATAAAGCAATAAAACTAGGAGACGGATACATTTGTTTCTTAAGAATATATAATTTTTGTTTTAAAATAGATTTTTTTTTTCGCAGTCAGTCGCAAAAGATTAAAGATCCTGGTTCACGTGTTGAACACATCAGCTTCTTTTTCATAGATGTTGTATAATGTGATAACGCCTGAAGTGATTATTTATTCTTACATAAAATTACAGTAGTAGAGGGAACAAGAGGAACTTTTCGGGAAAAGGTGGTAAGAACATGAATTTTTCAGGGTTCGTAGATATGGTCATTAGTAGCTCTTTCCCTAAATTTCAACGCATGGGCCACGTAGGGTCGTCAGATATTGACCTCTGAACTTTGACCCCTTATTCCACAGTTTTTAATTTTTTATAGCGTTCCTGATCATCTTTTCACAAAAAGTTTAAGAACAAAATATATTTTAAATAATTATTTCTACGTGTGAAAAAATTTTCAAAAGTGTGACGTCACAAATACTAAGATGGCGGCCAAATTTTCAAAATTGCCCTAATTATTGGTGCTAATTATTTATTCAACATCTTCTCATTAGCCCAAAAATAATAATTTTGATTATATTTGATGTATAATGTACTGAGGAACATGATAAATTTTATTTGAAAGAAATCGGACAATTTGGGTGGAAGATATTAATTTTTTTTCGAAAAAGCTGTATGCCCAGCAATGGTGCCTATGCTATAACCATAGGGAAAACAACAGAATTCAAACTGTTGTAACTTTTTATCAAGTTGATGTATGGGTTTGATTTTTTCAGGGAGCATAGATAATCAAGAGATATTTAATAGAGCCATTATTTTTTAATTCAAATTTGTATAGGGTGACTATGTTATGACCTTTGACCTTGCACCTTAGAGGGATGTTATTTTAATGATTGCGAGCACTAATTTAGCCCGCGAGAACAACTTTTAAGGACAAAAATGTTAGATTTGACTAAATCAATCGATAAAAATTATGGAGGAGTAATTAAGTTTCCTCTGACCTTGACATATTTGGAGAACTTGGTGCTCAAATTTGCTATTTTTTAAGAATTCCAAAGCATTAAAATCGAGCTTAAATGAAAAAAAAAAAAAGAAGCGATTGGATCATATCTGTAGCCCCGTAAATCAGTCCGCATACCCACACCACCCAGCAACCCCCAGCGCTACCCCCCCTCCCAAAAAAAATTAAAGGAAACGTTGTAAACTGCAAACATAAAACATGCGCATAATATATTAATTTATAAAGTAATATTTTTTTATAACTTCATTTTGGCCTCCCCCATCCCCCATCTTAAAACCACAATTATATTTTAATTTGGGGGGGGGGGGGACATTTTAAAAAAATATACAGAAAACAGAATTAAAAATTTACTACATGTATAGTGTATACAATTAATTATGCATGCATGTCCAAAGTTTACATTTTTTCGGGGGCGGGGGGGATTGAAAATATTTAATTCTGTTAGATCATATCGGTAGCCCCGTAAATAAGCCCACTTCCCCCTTCCCTTAAAAAAATGTAAATCTTTAACATATACTTATGCCTTATGCATAATTAAATTAAGTTTATACACATATAATACATTTTGATTTCTGTTTTCTGTATATTTTTTTAAAATGTCCCCCCCCCCCCAAATTAAAATATAATTGTGGTTTTAAGATGGGGGATGGGGGAGGCCAAAATGAAGTTATAAAAAAATATTACTTTATAAATTAATATATTATGCGCATGTTTTATGTTTGCAGTTTACAACGTTTCCTTTAATTTTTTTTGGGGGGGGGGGGGTAGCGCTGGGGGTTGCTGGGTGGTGTGGGTATGCGGACTGATTTACGGGGCTACAGATATGATCCAATCGCTTCTTTTTTTTTTCATTTAAGCTCGATTTTAATGCTTTGGAATTCTTAAAAAATAGCAAATTTGAGCACCAAGTTCTCCAAATATGTCAAGGTCAGAGGAAACTTAATTACTCCTCCATAATTTTTATCGATTGATTTAGTCAAATCTAACATTTTTGTCCTTAAAAGTTGTTCTCGCGGGCTAAATTAGTGCTCGCAATCATTAAAATAACATCCCTCTAAGGTGCAAGGTCAAAGGTCATAACATAGTCACCCTATACAAATTTGAATTAAAAAATAATGGCTCTATTAAATATCTCTTGATTATCTATGCTCCCTGAAAAAATCAAACCCATACATCAACTTGATAAAAAGTTACAACAGTTTGAATTCTGCTGTTTTCCCTATGGTTATAGCATAGGCACCATTGCTGGGCATACAGCTTTTTCGAAAAAAAATTAATATCTTCCACCCAAATTGTCCGATTTCTTTCAAATAAAATTTATCATGTTCCTCAGTACATTATACATCAAATATAATCAAAATTATTATTTTTGGGCTAATGAGAAGATGTTGAATAAATAATTAGCACCAATAATTAGGGCAATTTTGAAAATTTGGCCGCCATCTTAGTATTTGTGACGTCACACTTTTGAAAATTTTTTCACACGTAGAAATAATTATTTAAAATATATTTTGTTCTTAAACTTTTTGTGAAAAGATGATCAGGAACGCTATAAAAAATTAAAAACTGTGGAATAAGGGGTCAAAGTTCAGAGGTCAATATCTGACGACCCTACGTGGCCCATGCGTTGAAATTTAGGGAAAGAGCTACTAATGACCATATCTACGAACCCTGAAAAATTCATGTTCTTACCACCTTTTCCCGAAAACCCCTTAAAAATACCTCTTGATCCCCCTGCTACAGTTTATATAATGTATCTTTGAAAATTAATTTAATTTAGTTTAATTTCATTGCACACTGATTAATGGTAAAGATTAGTTTTAAATTAATGCATTATTTAGTGCATTGTGTTTTTAAATGCACAAATAATGTAATAAAAAATCAACTGCAAAATATGTTCTGTCACTCTCCTTTCAAGCGACAATGTTCAACGTTATCTGGCCTACACAGTTGCATTGTGATTCTGAATTTCATGCTAAAATCTTAAATTTAATTTTAAATTATTTTAAAACCCATATTTATTATATAAACGCAAATTAAGTACAATTTATTTTCAAGTCTGTTCTTTTTTTTTTTTTTCCTGACTTTAGCTATAATTATCTAATACTTTATTTACTTACTTTTCAAAACTTATAGTAATTCAAATAATTTTGTCAACATAAATTATTAAGACTTCTTATTATAATCATTCTAATATGTTATATATTATTATTATTTTAGCCTAATTAGCATTACGTTATATTATACATTTCCTTGTCCTGTAATCACGCCAACACAACGATTAATGATTGTTAATTGTTACAAAAAGATATAAAGTCTTATAATGGCAGAGCTAAGAATAAGAAGTACTTACGAACATGTCAAAGCCAACAACTTAATTAGGACTCAACGTAATCGTAAGGACTTGAAGAAATAATAAATTGTGACGGTAAATTTAAAGTAGAAAAATAATTAAATGTTTCAACATTATAAATTTGCCTTTAAAAATACATCATCGATGTTTAAATATTTGAAATTTATTCAATAAATTCGAGATATTATATATTATAGTCATGTAGTCGTTATATTATTACTAATATTATTTATTGTTACTAAGTCAGAGGCCGGAGCGATACAATTAATACATTACATACTATATTCGAATCCATAATCCATCAACATTGAATAACTTCTCCTTAAGTTATACTGTACAATCGTAAGATACAAAATAAAAATTACGTGACTAACAATTAAATAATTTGTTTTTATATTTTTATCCCACATCTTATATGCAATTTATAAGTTGACAGTTAGACTTTTTTTTTCATTTCCCCTCTCTCATTTAGTATAAAAGTAATATCACAATTTAATTTGCTTTTTTTTAGTTCAAAAAAACAGGCGAAGAAAATTGCACATCTCAAGTGGGCTTATAGGAAATATTAACTGTATAACGAGCGTGTTATCAAGTTGTGCATAAGTCGTAACTTATAGTCCAAATTATTATAATAATTTATTAACAAATCAAATTGTTTCTTCTTGTTTCGAAAAAGAAGACAAGTGCAGTAAGTACTCTATAAATTCACAAATCATGGTGAATTTGTATAAATTGATTTCAAAAGATAATACTTCATAAAGCTGAACTTGAAACGAAATTGAAAAGGAATCTGCGTGACCTAGTAACATTGCTTTGGATGTCAGCTGAACATGTGTAAGTGTGGGGGTTGATGTCCACGCCTCGCATGCATGAGGTCAAGCAAGCGAAATACAATAACTGCCTTCCGATTGAGTCATGTCAATGACCGTACACTCGCTTACACGAGAATGCATAGTGATTTACATCACGCGACGTCACACGTGCTTTTAAACCCACTACTTATAGTGATTGCAAGGTCTTCACGTGGGATAAAATTAACACTCGATCCCGATATCACAAAATATAAAAGTTCAAGAAAAACGTGATATTTTTTTTATGCGAATATGAAATTTGATTTCCTGTAGTGGACAGAGCATAATTTGAATCAAAGCTCTTTGGACTATTATACTTATTTAGATACACCATCAGCAGTAAAACAGCCAAAAAAAAAAAGTATAATTCATATTTATTATAATTCTTATAGCAGTAAGAATAGTGGACATTAAACTGCATGTGGATTACGTGTAGAGGCGCTGTCCCTATATGTATAATGAGAATGAGTATAATAATGTTTAAAAAGTTGACAATAAATTGAATATATAATATAGATATTTTATATATTTTATATAGATAAAAAAATCATTATGAGCTAGGCCATAATTTAATATCCAATATAATAATCCATTTGAATTACTCGAAGGATCTCGACTTGAAGTGACTCATGTGTGTATGTTTGCATAATATATTATAACTGTGGGTGGGTGGGTGGGTACGTGTACTGTGCAATTTAATGGTCTTTAGTTGTTATAAGAACTCTACATTAGAATAGTGTGGTAGGCATGATTTTTATTATTATTATTATTTTTTTTTTGCTATTATATTCTATTGAAATGTAATTTTTATTAAACTTAAAGAAATTTTTTAAAAAATTTAGCTGAAACAAAATTAGAAATTTATTACTTTGAATTGAAATGGTTTTCAAAAATAGAATGGAAGTTATATAATAATAATCTCATGTTAAAAATTAACCTGTTTAGCATTCGATCGTGATGCTTCTTTGCTATTGTTTAGTCTTGTCTAGAAAATTCTGGGTGCATTTTATATAGCAGACAGAAGCGTTTTACCCGAATTCCAAACACTTGAAGTCAGTATGTGACAACGCATTGGAGTGCAAAGAGCATAGCACCTTCTGTTCTTAAACGTCGTGGTCCAAGTCAAATAATTTCTTAAAATGTCAACCAGCGATACACCTCATTACTCAGGTATGTAACTTTAATACTATTTATATAGGCTTCTCAAATATTAACTAAAAGAATAGAAATTATAATTGAACTTTTTAACTTTTAATATATGCATAAGAAAAACTCAACATCTGCATTGTAGATGAAAAATAATAAAATGGTTTATAATATAATATACTTTATTATCAAAGGAAAACTACAGAACAATTTTTATATATTATGACGAAGTTTTAATGTTTTTTTTTATGTTATTATAATACTTATAAACAATTTCAGGAGACGCAAATATTGAGCCTTTTCCGTCAAACAGCAAAAATCAATATACTTCCAAGAACTTTTAAAAATTTAATTAACACTAAAATTGCAAACAACATCTGCTATGTGTGGTTTTATATTCATTGGTAAAACAATTTTATATAAATAAAATCATTTTCTTTTCTGTTATGTATGAAGTTATATAAATGAAAAAAGTTGAAATTTTAATTTATTTTAAAATTTCTTGTTATTTTCACATTTCAGTGGCAAATTAATAATGTCAAACTTAAGAAATTGTAAAAATTTAGGTATAAACTTTTAATTGATTTGTTAGTCAACATGACATTTTTTTTTTAGTTCTACGAAATTCTGTAACTGAAACATTATATTATTATATCTACCACATACATAAAATAATATATATATATATATATATATTTATATATATATATATATATATATATATATATATATATATATATATATATATATATATATATATATATATATATATATATATATATATATATATATATATATATATATATATAAAATTGTTTGATTTTAATACATCCTATTATTTTAATCCAAATTAATTAGCTAAACTCTAGTGCAAATATAAAAAAAGAGAAATTGGTGTCCAGACGCGCTACGACATAGTCGACGTATACAATTTATTTCATTTAACTTTTAAAAAAAATTCTTGCTCTAATATTCAGTATGCATATTTTTTTAATATCTGACAAGCAAAAGCTATTACACTAAAATGTGAAAATTATCAATTATTTATCATATTATGATGTGCGACTATGTAACAGCTATACAAAAATATACTGTAACTTTTCCTGGAGTAAAATGCAAAGAAATTACTGTAATATAAAGAGCAGAATGTGATATTATACACGTTTATTATTATTTTTCTCTCTCGATGAATTCCAATAAAGTTGCTTGTAGACAGTGAGTATTATTGTCATTTTTCACAAGCAACAAAAGAGATGAGTTTTACAATTAACTTAATTAATTTTATAATTTTTATGTTATGGTTAAATACATTTTTCATATATAAAATAAGCATAACTTTTATTATATATTTGCGATTTTTGTTCAAACAAATTTAAAATTCAATCCAGAATTTTGCCAACATTTTGAAAATTCATTTGCTCTCCCTATAATGGGATTAATTTTGTATATTCAATGTGTGTAATATTTACCTTATAATTTGCAGACTCTCATGACATAAGTGCTCTTTTAAATCAATACATCGCAGAAGCAACCGAAGGAGAAGACACCACAGCGGATGCTGATTTTGATTTTGTTGACTTGGACCAGTTGGTTCAAACAGCGTACGAAGCATCTGATTATGCAGTTTCCTTACAATATTTTGTACGTATACTTTTATTTATTATTATTTTGCATTATTTAATATTTTACTGAATTTATGTATTGAAGGTAAAAAATTAACGAAACTTTTATTTTTATTTTTTAATTAAGTGCGCATTCAAATTAAATTATTAATTTTAAAACATGACCACAATTTTGTAAAATATTGCATGATAATGATATACATAAGTGGGATATAAATTAATCGTAATACGCATAGGATTTTATATTTGTTAATGCGTCATCTTATTTTCTATATCCTAGTCCTATCTCTTGTTATCATTGACAATGTGTTAAAATTATATATTTTATATATATAATATATATATATATATATATATATATATATATATATATATATATATATATATATATGTAATATATATTAAATGTAACCTTTGTGCTGTTGTTACAATAGTATATATTATATATTTTATATATTATAGGTCCTATTATAAATTTTTATGCAAGCGCATATATTGACACTTAATATAAATATTATGCTTCTCTATAGCCTTTTTCTTATAAATTCCAGAACTCTGATGTAACAACAGAATTCAGTTCTCATGGTCAAGACATCAATGATCCCCTTAGATTGGAAAATGAAAATATCGAACCGACTCATGTGTCATTGCACAACGTTGAGAACCCTGCCCAAATTTCTCCATTCTTTGAGAAAAAAGATTCACATAATGAAATGCTTAAGCAAGATCCCATCCACTGCGACAACTCCAAGACTGGTAAAGAAATAAAGAAACGACCCAAATATGAGCCTTACTTTAGTTCAGTTAGCAAGCCAAATAAGAGAGAGCGTCCATCACGAGCTCGCGCTTTCCGAGCTGAAGAAATATGTTGCTTTCAATGTAAAACTGCTTTCAAAAAACCCCAAAGCTTAAAAGCCCATCTTATGCATCGTCATGGAACGCAGAATCAGTTCAAGATTACTCTTCGTGTATGATCCCATTATATATGATACCATAAATGTTTAATGTACAATTTAATAATGTTAAAATCTTTATTTGATTTCTTGCTTATATGGACATATCATGTAACATTATCATATAGTGAATTAAACTGTATCAGGTAATGTAAAGTCTCAAAATTAACCCATATATGCCATTTTTTTTATACAATATCAAGTAAAAAAAGAAAAGAAAACTGATGTATAATACCATTAATCAATAATTACGTTTGGCTATACTCATCACGGTAAATAGTGATAAAGCTTTTTAAAAAAGTATTGATTCTAATTATTAATAATATGTTTCGTGATTTATTATTATTATTCAGCTTGAAAATCTTCAATTCGCCTTCATAACCACAAAAAACAATGGCGTAGAAGACATAATATAAAGCCTTACTTTATATTGAGTTCTATTTTGTTTATAATAATTAATGTGAATGCATGCAATCTTCATTAAAAACTATAAAATGTTATGCAGCTAAATTAATTACACAATTAAATTATTGCTCCGTGTGAAGAGGCCATAACAATAAAAAGTAAAAATAATTTAAATAAATGAGTTCATTAATTTTAGATATATTATATATAAAACAATTTTTTGATAGTAGAAATCGATTGTCTGTGATAGCAATAATCACAATAAAAACTAAAAGCAAATAGAAAAAACTGCATTATAACTGTATATTTTAAATTCAAACTTCAATTCAATGGGCAGTCAATAATAATAATGTCATAAAATTGCTGTTAAACAACATTAATATTTCTTACAGTCTAATTTATTGTACCAGTGTGAACTCAACCATATAATATTCAGATTCATAAAGGGTTTTATTTAAAAATCATATTAAACAATGTACACAATATACATAATAGTTTACTGTCACAGTACAATCAAGACATTCTTGCTTAAAGGGATCGTGGCCTCAACATTTAATAAAACCCCGTAAAACTCATAAGATGGGACCATCATACATACATATTACATATACCCTCCATTAATCAATACACAATTGATTTCAATTACATATTACAATTACATATTACAATTACATATTGTAATATTACAATCCATATTACAATCCATATTACAATCATTACATACATATTGTCCTCAACCCTTCTGTACCCTCACAAACTGGGGTTAAAAATCTTTTAAGCAGACAACTTTGGAAATTCAAATCTTCATGAAATGCAGGTCTACATAGTAGATATTTGTAAAGTGGATTGCCTACTCCCCAGTTTGAGAGGACAATACAGAAAGATTAAGATATACAAAATACAGTATGTGTAATGTGCGTATGTGTATAATATAATGTAATAGTCCCATCTCGTGATTTATCGTTCGGGAATGTTTTTTTCTTGAGGTCAGGATCTCGCTTTAATTAAGTCATATGTGTTATATGCGTGCAATATTTTAAGTGTACAGTCAATTTAATAAAAATTGCATGCAATCTGTGTTAAGTTCTTTTAAATTTATTGCATAGTGCAAATAATATTGCTCCGTGTGAAGACCATTTGTTTTTTAGGTATGGTATAAGTTAGCACAGGCCGTCACTGGCATGTGTATCCAAAGAAATTTTTGACGATGGTATATTTTAATCATTATGACATCATCTTCTATAATATGAAAAAAATATTCTATAATATATAGTCTGAAGAAGAAAAAAAAATTGCAAAACCTGCAAATGCTAAAGAAGAAGAAGAAAAGTTTTATTTTTAATCTAAATTTGAAAATGCTTGGAATAAAATCCAAAAATTTAATATATAATTATATAGTAAACTCTCGATTTGATGAAACCACACAAGGGACCAAGAAAATTGCCCTTTCACAATATTGAATTTCACAAAATCGATAGTTTTAACATTGCCAGGATTATATTGAAGTCTACTGTGGAGTGTGGTCCAAAAATTATAATTGATCAAAATAAAAAAAAATCACAGGATTGAACTTTACAAAATCGAGAGTTTACTGTGTGTGTGTTTAATATATATATATATATATATATATATATATACATATATGTATAAAGCGTATTGTATGCTTTTATACAAAATGCATGATTAAAATTAATAGCCTCTGTAACCTTTATTATATTATTCTTTTTTGTAAACTATTGGTTTAGACCATTATTAAAGTATATAATAGTTAATCATGAACAATGACTTATTATTTTATTAACGTATAATGTAAATTATCAAAGTGCACACTTTTAAGGAAATTATATAAACTATGATCCCCCTTGTAGTTCAATTGGCAAGTACACAGGTATAATTTTTAGTAAGCGTATGATTTTCATTTATAATGTATCTAATACTTATCCAACATTTTTTTAAAGAGTTTACTCTATAGAACAGATTTGCAAAAGCGGATTTATAGTGTTAAGAAAGAAACAATAGAACTTAGAGCGATGTTGGCAGACGAGACGAGCTGGGTTGCACAGTTTTAGTTTAGTTTAATTTAGTTTTGGAGTGTGGGTTTTAAGATTATATTTGAGTGTAAAATTCTCTCTGCATCAATTAAAAACTAAAGTGATCCGAGCCTTTTTCATGCCATATAGATAATAAAAATGTAAGTAACTAGCAGGGACCGGGACCAGTTTCTGTTCTAAGAACCACCAAGAACCGGTTCTCAAAAATCGGCTCTAAAGAACCACTTGTTCGGTTCTTGAGAACCGCAAAAATTGGAGGTGGTTCGGTCCCTGGTAAAGAGTGTGTTATATTATATACGCTTAAAAAAATCAGTGTCATTTTTTTAAATAATAATAATTTAGCAATAATTATGAAGCTGGAGCAAAGTAAAATAAAAGTAAAATGCTAAATGCAGCAAGTATCATAATAATTATATGCAAAGTATGCGAAGTTTTAGTATATAGCCTTTTTCTGGTTTTGCCTTTGTTATTGGCACTCCACCGTGGTTAATTATTATTAAGAAAAAAAAAAGTATCCTTTATTATATTATGCTGATATGCTCTGAAGCCCGTAACAGTTCCAATTCTTGCTGAGAGTAATTCTTTCAAAGATAAAAATGAATGTAGAATAATAACATTACTATATATATATATTTACACGATATTTTGAAAATATCGTCCTAACAAGACTCTGACGTCATCAATCGGGCATTTATTTCGGAAAGTATTGACCGTAGAAGGTTCAGTAGCCAGTTTTTTGAAATCCTGAGAACGAGCTGATTTCATTAAACTGGTTACTGAATCTCGAACGATTAGTATTTGCCGAGAAAAAAGTGGAATGATGACGTCAGTCTTTTTAGGTCGATTTTCAAAAATTAATTAAAAATACTTCGCATGCTCCAATCGTCCTAAGAAAAAATAACGCCTCAAAATTTGTTAATGCTCTTTCCAAAAATATCATAAACTCAACAAAAAAATTTCAATTCACCTTCCTTATTTTGACAATAGTTTTCATTTTGGAAAGATGTTGGTGTGCCGATGTGTAACTATAGGGTCTATGCATTCATGTTAAAGTCGACGCCATGTTGGATAACTCAATAACATGGGTGGTATAGGAAAAAAAATTTATTTTGCCAGGTTAAAAAACCTTTTCAAAATTTTTAAGAGCATTGATGCTGTAAATATGTTGAATTAGTATCTCAAGTATGTGAGAAAAATAACAATAACAAAAAATTTACCGATTTTTCAACGAAATTTGGCTTAAATGAAGTCTGTCCTATGCTGAGCAATGTTATTCACTACTCCAGTATGGCCTCCAAGCGCAATAAATATGACGTCATCCGCATACACCCTATATCGACGGCGGTGCTTGCCGGTCAAACATTGGATAGGTACATTATACATTCCAATTATTCATCATTATACCGTATACGCATTAATTAACTCCATTCGTAATAACTTAGGAGAATAAATTATTATCAAATCCTATTTTCACGAGTATTTTCCATATATATATATATATATATATATATATATATATATATATATATATATATATATATATATATATATATATATATATATATATATATATATATATATATATATATATATATATATATATATATATATATATATATTATAGACACCTCATAAGCAAAGTAAATTTAATATTGATAAGATGAATATAATTTATTTATATAATTGATATCTTCATTATTTAAAACTAAAGAATTTTTTAATTGTCAGCAAAACCATTATAAATTAAAAAAATTAATAATGATAAAAAATCAACGAAAGTGAGATTTTTTTATTATTTTTGCAAATTTGCTGATAATTTGTAGAGTATTATATATGTTTTTTTTAAGTTTTCGACGAGAAGTCGATACAAATCGCCTGCCATAATACTTTATAATATGGATTTTCTATTTATTCATATGATTATTATTATATACATATAATTATTTTATTAATTATAATTTAATATATATATAATATAAAATAATTAATAATTATATGTATAATAATAATCATATAGGATAAAGGATGTGTGGACGCAAAGTATAGAAGATGCGAAGAGTATCAAACTTTATTAATGGCTCAACTACATAAGATATAATTATACTGTTCTGATACCGTGGTCTTCGCACATACTTTTTGAAAGTACTCTCCATCGTTTTACTTTTCGCGCAATAAGAAGTACACCTTCTGGTTCGCGTACTTTTCGTTCAGCGCATTAATAGTGAGCAGCACTGCAAAGTATGGGTCGGCGGTATGGGTTGGGTAATATATAGCAAATGAAAGGGGAAACTTGAAAGAAAAGAGGGGAGTCATGGGCTCAGGGGCAGGCAGGGGAGCGGGGAGCACAGAAAAAGAGAAAAAATTACAACAGCTGAAAGAAAAAAAGGTCAGCAAAAATTGTGCATGAAATATTTTAAAGAAACAGAGCACATATATGCGAATACATGAAAAAGTAAATAATAATTATCTAAAGTATAATGTATTAAAATGTGAACTATCTCAAATTTGAGACGAGTATTTCAGTAACTTAAAAGAAGCAAACGACGCAAAAGAGGTAAGTCGCAGTTTGTTTACAAAAATCAGCTGTAAAAATATAAGGCTATAGGTGAGGTCATGCTTTCGCAATAAATACGTTTGGAAGCAGTGACTGTCACATTAGACGTATTTTTTTATAGCCTATATTTCAGATAATGCATAGGATTACTCTGATTAAGAACAGCTAAATTATCGCAATATTTGATCACAGTTTCTTATCGCAATATGCATACTCAGTTATTATGATATGCATTGCTTTGCTATACACACAGTTGCGTGTTGTTAGTTTTTTTTTTTTTTCTATAATATTATGTAGGCCTATATACTGCACTTTAAAGCATTAATGTATCACTGTAGAGCTTTAATTTAACCTTGATTTTATGCATTCTATATAGTGAATTAAAAAGTTGTGCAACGATACACACCACTGCAGCTTACAAAATGATCTCTAAACTAAAGTCTTTGGATTTAGCCATGACTACAACATTGGAAACAAGTTATCAACCCCTGCAGCCATTTGGAGTTGATGTAGGAGATACAGAAGAAACCCCTCATGAGAGTGGGGTTATGATTCATGTAGTTCCAGAGAGTGGAAAAGGTAAATATATTGCATTGCATTTTACCAATTGGTGAAGTCTTGTGGCCTGGTCACACCAGACAATATTGACATATTGTGCAATAAATTTAATCATATGTAACTTTAATGCAATTTCATGCAGTCAAATAATTTGCACTTTTGAATACAAGTGTTTTCTGTTCCGGGTATGTACAGTACTTGCCTTTATCTATTATAGTATTGGCTCACCCTCTCAGTTGGGTCATTATTTCATTCGGGGGTCTCTCAACGCGCGCCACCTATGCGTGTGGTTCTAAAATTTTGTGATCGAGTTCATCACTTCCTTATGACCTCATAGAAGGTTGTTTGAAGTTGATATAGACGTACCAGGAGCTGAACAATGAGCCCCAACCGAGATCACGTTAGTGCCTTTTAAAATACAATGAACCTTGTGACGCTAGCAATGTTAAAAAATTCTTCCAATGTGATGGTGAACCAATACCTATATAAGTTAAATTTGCACTCCACATCATGGTCCCATACAATTTTTATTAAACTGCTGCAGATCTTAATGCAATATGTTAATATCTTAAATCCAAATATAAAATTACTTAACGACCATTCATATAGAGGGTATACTACTTACTACTACACTACTATAGTACTACTTACTAGTAGCCTTTTTTTAGTCTATAACTATACTCAATTACCTAAGTACAGAAAACTCTCTCTCTCTCTCTCTCTCTCTCTCTCTCTCTCTCTCTCTCTCTCTCTCTCTCTCTCTCTCTCTCTCTCTCTCTCTCTCTCTCTCTCTCTCTCTCACACACACACACACACACACACACACACACACACACACACACACAAATACACATGCACTCTCCCTTTCTTTGTATGATTAAATAAAATAAGGTTTATGTTAAGATTATGCTGTTTTAAATGACTGTAATAATTTCAGCTCGATGGAATCATATAGAGGATTTAGACTCTTTCTTTTCAAGAATGTATCAATACCATCAAAAGCATGGTTTTGTTTGTATGATGGCCCAAGAGTTTTTAGAATTGCTACAATTCATATTCGTTGTACTTTTTTCTACGTACATATTACACTGTGTAAATTACCCAGTTTTATTTAGGTAAGTACTATATTATTTTATTTTTTGTTTTACTTTAGTACATTTAAAAGACTTCTATATCAAATATTATAATTAACATGCTGGCCTAGTAATTTAACACATTTAAATTTCATTATATTTAATTTCTTTTATTGTTATTCTGACTGTTTTTTTAAGAATCAAGTTTTTTTTTTTAATGCATTTTGAGAATTAACATTAAATGGATTTAAATAAATAAATATTTTGGTATAATTGCTATATTGAAGAAAATTCATACGGGGTTACTTGAATAGTTTAACAGGAAATCTTATAATAGTAATATCACTAATCTATGGTCTTTTTGTTTCTTGCTAGGGATAAAACCCCAAATAAACCAGTGCCTCCAGCATCACAAAAAATAACACTTTCCGATGCAATGATTCCTATTGATGAGTGTGCTGCAGATATACCTGGTATCACATGGATGTGTTTATTAGTAGCATTTTGCTTTTGGTTACTACGGGCTATGAAAGTCCTGCTACACTGCATACGATTCTGGGAAATAAAATCATTTTTCAATACAGCACTTAAGATAAATGATGTAAGAATGAAATTTATTGTCTAATCAAAAGATTTTATAGAAAAACACAAAGGTAGATAACTGGAAAAAAGGGGGAGGGGAATCGGAGGTTGAGGTGTGACTGAGCGGGATTCTTTGCATGTGTGAGAGAACATATTCTAATCTGGTTCAAGCTCAATATCCCATTTCCTAATTTTTCAAATTATCTGTAAGTGTTCTTCTATCAAATCTGCATATCAATCAACTATCGCTAAGTCAATTTTTCCTTTATTATCATATAAATTGAACTGTTATTTTTATGTCTATTGAAACTTTGATAGCATATTGTTATTTCAATTGTGTGTTTACATAACTTTCAGAGTGATTTGGACAACCTAACATGGCACGAAATACAGCGTAAAATTCGTGATGTACAAAGAGAACAGCAAATGTGCATTCATAAGCAAGATTTAACAGAATTGGACATTTATCATCGAATTCTAAGGTATATTTCTGAAAGATCTGGCAGTAAGAACTACAGTAGTTATTTTGTATTTGAAAAATATTTATGTTTATGGAGTCAGAAATCTCAGGCAGTTTGTTACATTTTTTTTTCTTCTTCACTTGATTACAATTTTTAGTGCTTTATATTTATTTCAGTGGTGTAGTAAGTTACTTATATAAGGCCTAGTTCTTAATTTTATGTAAAGAGGTATAAGAAGGTTAGTCCTTTTTCAGCAGTTGAAATGAATAATTGAATTCAATGTCATTATTTTACGTAAAAAATAAAAATATAATACTAATAGAATAATAATAAAACTAATGACGTTTACTCTCTTGCAGATTTAAAAATTATATGGTGGCGATGGTGAACAAATCTTTATTTCCTGTTAAGATAAGTGTGCCATTCCTTGGTGAAACTATTGTACTTACCCAAGGACTTAAATATAACATTGAGCTGCTGCTTTTCTGTGAGTATTTGAAATATTTCTTTGTTCCAAAAGATATTTTAATGTATATCTATTTACAGGGGGACCTTGGGCTCCATTTGAAAATAACTGGCACTTAAAAGAAGACTTTAAAAAGTTAAATAAAAGGAAGGAGCTTGCTGAAAATTTGTCCAAATATATATTGTGGGTCGGGATTGCAAATTTCATTCTATGCCCATTAATATTGCTTTGGCAAATTTTGTATTCTTTCTTTAATTATGCTGAAATGATTAAACGAGAGCCAGGCAGCTTAGGCTTGCGTTGTTGGTCACTTTATGGGAGATTGTATCTGCGACATTTCAATGAGTTAGACCATGAGCTAAATGCAAGATTAAATCGTGCTTACAGACCAGCAAGTAAATACATGAACATTTTTACCTCTCCTCTTCTCACCATTGTTGCCAAGTAAGTGCAAATAATGTTTTTCACAAAATTTGATTTGAAATTCTTCAGTCATTGCCTTTAATGAAGGCAATAAATTTTATATGATGATATGTTATCTTGTTTCTTATTGTATTTAACTATTTCTAAATGTTTTTAGGAACATAGGCTTTTTGGCAGGCTCATTTCTGGCAGTGCTATTAATCCTAGCAGTGTATGATGAGGATGTGTTGACCGTGGAACATGTATTAACTGCAATCACAGTGCTTGGTGTTATTGTAGCTGGAAGCAGGTTTGTATCCTAACTGAGTTTTAATAAAATGATTTAATATAATATTAGTCTTATTTTGACTTTCTGACCTGTGAGTTTTTACAGATTATTGCCTTATTTGTTTTAGAGTTTTTATACCTGATGAAAATCTTGTGTGGTGTCCAGAGAAACTGATGACTGCAGTATTAGCTCATGTTCATTACTTGCCAGATGCTTGGCGAGGACAGGCACACACTCATACTGTTCGCAACGAATTTTCACAACTATTTCAGTACAAAGCAGTAAGTCAATTATAACAATAATACATCATAAGTAAAATTAACTCTTAAAATAACAAATTCTACAAAATGATAGTTAAAAAGATTTGATAGAAAAACACATGGATAAATTAGGATAAATTGGGGAATAAGAGATAGTATGAACTTACACTAAATGGAACGCCATGGTAACAGAACAGCGTTCCTGTATCACATAGACGATTTTCTCCTAATATTTATTAAAGTTTACAAAATATCAATTTTTAAAGAAAAGAATAGGAGAAATGAGTAGGGGCCTTACCATATTAAAGAGAGTCGCATAGTAAGGCTCTCCTATTCTTTTCTTTAACCTGTTAACGACAGAGTTTTTTGCTTATCCCATAACGTTCAGCACATATTATGACGTGCTCCGTCGTGAACGGGTTAAAATTATCATACCTAACCGCCATGGTTTATTTTCCTTAATCTCATTATCAAAGTTTACAAAATAGACTACATTTTCCAGCTACGGTGTAGACAAAGTAATTGTTAACATGCTGGCAGAGTGTATAGTGAAAATAATAAAATTCACATAAAAAACAAACATTATTTACAACAGAATGCTCATCAACACTGTAAAACAAATGGCTCAATAATTAATCCTGGGTTTTCATTAAACTTGCATACACATAAATTAATATTCAGTATAATGCTTCTTACCAGCAATTATTTTTTATTTATTTATTTTTCATTAGCTTAAAATATGCTTGTTAAAGTATGTTTAGTATCCCTCATTTATATTTTTCCTGAATTAATGCAGTAGTTTTCTCAAAAATCACCAAAAACGCGTTTTTTCCCCATAAGCATAATGTTGAATTATAATTGTCCAGTGTTTTTTTTTTTTACTGTTCCTCTGATTGGTGCTATGTCACAGCCAGTTAGAAGCATTTAATGTTAGTTACAAGAAATTGTTTTTCTTGATGGTACAGTATTTTAGGATGTTATTAATTTTGAAATCGACATGCTTAATTGAGATAATTTTGGCATATTAAAAAAAAAAAATTGATTTTATTGATATTTCAATTTCTTGAAAACATTTATCATGTTGATTTTCAGATTTATCTCGTGGAAGAACTATTATCGCCAGTGATTACTCCAATTATCTTGTGTTTTTACATCAGACACAAGGCACTAGATATTGTGGATTTTTACCGTAACTTCACAGTGGAAGTGGTTGGTGTTGGTGATGTTTGCTCATTTGCACAAATGGATGTGAGACGACATGGCAATGTAACCTGGCAAACTTCAGTGCATGCTGATGGCTCACCAACCATCCAGGCCAATCAATATACTCAAGTAAGACATTTTTTAATTTTCTCTTATAGATAAATAAAGAAGCAACTGTTTTGAGGTCGACTTAAAGCGATTTTGCTTACATTCACTTCCATTTCTGCTTTCACTCATGCACACTATGTTAAAACAGACGCAGGTGCGATTGAAATTGCTTAATGTCGTCCGCAAAAGAATCGCTTCTTTACTTGTCAATATATTCCCTAATTATTTTTCATCTATTATCTTGAAATTTTCTGCAAATATACCATTACCTGGACTACCTCATCTGTAATTGGGGATTATGGCACTAGAGTACAAATGTATCAATGTTAAGTAATGGAATGAATGTTCATACATTTGTTCCCCCTAACTCTTTCATTGAATAATAATCATTATACAGTATTAGATTTCAAAAATTACATTTTATTTTAAATTTTGTTTTCTGTTGCTCAGGCTGAAGATGGCAAGACAGAGTTATCTTTGGTGCACTTCACATTGACCAACCCAGAGTGGCGACCTCCTGCAGAGGCAGAGAATTTTGTGTTAGCTCTGAGGCAGCAAGCACGACGAGATGCAGGACTAAACCCCAATGGCTCTCCTCTCTCTCCTGGCAACAACCCTCTCTTTACATCTCTACACTCCGTTTCTTCATTGGGCACTGGCGTAAGTTGTGTTTTGTTAGCATTTTCATGCAGAATCACCTTTTGTTGCAAATAAGGGGATTAGTGATCTAGAATGATTTTAATAAATCTTCTGTCTCAATTTAGCATGAAAGTAAACTGTATGTTACTTAGATAATACTATATAAAAGAAAACGACTGTACTAGCATTTTACATAGCTTTTTGTGCTGAACATTTACACTTAGCTACAACGTAAAAACAACAACAATAGTATTAAAAAATGACAAAATAAATATAACAAGATATTACAGCTCACCCCACATAATAAGAGCGTTTCCCAAATGTTTTAATTTGCTTAAATTATATTAATTTAGACAGTTTGATTAGGTAATGAATGTCACAAAAATTTAGTAAAGCTTGGACAGTACTGTACTGTTTTCCCCACATTATAAGCCTAGGCTCAGCAAAATAAAGATGATAAATTGGATAGTACAAATTCAGCATACAAAAACATTATTGTTATTTTTATCATATTTATAGCTGTACTATTTAATGCACACTCCCCCGAGATAAATCTGACCGCAGCGTTCATGTCTCCAAATGTTAAATATATGAGGAGACTTTAACGCGACCGGTCAGATTTATCTCGGGGGAGTGTACTGTATTTTATTTACACCATATTTATTAGTCACGTTGTGTGTCATGTAATACAGTATAGCAGCACCTTATCAAGCGTGCTTCGTGGAGTGCCAATGTGTGGAGGTATGTGGCGTTCTGAGTTTGGAGCCGATTTACTACATCCTGCAGACCACCTTAGGTCACCTCAGTCTGGACTACCTCCAGTCCCAGCTCCACCTGCAGTGAGGGGAGGTCTCAACAGGGCTGAGGGACCACTCCAAGGATCAGACAAAGGTCTCCTTTACAGGTAATTAGCTTTCATTTGATTGATCGCAAACACATTATGGACACTACGTTTTTTTTGTTTTTTTTTTATTTTTTTTTTAATAGTAAATGTATAGAGAGAAATATTGGTAACAATGTATTATATCTTTTTTAATTCACACAAAGTTTAAAACAATAAACTAAAACTTAAAATATAAAATAAGTCACAAAGGGGAAAAAATAATAAAGTTTATGGAAAATCAACTGCAATATGATTGATAAATATGATTAAATAAATATAAATTATAAATATGATTGATTGATTGCAATATGATTGATAATTGTATAGCAAGCAAATACAAAATGAAGCAAGAAAGAAGTTTTTGTGGTGTAATGCTTTCTTACTTTTCAGCCTAACCCAGTGTGGTCCATCATTGGGCAACTCTGTATTTGGAGCAAGCTCTGATATTCAACATCCTACTGGAGGTGTCATTTTGTCAGCTGATGATTTAGCTTTAGAGTTTGCAGCTGCAGATATGAGTCTCAGTACACTTTACCTGCACGAGTTGCATCATAGACAGGTAATTGCTGCATTTTTTTTTTTTTATCTTTTACATTAATAATCAAAATAAACAATAAACATAGGCACTAAATAGCAATTAGACCTATACTGTATGTTCAGAATATTCTTATTTGCATTGAAAATCACTGATATTTTAATATTTTTAAAATATTTCAATCAATAATGTTTCTGATCCTTATTTTGTTCCTCTTTGTTCCATTTTTTCCAGTTGGGGAATGTGGAACACATATATGTATAGATACTATATAGATACATACATTTAGAAGTTATTATATTGAGTACAATGTCCAATTCTTTTATATTATCATAAAATTGATATCATAAATGACAGGTACGTCGACGGGGAGCTTATTTGGAAGTGAGTAGTCGTTCATTGTGGCAGCGTCCTCATCAAGACATGCCTGGTATATCTGAGGTACCTGATGATGAGAGAGAACAACAGCAGCAACAACAAGTGCGTTTAGCAGAGAGAACACCTCTCCTTGAGCCACGACAAACAACTTTAACAAAAACCTCCTAGCATTACAAAATGGAATTTTACAAATTGTTATCATTTAGTTTTAAGATAATGCCCTTAACTTTAATTGTGAGTGTGAGTGTGTAAAATTTATAACTAATTGTGTGTATATCCCTTTATTCAATAGGTATTTGGAACAAAACATGTTGTCTAGTCAAACTGTATAGTTGATTATTCTAAGTTGAGTGGCTGAATATAGCATGTGTGTGTATGTTATGCGTGGATGTTAATGTATGGCAGCTGCTGTATTATATTGTTTTAAGTTAACTGTATATTATTTACATTATTTACACATAGTAGTTTTTAATTTATATTATTAGGAGGACCCTTTTTCCTCCTTTTTTTTAATGTAACTTAAAGTTAAAGTAGAACTCGTAATATACTAACTGTAAATTTTAAAATATTTTATCAATTGATTTATTTTTATATTGTGCTTTACTAAACGTATTTTTGTGATTTTTATTTTTGTTATACAAACATTGTAGTATTTTGCTTTTAATTCTTATCATATATTTATTATTATTTTTGTCTTATGAAATGGTTGTTATCTTTGATATCTCTTATTGTTATTTTAGACTTGGGAGTCACAATTTTTGTGTTTCATAGTGATGATATGTTTGATATATACTACACCAAAAATTTATTAAAAGAGTTTTATTATTCAGTCTGTTGTGACCATTTTTATTGTAAATACATAAATTTTATTATATATATAAATAGGCCTATATATACCTATATTATATATATATATATATATATGTATGTATACATATATATATATATATATATATATATATATATATATATATATATATATATATATATATATATATATATATAGGATAAAGGGTTTGTCATGTTCACACAGTGCAATATATTTTCGATATGCAATACATTTGATTGCTTGCAATCTTCATTTTAAACTATTACATTTTCATGCTATGAAAGCAATAAATTTTGTTGCCTATTGGAAATATTGCTTCATGTGAACAGGGTTTATATTCAGAGAAGCAAGAAAAGGAGTTCATGTAACATTTTGGCTAGGTTAGCTAGGTGTAGCATAACAATTGTCATGTCATAACCTTAAACACTGTAAGCTCACATAACCAAAATGTTATGTAACCCCCTTTTCTTGCAACTCTGCATATATTATGGTGTATGTAAGCAAATATTATAACATTTTAGTGGTATTCTGATTTTTAAATATTTAAGTGTATATTGATATGTGCTATACTGTATTTTATAATTACATTGACAAAGACAACTCTATAGAAATACTATACTGTAGGTATAAATAAGCAACTTAAATGGAAATAATCAAATAATAGTCATACTCATAACTTACTATTTGTAAATATATAACTATATAGTGTACATATAACAGCTTTTTAAAATTTTAATATAAATCATTAAGCTTTTTTGCTCAAATGCAGCACAATGATACATATATACCTATATTTTTTTTTGTTACAAAATATGCATGATAAACATAATAATTATATTATTTATAATTTTATTTTTTGCTTTGAGTAAGTCACATTAAAATTATTTTAAATAAATTTTTATGATTATAAAAACTATGCATTTTCATTTTCTTCACTCCAAAGATTCTAGCTTCATAGGAATTTAAAATAGTAATGACTCAACTTCAATTAGACGTAGCCACATAAAAGTAATGCTTAGCTAGTAATTCAGCAATCTCCCCTCAATGACTTGCTTCTTAAAAATATCACTAACTTAATTAAAAAAGAAATGATAATATTAGAACCCTAACCAAAAGATGTACTTTGTTCTCCTAACCTGTTAACAACGGAGCAGCTCATATAACGTGCTAGAGAGGCTGGGCTCTTGCGTTGACATACAAAATATATTACATTCTGTAATTAATTAGGAAAGGTTAAAACCATTTTGGTTTGAATTGATAATCAAAGAAAAGGATAGGAGAAACCAACAAGTGCCTTACCACGATGAGGTCCGTAGCTTGGTGAAAATCTTGGTGGCACAGGCTACACAAATATTTACAAGTTAACTAACAATGTAAGACGTTTTTAGGGCAACAGCCCTCTTCTTCAGTTGCTTAAAGTGTAGCAACTCTAAGCAACTGAAGAAGAGGGCTGTTGCCCTCAAAACGTCTTAGTTAACTTGTAAATATTTGTGTAACCTATGCCACCAAGATTTTCACCAAGCTACGGACCTCATCGTGGTAAGGCACTTGTTGGTTTCTCCTATCCTTTTCTTTGATTATCAAAATATTACATTCTGTAGCTTACGCGCTAGCATTTTACTCCGGCCAGGCGGACCGTGTTGTATGTAGAGGGCGTCATCGATAACAGGTTAAATTACTCCTTCCCCACATATTTTGATTCAGTTAGGTAATTTGATTTAATAATACAAACTTGGATTCATTGTCCATATTTTTATTCCTTGTAGCAAGTTGTTTTAACATTACAATGCTAAAAATGCACTGCAAATAAATGTCAATATCACATGGCTTTGCCAGCAGAAAAAAATAAATAAATAATAATAAGGTACACTATTGTTTTAGGTATTTGAAATTTTATCACTATTTTGCTTCAATTAAAGTTATTAGCAATTTTTTACATAGCCGTTATTAGGTTTTGTTTTGTTTTTTTAAACAACTAATAAATAAAAACACAACCAGAATAGCATAAGTTTTAAAAACATTCATACACAGATGCAACACTCAAATTAAAATCATCAGGAGCATATTCAGGATTATTTTCATTGTCAACATTTTACTTTGTACAGAATTGGTTTATATATTTGATTGAAATCTGGCTACAACAATAATAAAATTATTGCAATATAAATGACAAGACATAAATGACAAGATCGGGTGTTCTTAGAACATAGAAAAGTAAAACAAATTAGTTTGTCAAATTATTACTAGATTATTTGCTCCTAATGATATTTACTCATAACATGGATCGACAGCTTGCCCGCAAACTGATTTATATTTCTGGATATCTAAATCTGTACTGAGTCAAAGATTGGCCAAGTACCATTATGGAAATATATGTCTCTTCATTGTTCCTCTATAACGTCCATTGTCCATTTGTTTCAAAGTTTACTAATGTCCAGTGTCCCTGTTCTTTGTTCATTTGATTCCAAGTTTATAAATGTTTACTGTCACTGTCACTTTTCTTTCTCTTTCTCTCTCTCTTTTTTTTTTTTTTTTTTTTTGCAACATATGCTGTAAATAATAAAATGAGGTTACAAATTAGTTTTCTTCTTTAAATTTGTAACTTTTGTAACTAAAATTAATCAACAAAAAGGCAGGATGTAAATAAAAGTAGTCAACAAGCAGGATAGGTAGATAAAATAAATCACAAAAATAGTTAAATCAGCCATCAGCTAGAACGACTTAGTAATAATGTCAGCGTTAATTATAATGTTTTTCATTGTAATATGGAAATAATAACTAATATTTGAGGCTAAATGTTGTTTGTTGGTTATGTCGGTCAAAGTTCCTATTCTATGACTCAAAAATAATAAATTAGCAAATAAAAACCAGTTTGGTTTAAATGAAAACGCCCAGTAATCACCTTAATAAAGGAAATTAGTATTAATATATTCCACCCCACGGCAGCAAATAAGACCAATATAACTATGATTAGTTTCAGAACAAAACCATTTCTCTCTGTTTCCTCCAAACAGCATTGCAAGAGCAATATAATTTAAATATGCAATCCATGATCTATGACATAGCTCAAGTGCAAAAATGAACAATTGAATATTCTTCAGCTTTGTAATATTCCACACACTTGCTGTCTGGTGTAAATGACATTACAAGTGATTCTGATACAAACTTAACTAATAATCCTAAAGTCAAAAACGTGTTCCTCTCTTTATGTTATTATAATTATAGAGATCTTGAATTTGACTTCCTCATTATATACTTATTATATAAATTTATGATGTTTTAAAACCAACTCCTCGGACATCTGTTTTCATTTTCAATGCCAATCCACTGTCTCCCATATCTGCATTGTAGCCCTTGATGTACTTCATACCTGGAGCCTAAAAGAATAAGAGAGAAAAAAAAAAACACATATATTTAGTATATGAACTGTAATAATGTTTTCAGAGTTTATGAAGTGAAAATTAACTATATAACGAAACCTATATCAGTATTATTGTACAATATATATAATTTTGAATGCATGATTATTGTTCGAATGTATGATTTTGTATATTTATATATCTAACTACTTACATTAAACCAGATCTGCTTTCGCTGCCACGCATCGTGACCATCAATGACAAGTTCGGGAACATCAAATCGAGGGACGTTGAAATAATTCATCAATATGTACTTCTGGTTTGTATACCTAAAAATATATTTATTGCTATTACTATTTATATAGTACATATCATAATCTGTACTGAATGAAAGATTGGCCAAGTACCATTATTATTCTAGTTGTTCCTCTACACCGTCCACTGTCCACCCCGTCCATTTGGTCCAAAGTTAACTAATGTCCGGTGTCCATTGTTTTTAAATGTCGAGGGCTACTCGGCATTTCGGTACTTCTGCAATCTCCGTGGGTGCAATTTTGGCACATTTGTAATTTTCGCCACACCTACTAATGGCACAACTGTGCGTATAATGATGTTTCAAAAGAGGGGAGCGCAGAGAATACAGATGTATGAAAAGTGCACCCGCAGAGATCACAGAAGTACCGAAATGCTGTGTAGCCCCTGAAGTACTAATGTCTGATGTCCATTTTGAACTAAAATTATTTTTTGATTATTTTCAATTAATAATATATTTTTTTAACATTTATAATTCAAGTTTCTTATAGATCACTTAAAATTTTGAAATTTTATACAAAATAAACTCGAAACGTCAAGCGAGAAAATATGTCAGCTGATCCGTGGTATGCCGACATTTTTAGTAATTATTATATTTAGTACAGATCTAAATCTGTTCCTCTCTAAGATCCATTGTCCACTTGGTACAAAGTTTACTAATGTCTTATGTCCATTTGGTTCAAAGTTAACTAATGTCCAATGTCCATTTGGTTCAAAGTTAACTAATATCCAATGTCCATTTGGTTCAAAGTTTACTAATGTCCGATGTACATTTTTTTTAAATGTACTAATGTCTAATGTCCATTTTGATCTAAAATATATTTTTATTCTTTTTTAATCAAAAATTTTGTTTTGCATTTATATTTCAAGTTTCTTAATGATAGTTGATAAATTATAGATCACTTAAAAATTTGAAATTTTGTACAAAATAAACTCAAAACATCGCGCGAGAAATTATGTCAGCTGACTCCTCTTTCTCGAACACCCGGATGACACTTACTTGTCAAAACTTGTATCGTAAAGAAAATATAATTATTTCTTTAATAAACCACAAATCTGTAATAATAATTGTATTTGTTCCTTATGTGGGTTGACATGTGATCAGTATCATCTCCTCACATGCACTAATAGACAGTTAAGTATGGGCTATTATGCCGAGGGGAATGATCAGCATGTATAATGGTATGGTTCGTTGGATATTATTATATGTACGTACTAATTATGTATATGTCAATTGGTCTATAAATTGTATATTTAGATGTATGTTGTACACGCATTGTGTTTAATAAAAAAAATAATAAACCACAATTGTAATGTGATAACTGTCTTATTAAGGTACTACTTTAGGGTAGCGATGTTGTCGTAAAATTTAATTTAATATCACTTTTTAGGTTCATAATGAACCAAGGAACAATTCTCTATACTCCAAAAAGTTTCGGCTCAAATCAAATCTTCCGCAAATTAGCATTAAAAGTCGTTGGGATACGCCCCCTTTAACACGCAAAACATACAAAACTTCAAGCTCCCCGTGTGCAAAATTTTTCTTGACCAACTTCTAAACAAAAAATACTAGTGTGTTCTATAGATCAAGTTTTAATGAATTTGACTTTTTAAACGATTTTTACGAGACATTTATAGAGAAAAAAATTAATGAAGATTGCATATTCACATTAACATGGGTCAATTTGCGATAATTTTTTTCTCGGCAGATTCGTTCTAGAAAAATCTGAAAAATCATTTTTCATTAAAAATCAACACGAAGAACAAGCTAGTATTTTTTTTAACCGCTGAAAAAAAATTGAAGTGGGTCAAAATTGGGGTCCAAATATAGATTCATTAGCATTAGGGGGCGGGGCATTTGCGATACTTTGACGCTCTGTTGCGACGCGAGTTTTTAAGATAGAATTTTTTTGATTTCATTTTTGGGTACACCAGCCTTAACTTAATTCCAAGTCATAATAAAAAAATTTCACTCCTACCCTAAAGTAGTACCTTAAGGTTGTAATACAACAATTTATGCAGCTACTACAAATAAATCTATTGTAGTTGTGTGTGTGTGTGTTTTCTATGTAACCATATAAGCAATCAAAGTTTCAAATTAAAATCATATTCCAGGAATATTACTTATCCACAATGTGCTCAGGCTGCATAAATTGAGCTCATCAGTTATTAAATTTATAATTTCTTGTTAAATTTAAAATAGTTTTATGTTTTCATAGGATTCTTTATTTATATATATATATATATATATATATATATATATATATATATATATATATATATAAATATATATATATATTTATATATACCCCAGAAATAATTTTAAGCTTCAAAACATTGCTAGATTGATTGCTTTTTTTTTTTTTTTTTTTTTTTTTTTTTTTTTGTAAATTTTGGCAAAGGGGATTTGCTTGCAGAAAAGTTTCAACAGTACATTATTAAGTAACATTCCTTGACTGAAATTTTAATTTGAAATTTTTATTGTTTGCTGTTGCATAGAAATATAATAGGTTTCAAGTTTTCGAACCAACAGTTAGTTCAAAAAGGGAGCAAGTTACTTTTAGTAACTAATTCTGTTCGTAACCCGTTTTCTGCCACTAAAACGACAATCAACTATGGCTATTCAAATGTATTACACTTTTTTTTTTGGTGCAAGAAAATAGGGTTTACGAACATTACTATTAACTGTGAGTAAACTGTTTGGGATAAATTTTTGAACTTATTGCCTGATTTAATAAATTGTACAACAAATTTCTATTGCATTATTACGACGTGACCTTAATAAACAAAGGCGATTTTTGAATAGAGATTTTCATTATTCTATTGGCAATATATTGTGCCACTATATATTTTTTAGTTATTTTCTATTAATTAAATTGCTCATATACACACTTGTAAAAATTATTAGATTTTAAAGGACAACTTTTTTTTTTGTATATTTTTGGTGGGTTGGGTCATATATCAGTATCACGCTGCTGCTAATAACCCGTAACACGCAAGACAAAAACTAAAGCATCATATTTCTTGCAGCTAATATACCATAAACTCGGAATATGGTTTTAATTTTTTAATGCAACGTTTCGTTAACAAGTTATGATTTTTTTTTAAAGTTCGAGTCTGCTGACTTTTTTTCCTCTCCTGTAAGAGTACATTTATGCTATTTTTAATAAAAATAAAACATGTATAAGAAAAAAAATGTATGTCTATGTTTTATATAAAAAAAAGGAAGACTTATCTCATCACTTTGCTCATGATATTGGTAAATTTCATTAAAATACAGCATATCGATGTTGTTGCAAACAAAATGTCTATCTCGTTTTTTTTGTTACAGTAAGCAAAATGTCTATCTACCAAACGTAATGTAGATGGCGCTCAATTTACACATTTTGCTTTGTGTGACAAAATACGATATAAACATTTTGCTTCGCATGACAAAAAACAAGATAGACATTTTGATCGCAACAACATCGATATACTCTATAGCAATTATAATGGCAAAAAAGTTAACAAATTGAGTAGGTAATGATAACTTTTTAAATAAATATAGAGTATTATTGACATACTAATTTTGACCTGATAAAATTAAACTTGTTGACTCTAATGGTTTAATGCCTTACATTCTGCGCTTATCAGCCCAGTCCCATTCCTTGGGCAGCCTCCAGTCCTTAGACTTGGGGTCGTGCTTCTCGTAGCTTTCAAAATCAATACGCTCAATGTCCTCTACAACCACTTCAACATCTCCAAAGTCACTCCAATCGTACACAAGTAATTCTGCATGGTTACTGCAAATATAAAAAAAGGATATACATTAAAAACACAATTAACAATTTTTTTTTTCATGCTCTTGATCATTCCATTGTCATTATACAACATTACTTTTTTTTTTTTTTTTTTTTTTTTTTTAAGAGTAAAAAGACGTATAGGACCTGATTTCCTTCAAATAGCGCAGTTTGTAGGTTTCCTCCAGGGTTTCCAAGTATTGTGCAGTGAAAACTTTTGATTTAACTTCATGTGGGATAGCTCGTTTCTTAATCCTTTCTAGTGATGTGGCCACTGGGATGTCAAGGTAGATAACAAGATGTGGCTTCATCAGCTGAGTGATGGTGTTGTCACGAATTTCGTAGTAAACACTTCGAGCTGCCAAACAAATTACAGTTAAACTTAGTCCTCCAAGATTCAGAATTTGATTACTCACCTCCCTTACTAACGTAGTTGCTCTTGAACATTGCCTCTAGGAATACAAAGTCACTGTAAGCAGAACGGTCCATCACTATTCCCTGACCTGAAAAATACACAGACATTCTAGTCATTATCACCTTTAAAATGTTTTGATACACTGGTATGTATGTATACATCATAGCAAAGCAGGCATTCCTTATATAATGTTAATGATCTTAAATCTTTTTGAATACAGTAATGTTTTATATGGATAACACAAGTGAGCTGTGCAATATCCTGCCGTAACATTATAAGAAATCATGCACAGTATAATGGATATACGTATGTACTTATGTATACCTGTACTGAGGACATGAGCCAAAGCATCAACGTACTGCGAATAACGCAGCTGGTACATCATTATTTGGAAGTTGGCAGCATTCGGATGGTTTGGATTTTCACAGAAATTTCGAATATCATAGCTACGGCAGGACTCTGGTAGTTGAGAATCAAGCTGTCTCATGTCAAAATTATATTCATTAGTATATACCATATCCAAGTTCGCTTCAGGCATGTAGTACATGTCCAGGTCCTCAGCTAAAGCTTTGGCAAAAGAAGTTTTACCAGCAGCAATTGGGCCGTCTACCACAATAATTTTAGAATTTTCATCAAATCGATGCGTTGTTCGGTCAAAAAAGCCATGGAAAAACGTGAATCGCTTTTCTTTATAAGGCCATGGAGCAGGCTTCTTACGGTCTTTGTCTTTCAGCGCCTTTCCTGATATTCCAGCGACCTGAATAGGACACGTCCTCTTCAGTAACGTTTGTTGTAAAATTCTTGAATGCTGAGGACAGACGAATAGTCTTGTCATAGTTACCCCCACGGCAGCTATAGCCATGATTAGACTAGTTTGTGTTTAGTAGTTGTCGTATTAGTAGTTATTAAAGTACTTTTTAAAATTTTACACTAAATACCAGAGTCCTGCCAGCAGATTTTTAACACGAACCAAAGCGAGAATGTGAGACGTGTGTTACAAAAAGTAACCTCCACCAGGAATTATCCTTTTACCTTTTACTAGTTACCACGTAGTTCGATTTTTTCGAGAGCGCTTTGATCGTGGCAGCACTGAACAGGTAAAGTTTGAAAAATCTGCTATGAAAATTGCTTTTGTTTGGAACATGTCGCTCCCTACACGACCAACCACCAAACCAAGACCGACCGACTTGGTGTTGGTGAAATCGTGATTGTACTGAGAAATACACAAAAAGCTGCTAGTACTGCATGCTGGTAGACGCAAGATCAAGAGCTTGAAGACAGAAGAAAAGCAAAAGAGTGAGGGCAACGGCAAGAGAGCTGAGAGGGGTGTGTGTTATGGTATTTGTTTGAGAAAGAGACCATCATCAGAGAAATGTCACACTCGCATGAAGAAGTGGAAGGAGTGTTGTTGTGATCAAAGCTACACTTTAATATGAATATCTATTGCTTTATTACTACGGAAATTATGTAGTTGCAACGATTACATACTTTTTTATTTACTCAAATAACTGAATACTCAAAATAAGTGAAATTTTGCACACATATGTATGTATACCAATAAAATAAGTAGCTACAGATTATCAGTAAAACATCGTTTAATCCGTCGCATAACATTATATTTTGATGATCTCTCTCTCACAAAATAATTTAACTGTGAGAGATTTATTTCAACCTGGACAGCAGCATCTTATTTAGGTAAGATTTACGTTGTATATGTTTGTGTGTGATGGTTGAATGATATGTATGTGTGTATCATTCATTATACATTTATTTACATATGTGTACATCATTGCATTTTTAAGCGCTTCACCGCCTGCAGTTAATGCACATGTCATGTGTCATGTACGTACATATATGTTCATATATGCATATGATACACACAAAAACAAAATGATTACGTGATTAACAATAACAAACACAAATCAAAATACAATTTATAGACATGCACGCATTACATTTGTCAGTATGTATGTACCAGTATACGTACAGAAATCTGTATGTATGTATGTACATACATACATACATATCAATACAACAATATCTTAATTAAAATGGAAATTATATTATGTACACATACTTAAGCTATTTCTCATTGTATGTATGTACGTATGTAATTATTTCATACATACTTACATTTATTATTGTTTATCAAAACTTAAAATACATATATGTAAAAAAACATACACATGTCATATCAGAGTGATATGTAGTAATTAGGCGTATTCGTATGTTAGGCATACAGTATATAACATAAATAATATGTGTACTGTATGTTATACATATTACCAGTGTTTCTTTATATCAAACATATGTATGACATGGTATTGCAAACCAAATGAAGGGTTGCATGCAGAGAATTTACATTTATGTATCGTTAAAAGTTAGTGTTTTCATTATAACAACGTTGCTTAATCAGTGTATGTCATACCGGTTTTAACATACGAACACTATAGTCATCTGCTCTGCTATATACATATTAAAGCTATTTTATTGTATGTTTGTAGGTATGTTACCGATAGTAAACCAAAAAAGTTCCTATATTAGTCTTCTATTTGTATAAAGGTTGGAACTTTTTTGATTTACTATATGAGTACATAATGCATACATACTTAACGAATAACTCACCCTCCTCATTCGTGCATGGAATAATAATATTTTAAATATACTGTACCGGTATTTAAGTTAAATCCAAATTAAGTATAATAAAATTCAAACTGCACAATTTGAAAGGTTCTGGGTAAAAAAAAAAAAAAAAAAAAAAAAAAAAAAAAAAAAAATCTAAACTGAAAAGATAAAATAATTACATATAATAAAAGCATGACTGTTTAATTATTTCCAAATTTAAAATTTCTTTATTTACAGTCTCCAAAAATCAAAATACAATATCAAAATTACATTTGTTCAGCTTATGTGGATTTGTCAATTTCATAAGTTTCAAAGTTCCTGCTTAATTCCAGTTGTAAAATCCAAAGATAGAGAAATTAAAAAAACCAAGTGCCAATATTATAGTATACCATACCCAGCAGAGTCCAAGAAAAATATCAGTCCTCGCATAACAAAAAAAAAAAAAAAAAAAAAAAAAAAAAAAAAAAAAAAAAAAAAAAAAAAAAAAGCACTTGGCTTCTTTATAACGATCATGAACCCATCACTGCCAAAGTTTTACCGTTTTCAATTCTCTTTCCAGAAAAAAAATGACGTCATATTATTCACCCCCCTCGGCCGCATGTAGAATCTGTTGTGCAGTAATAAATTATGTAATGCTTTTTGTCATACATATACGCACTATTTATTGGCGTATTATGTATTATAGTTAATGATCACTGTTAAATTAATCTTGGTTTTATTTTCTTACTTTGACATAATGTAATTAAGTTCATGCAATATTGAGAGTTAGTTTTTTATGCATATGATGTCATCTGATATGAGTCATGAAGAGGGGGGAAGTTCAATAATAATTTTAGTCACATATGGACGCAAAGAACAGTCACATAAAATACACTTCATATGCGTAAGAAATATTTCATATAATATTATTACCAGTAATTAAAAACTACCGCGAGTTAATATTATGTAAAATTTATAATTATTTTTTATTTTAAATAAACGTTTTTCATTTTCCTTCATGTTCATATATGTTTATATGTATATATATATATATATATGTATATTTATTAATTTTTTGTAACAAAACTAATAGACTTCTTTGCACAGTGATTTAATTTTCTTAATTTTAATTTCCTGTAAATAAGGAGCGTGCTTTTTATAAAATTATACTTTTGATTCCAATTGGTTTTTGATATTTCTGGTGAAGAACCGTACACTAAAGAAAAAAAAAATTAATAAAATATGCGTGTAATATAATGGAAAGTTGAAAAGTAAATTATTTCATTGCTGTTTTATTTTCTCTGTACTTTATCAAGGTGTGTGTGTTTGATTGATTATTGATTCAAAATCTGTGTGGAAATATTATTTGATGCCGCTCGTTGTATTTCTGAAAATATCCAATCTTGATATGCAAAATTGTTGTGTAACAAGGACTATCAATATTCTATAGTGCTTCATAAAAAATTGCCTCAAATTTAAGGCTTATCTTGGCTTTATATCAATGCCGAATTCGATCTGTCGATTCCCCCCCTCCCCCCCCCCCCCCTCTGCCTGTATTGTTTGTGGAAACATTAATTTTTTAACGTTTATTATTTTTATTTTTCAACTTGCCTTATGTCATATTTAGTAGGAGAGGGATATGGATACGACCCCTTTCCCTCTTATCAAAGGTTCTTTTCTATCTAGATACTGTATATATACATATTCAAAGTACTGAATACTGGAACATAAATTGACCTCCAGCAAAGGAGAGTTGAGAAAGAGCTTCAGATAATAATTATAATTACGAAGCATTGATGCGGCCTGCTGAATCAGTGCTGATTAGCATGTACTGTACACTATGTAGTGATAGAAAATGCACAATATGTTGCACAGATTCTGGCTACCAGTGTATCGCGTTGCCAAGATGACTGAGCTAAAATCTCCGAGTGTCATATGCTTGATAATATTATGTGTGTGTGAGAGAGAAAGCACACACGCATGCACGCAACTTAAGTCGGTGGCAAGTGCTATGTTACTATGTATAGGGGAGAGCAAACGCCGAGAGTGCGGGAGACAAGAGTGCCTCTTCATCCCACCCGCTCGCGGTCGCGACAGCAAAAGCCATATAGAGTGAGCGCCACGGCCTTTCAACTGTGCTCCTCTCCTTTTAATCAGGAAACACAAAAGATGAAGTTGTCGCTCGTCTCGTACATCACACTGTATAAAATGTGACTTGATTGGATACTATGTAACATTCGATTGACCATTGTTATTATTATACTGTAATATATTATATTATTCTCTTGAAATAAAAATTCATGTCATAATAGTCACAGTATGATTTTTACTCGGTTATTGAATCTTCTGCATCGGATCGGCCGTGCCGATTTTTTTTTCCTGCAATTGCATTTTGAAATCGATTGTGGACAATGAAACCCTATATAAGTACTTAGATAGGTCTTAAATTGTGTGTGTATTTCTGTAATTTTTACTTGCTTAAAAATAGTTAAAATTAAAACTGCATCACCGAATGTAAGCTAGATGATATCGGATCGGAACTAATTAAACTCGTAAGAAATTAATAAATGTAAATGAGAAACACTTTAGTACCTACTCGCGGTGATTTCAGCTCATGATGCCGCTGCATGGTCTCTCATCTCCATCCCTCGCACTTCCAATGAAGATTTTCGGTTAGGCGCACGGGGAAAGCTGAGGGTCCCCTAATTTCCATCTTTTTTTATTATTTTTTAGGAATAATTCCGCACCGAAGCCAGATTTAAAAAAAAAAAAAAAAAAGGCATATAACCACACTTTTAAGTGTTTTAAGCTACTAGAAAATATTAAGCATTTTTTATTACATACCTCCATTACAGATCTAAAATATTATGCATAATATGTACAGAAATAAAACAAATAATGTGAGACGTAGAACAATAATGAGTATAATATTTTTTATTAAATGTTACAACTTTTTACATTGAGATTTGTATCACAAACGTTTTTCAATTTTCCTCACTCGACACAGAATGAGAAAGGAAAAACTGCGATTAAAATCTCTAAATAAGTGTTAATTACTGTATATAAGTAAGTTAGTAATAATTGTTAATGGGATCAGAACCCTGGCTTACTACCTGTACCTATATACTAAAATCAACTAGGTACTGTACTGCGTACAACTACGGATGAAATACCATATTGTATACTCAATACACTAAAACATTGTGGGCATTTTCGTTTAGTTGCTTGGAAGCACTGTTCGTAATTATTATTATTATTTTTAAATCTAGCACTGGCACAAAAAAAAAAAAAAAAAAAAAAATGCACTAACGTGACTCACACGTTCGATTTTTTTTCAAAGTGAGAGAGAGAGAAAAAAAGGCTGCAGAAAACAATTTTTTGATAGGGTGATATTTACGCCACGCCTGAATAAAAGTCTTGTCAATTCTTACATCCCGGACTAATGTATAGGGTGTTAGTATACCCTTTATATATAGGGCAAACTTAGTAAAAAAATTCCTTAAGGGGAGGAGCCAGTGAATATTTGTTGCAAATGTCTAAATTTTTAAAATAAATTGTTACTGTGAACGATAACATTAATTTTGCAAATAAAAATATATTAAATTCTTTTTTTTATGTGTGCAGTTTATTTACTGTCAAATATTAATCATGTGAAATTTATTGTTAATCTTTCAAAAATGATAAACAAAAATGAATCACATTTGCACAATGACGTAGGGCCTGTAACGTGATTTTTGTACCCTATCGAAATAGTGAAATTAGTCAAGTCATCTTTAACGTTACGCAAATTGAAAATTGAGATCAAAGCTTGGCAATTGTTGAAGTATCAGTCAACAACCCTTTCCCTTAATTTTATTGATTTATTTTATCATAGGTATCCTTCCTACAATGTTAGATACAATGTACTAATATCAAACGCACACGACGCCACTTTCAGAGTCCATCATACAAGCAGACCTAATAGTGGGGAAAAGAAAGAAAGAAAGAAAAAAAAATATATATATAGACAATTTTTTTGTATTGTTGCTATATTATACTGCAAACGCATTTTAAGACATTTCTTGTGTCTGCTCATCTACTGACTGATTTCATTTTACGTGATTGCTAAAGTGGTCAGAATAATATTTAATTGTTAATACCACATATAGAGTCTATTATTAGTAAAAATAGTCTCGCATGATTGCAATATTAAAATAAATTAATAGTCAATGAAATTGTAAGTCTGAATTTTAAAACACTATTTTATAGTTACAAATTGTCAGTTGTCTTGTTAACTTATCAAATTGAGAACCTTTCATTGGTCACTGATTTAAAGTTTATACTGCGTTATTTCGCAACGCAGCGATGATAACACCTACAATCAGTGGCTTCGCCAGGATTTTGCAACGGGAGGGGTCGAGCCTATAGTTAGCATAGGCAAAGGGGGAAACCACCCCCTTTTCCCATGCTTTTTCAGACCTGACGGGGAGGGGGGTCCGGACCCCGACCATCCCCCCCCCCCCTGAATACGCCCCTGCCTACAATAGTCATGTGATAATTATAATATTTAGCAATATCAGTTTAATAAGACAACAATTATTCTATTACTTGATGTACTTTTTTGCTATAATAATCATTTTGGTAGCTCTTCCCCCTCCCCTCATACCAGGTTGTTCATCAGTGTCTTAATTACTAATTTTATATAATATCGCGCAGTAATTTGAGATAAAAACCGCGGCAATAATAGTACGGTTAGATAAGGTATTGAGGAACTGCTGTTTTGAGTCATGTATATAATCAATAATTAATGTGGTTAAAAATAACAAATTACGTCATAACAAGATGAACGTAAGGGTAGAGAGAGCAGGGTGCAGGTGTCTTGGTAACACTTTGTGTGTATTTTCAAAGGAAGCGGTCACGGTCCATTCTCGCGTCCCTGCACGTACACGTCTCGCATGCTCACTCATACATTGTTTTGCTTCCACTATACTGTACTGTATACGTATAGATACATACATACACTTCTTTCTTAGTATCTTATGTAAAACTTTGCAATATAATATTTCCAGTTTTTTCACGGTCCCTACACTGAGCAGAAGACGCTTGCTTGCTACCTCGCTCATCATTTACACTTTTACACACGCATGCCATGCACGGCCTTCTAATCATAAAAATGCTACTGGCTTTTTTTTTTTTATCAAGTACGCTGATTTTTGTAGCCCAATTATGTATTGAACATTTAATTACAAGTACTTGAAGAAACTTTAATTATAGAGGCATCATAAAACTATTCATACATTCAATTCGCAAAAAAAAAAAAAAAAAAAAAAAAAAAAAAACATGAAAACTGATAACAATAAACACGTGTTAAAGAGCAATGATTCGCATCTATAATATTTTCATTTTGCATCAATATTTTATTTAGTACTCTTCAGTTACACTAATGAAAGTGTAACATTTTATATATTTATTACTTATTACTATAGATGTAAATCAATTTAATGTTAGCTTTTGTTGTTATTGTTTCATAATTCTTCACCATAATTAGTTTTGAGTGTGATAATGAAAGCGCAGCGTATTTTAATAAGTGTGATGTGCACCAAGTTGCTCACGTGGATGTCCGTGACGCCTCACGTGTGTGTCGCGCGTACAACTCTCCGTGCTTCAATGCTTCTGTGATAGAAGCTGAGCATTGTCGGCGTAATTTCATTCACAGTCTCACACCCACGTTAATCTTGTACTAATCATGGTAACCTTTACTTGTTTCCAACTTTGGCACTTCGTTCAAGGAAGTATTGTGCGTCTAAATATCTAGTTCAAAGGATCATACCCATCTCTTCAGCTGTAAACACACTTCATTATTGGAAATAACATTACAATATTTTGCATCTGGCAGATTGAATTGGAGCATGAGAGAGTCAAAAGTTTTGATGTGTAAGTCGCCACATACACATATCCATCAACTTTCACGGCACCGTGTTGTAGTATCTTGGCGTGTGGCGCCAGCCTTGAGTCATACAAGAAAAGCAAGCGCCTGATTGCCCGAACGACCGCCTGCCTTCCACCATAACCATGCTTTCTAACACATCAGACAAGATTGCGAGATAATAAGTGAGGAGAGCGAACTGAGATACCAGTGCACCGATATTCGATACATTATGCACCATTACATGTGTAAAACATTAGATACTTGCGAGATCTAATTTCTTTCATGTCATCTTAATTTTATATGATTCATTAATCTGGAAACTATCATCATTTTTCCCCCCTCTTATATTTCTATCGTGTAGTTGTGTCGTTATATTTACTAATTGAAATTGAATTCAAATATTTTTTTTTTCAGTAAATAAAAACACACCATCGTATATAATTATATAGAGCCACATTTTACAAAGAAATTGTTGTTTTTTTATATTTGTTGTGACTGGTGACCTCAGTTTTTATTTTATATTCTACAAGAACTGCAACTAATTAATGTATCAGTGCAAAGTTATGTGCGATTTTGCATTTCTTGCTAGTTTCATTACTAGTTTCATTTACTTTGTATTTAATTACTGTTGAAAGAAAATAACAGTTTGTAGATTTTTAATGAGAGACTACATACTCGCATACTCGATATATTTAGCCATTGTCAAGATACTGAGCATAACAATGCATAAACATCTACACATTTTCTTAGCTTAGGCGATACAACGCACAACTCCTGCCTGAAACTTTGCATTTTGCACCTATTATTAACTGATCTTAAACTCGAACCACCTAGCTGTCATATTATAGATTTTTTTTTCTTTTTTTTTTTTGCATTGGTAGGTATGTTTGTAATGTATGACAATGATCCCAAACCGTTGGTGTTAGCTGTTATTTAATTGTCACACCCCACTACCACCACCATTGCATAAAGAAATTGTCTTTTTGTATTTTTGACACGTATATGACCTAAGTTTTGATATTATATTGTCATAAAAGAACCGCAACCAATTAATATATCAGCGCAAAGTCATGTGCATTTTCATATTGCGCAGTTGTTATCCGTGACAATACATGATAATATTGCTATTGTATATTATTACGTTAAACGTTAAGTGTTAGTAAAAATTAAATAACCCATTATATGTACACATTTGGAAATTTGTTACTTCGTTTTGTCATGAATTTTAATCACGTAAATCTCCTGCTTCTACGTGTTTATATTTTATTATTTATTTTTCAAGTTATAATGCAAAGAAGCCTCTTTTTTTTTCTCCCTCTTACCATTGTCAATCTGACATACATTTTGATATTATTGGCATTGTTGCTAAACGTAACCACTGTGTACCGAGTAATTTGTGATACAACATACTTGATTGCAACTTAATTAAAAACAATGAGATTTAAACGATAAGAGAAACTTAAAACATTTATTATCCATTGTCACCTATTCTAATTATTATTTATTTTGTATAATAATTATTCATTATTGTAATTTTGAATTTATAATATGCATGTCTTGAATGTATTTTATTATTTTATACTTCTCGGCGTGCTGCTTTCTTACACAGTTATTGCATATTGTGGTTATGAACCACGCTATTGCTCCTTACTTTCGAATAGATATATAAAGTAATAAGTGCACCTCGTAATATCATAATTATTTGGCAATATCATACTTGAGCTCGTATTTGGCCAGACATATAGTCAGACAGTACTGGAGTGACTCATACTCTAAAGCTCAGGGATTTTCTTTCATCTCGACATGAGTGCAGTATAGTTCAGTGTAGTGCAATGCATTCACTATTATATCTGTAGTTAGCGGATGTGGGTCACTGGAACTTAAACTCCACTGGTGAGTGAGAATGAATGGACTCCTCTCTTGTATTCCCAGCTGGCGTACTGTATAATTATACGTTTACTTCGTACAGGTACATCAAAAGCAAACTGCGTGAGAACAAGAAACAAAATTATCACATTGTTTTTGTTATTATTATTATTTTTTATCTTTAGCTTTGTTTTTTATTATTTATGCACTTTTAAATTGGGAACAAACGTGTAAAAATATTTTGCATCGGTTCAATTGTTTATGTATTATATATAATATAATTATCATAATCATTTTTATTTAGTTGTTTTAACTTTGAAATCAATTGGCTGTAAAATGAAAAAATTAAGTTCCCAACAATAAAACAAGATTTTGTACGTGGTATTATAATTATTATTTTGTTTTAAATTATGATGCCATAAAAAGACTTGACTACTCTGTTTTGTTTCTAAAAACTTGCTAATGAAGCCCAGGGCAAAAGAATCTTGACAAGTAGCGTGTTGCGCAACTCACGATATTTTACCAATATGTTACAAGGTCGGTCGTGAAGTGGTAAAAAAAAAAAAAAAAAAAAAAAAAAAAATCACCAAACATTTTATGAATCATATCACACATGTTATACATGTCATTGTGTAGTAGTTATTTGCAATTTATGTAATTAAATAATAACAGAGAGGTTATTTTAATATTTAGTTATAAAAATGGAAAGTTGCAGTGTAGATTTGTGTTCAACAAGTGTTTACAACGTATGTATTAGAATGAAAGTTTCTTAAAATTCGCTGGAGGCTGGATTATAAATAATTATTGTTTCATGTTAAATTGAACCAAAAAAAAAAAAAAAAAAAAAAATCTCGAGGGAGGAGAGAGAGAGAGAGAGAGAGAGATGATGGTGTCTCGTCTTACGAGGTTGCAACGAGAAATGATGCTGGAGTTTTCTCTGATATCGATATTTCAGCCGCAAAATATCATAACAAATTGGCTCACATTCGAAGTAATGCCTATCACAAACTTTGTCATGCAGAATCCTGTTGTACATTAAATAGTTAAAAAGGCTTTTCAAAAGAAGTTTTGAATGCGGCAATTTTAATTATCTTTTAGTAATTTTTAATAGAATTGGCATGATACAAAGTTTGTTTTCAATTTTATTTTTTCATGCTTAATGATTTAAGTTCATTTTTAACTTCAAAGAATGCCGACACGCAGATAACTAATTAAGTGTTTGTAATGACATTTTTTTAGACGTGTATTTTGAATAATTGTAGATTATTTATACTGTAGTACTTTTGGAGTTATAGTTAAGCAAGTACAGCAAAAAGAAGTCATTGCGAGGGAAATTAGCTTCCTGATCTGAAGACTTATGCTGGAGCCATATAGAGGCGCCATATCGCTGCGCATATTCTTACATTCCTCACGACCCCACAGAATTAGTTCATTAATAATATATTCTAAGAACCAGAACCGTGAGCTTTATTGGCGCTTCCTGGGAACCGCGATTCCGAGGTGTGGTGGTGATACATACTGAGAACCAGTACCGCGGTTCCGGGAACTTTTCACGCCAAAGAAAAATGCATTCAAAAATAAAGGATGGGTGGGTAGTAACTTCTACACGGTCTTAAATAATTATCGTTGATTCGTAACTGTGCGTTGTAATATTTGTGTTGAGAATTAAAACAAGTGTTATTTACTGTTTATTTATAGCTATGAAATTAATAATCAATTTATTTTTTGGTGTTTGTAACATAATGCTTTTTTAATTGCATTTCTTTTTAATATATTTTCTAACAGGCATAGTAAAATATTATACTATAAAGTACGTGGTATCAACCTCAGACCTAGAACGCCCCCTTTTTTCAAAAACTTATCGTAAAATATTTTAAACATTATTTTTGGATAGATCTCATCTTTACAAAATAGAAGTTCAAGTATAATTTCTTCATAATTGCCATACATTTCTCATAATTAATTTTTAACCATTTTTATTTTGCCGCGAAATTCAAAATCAATGTTATTCAAATGGGCAAACTAACGCTTAATTTTCTCGAACCAGAAATAATTTTGAAATATAAAACAAAAAGTAATCGATAGAGCTTGGACATATCTATAACGTCAGAAAGTTTCAAAAAAAGTTATCGAACCAAAATTTTTTTAAATTGAAAAAACAAAAACACAATGCTAATCATATGCAAATTTTGATCCTAATTATCTCGAGTCACAAATATTGTTTGAATATTCTGTTAACTGGAGCTCGTAGATCATGACATTTTTTAACCCCCTTAAAGTTTTTTAAAAAAGTTATCGAACCAATTTTGAGATATTTTGCTTTTGCTAGGTCTGAGGTTAATCCTTAAATAGATGTGTCTCGCAACTTCAGTTTTTGTATAATGTTTTGTTTCATAACATAAAAAATTGTTCTCTGTTATTTTGCTTTCTCCGCTATTGTTATTTTTCAAAGGTTTTAAAGTAAATAGTAAAATTTTTAAACTATAAGTTCTTAGTTAGTGGGTCCCAGGATCCGCGCGGTTCTGAGCAACGCGGTTCCCCAGGGCCGCAGTCCTGGTTTTAAATTATGCAGTTCCTCGAATTTAATCTGTTCTTGACATCCGATTGCTGATGAATTAATTTTACATACACTTTACCACAGTCTGGTGAGCAATGATTTTTATCAGGAGTTCTGTAAAAGCACTCAAGTATCAGAATTGAATGGTTATTTAGTATAAAATCTTATAATTTAGTAATTACACTAATTACTTTATAATGTTACGTAAATAATATCAATAACTTTCTGTGCTTCTTGAATTTCTTATATTATGGTAATAATTCTTTGGTGCAGGCTGCAGCAATTTTTATGCATTGCTTGGTGACAGGAACGTTTATATTCTGCTTACAAAATATTATGTTAATAATACAATAATAAATAATCATTCATTATATTTATTGTTCTCATTTAACGGTGTTATTATTATTTTTTTAATTTTTATCACGCTTTCCAAGCAAAATTCTCACCCATATAGTGTTGCTAAGCTTGTAGAGAACGTGAGACAGACAAACTGAATGGAGGGTAACGACGACAGATGGAGGTATTATAATGTAGGGCTAACTCTGTACAAATTTGAATAATATTCAGCGGGGTTGTGTTACCGTAATAGTAGGTATCATTATTTTTTTAATTTTATGAATATTAAAACAATATTTTTTATTGTTTTAAAAGCTACTGCTCAGGAAAGAATAAGTTTTTTATTTTTTTTTTACTAATAAATAAAAACGCTTCATGTAGTGATATGAATTATTAATAACGCTCCACTTTATAGAACCGGGTGTATACTGATTTTTAAAATCAATTGCGTATACTTCATGGTGTTAACAGTACGTCCAATAAGTGTCAAGGATTATCGTGTTAAATCTATAGGTTATTGACTTAACACCAAAGTTTATCGTTCCCACGTATTCCCCCCCCCCCTTCCATTTTTACATTAAATCATGAATTCATACGTACGTTGTGACTTTTGCCCTAGCAATATTAACATAGTTCTCTTTTGAAATTCAAATTTAGTTTTTTTTTTTTTTTTTTTTTTTTTTTTTTTTTTTAATGTTGTGTATAGAATGTATAATAAATGCTTACATTTCATAAACTTGAGCGAGCCAAATCTCTTTTGGCTTACTGATGATCTCGTATCAGATTATTCTCGCATTTGGCTGTTGCTGTGTGTTCTACTATTTTATAATGATATACAGAGAACAAACAGTAGAATACAGACATTAATATTTTTGTTGTGGTGTAAAACGTGTTTCCTGTGTACTGTATGAGTCGGTGTCAAAAGTTCACTTTGCCGCTGTTGTTCTCGGGTAACGTGAGGCGACAAAGTGATCTAATCTTCACTCACAGATGATTATCAGTGTTCTCTTGACTTTTTTTTTTTTTTTTTTTTTTTTTTTTTTTTTTTTTTTTTTTGTCTGCTCCTTTTTTATGTACAGTATATTCTCAAGTTACACTGTGAATATTCTCATTTGATGAAAATATTCGAGTTTTAAGTCGCAAGTTATAGCAGACTATTATTATATTAAGATTATAATATTAAGACGAAAGTTCTACTTTAGAGTCATCATCTGTATGTCATCTGTATATTACATTAAATGTTCAAGAGGTCAGATATACACGTCATCCAGTAAGCGCAATCTCATCATTAAAGTTTATTGCGTTTTTTTTTTTTTTTTTTTTTTTTTTTTTTTTTAATTCAATTTCTGATGATGTTCAATAATCATTTAACCAGCTTGCATAGAAACAGACGAGAAAAACCATCTGTATAATTATATAACCTGTAACCTGTCAGTGTAAAATCATCTTGTTCATAAGGTTATTATTGACCCTTACAAGGTTAATAACAATAAAATTGTAATAACTTTTTTTTTTTTACTTAACGTAGTTTTACGATCAAATGATAATACATATTCGTAGTTAAAACAATTGTTATAAATGTACTTTTCTTTCAATCAAAATATGTATAGTAAAAAATATATTTGTGTATTATATTTTAATGAAAACTTATATAATTATATGTGAAAATTATATAAAACTGAAATGAGGAAACTCTAACAAGAGAACATCATTAGATAGAGAGAGAGAGAGAGAGAGAGAGAGAGAGAGAGAGAGAGAGAGAGAGTCAGAGGACCATGTAAATGGGTTTGTACCTTTTTTGGCCTCTAAATAAAAACCATTTATTATTATTTTTAGTTACTAAAAGTATAAATTTACATCCAATGATGATGCTCCAAGTGAAGGAATGGAATGGATCATAAATTGCATATTTTACGAAAAATCTAAAATTAACATAAACTTTTCATCACCAAACTTGACCTTTGTATGAAATCTGTCCGTATGTCTTGACATTTTGAAAACTGTTTTTAGGATTTAACAATATTATTTTAAAGCAACAAAAGGTCGACATGCACCCTTAATTTGGCATTTGCGTTTTATCTTTGGATACGTGTAAAAGATAAGGAAGTGAGGATTACGTCGTGAATTTATGAGGGTGAAGAATTTTCTAGTGATGAATTTACTATTTTGAGGGGTGAAATTTCACAGACAATAAGCCAACTGTCGGTGTATACTGTATTATATCAAAAGAATCAGTTAGACTGAATGATAAAGAAATATTTACTTCAAGTAATGATATAACGGTGTTGGTGTAGTTTCCGGGGTTCTTTAAAGACAGCTGAAGAATGTACGCACGATATTAATATGAGCTGAGCTTATAAATTCAGTTTTATTTTATTTAATTGGGAAATGTTTCATAAATACAAAGAATCCTATCTTGAGTAAATATTATTGTTACAGATTTAATTGTACGAATTGTATATATGTGTATAAATAAGATTCGCAGTAATTATTCTTATAATTTAAAATATGCAAACTTTGAATTATTGTATAAGGCGAGGCCCTTCTTCATAATATTGGCCTCGCAAAGCATGGCGCTGGAATTTGATACCACACGCCAATACTGTTTTATGCTAATATAAAATATGTTTAGTGGAAATGAATGTGGGGCTTGAATATGGCTAAGAATTCTAGGAAAAAGACGCTGGCTCGCGGACAGACTGATTGTGTATTCATATATGATCCACTGCACGTTTTCATTTTTTTTTTTCTTCTTCTTTTTGCTTTATATATCTTCACTTCACACGCTGTAATTTGATCAATCTCATAAGTGCGCACGTCCTCGCATTCTCTCTCCCGCTGTGCAAGTTTCATAACTGCGGGTGATTTTTAACGCAAAATTGTAATTCTAATTATTTGTCTCAATTTCATAGCTTGAAATTGTTTTTCACAATTTACTTAAATCGTTGATTCTCATTGCATGGAAATTATTATAATAAATTGAGTACATAAATTACTAATAAATTTGAAATAATTTAGTAAATTGTAATTATCAGTAGACATATTGACGATGGCAGTAGTTCTCTTGTTGCTTCAATTTATTGTGTATGCGTACGGTAGTTGTTTTGTACCAGTCATCTGTTCTTCTAATATCTTTATCGATGACGATGGTCTTATGACTTTTTAAAACTTCATCTTAAGTCTTGATATCGCTTGTCGTGCACCAGTGTCTTTGGTCTCCTTATTATACACCAAGTGAAAAAGTTAAACACTATACCGCCCGCGTTCTAATATTAGACGCGTGAATGACAGGCTTAGCTTTTCAATGAAGCAAACATATTATAGCTTTCTAGATGTCGATATAGTATGCGTTTATCGAGAGTATATTTAGACGGAGCGTCACAGGTTAAAAATGTTCTTCTTATGTTTTCTCCATCGCTCCTTTCGATTTTGCAGACAAAGTTTGATATTCACACCATATAGGTGTGATTAAATCGTAATTGAATTTTGTTATTATCAGAAGTAAAGAAGCGAAGAAAGCATTTAAAATATATTATAAATACGTATATCTAATAATAATAAAATATAAAACCATGATAAAATGTGATATGCAATTTTATTATATCGCCTTACAGAAACATCACGTCTTTATATAAATTATGAAGTAATGAGTTGATTGAAGTTTCCATGTATGAATACATATTATGGCAATAAAGTAACAATTTAAAACATAGTGTTTATACCTAGGAATAGCTGATTATATAAGATGCTAAGTAAGCGTAATATTTAGCAGACACAACAACTCTGGTTGGAAAAAAAAAAGAGTAACAATGTTGTGTTATGTTTTGCAGACGTAGAGCTCGGAATGGCTGCAATGCCTGTGTCGGTGTCGGTGCCCTCCATGAGTGGCGGCAGCTCTACATCCTCGTCCCCAAGCCACAGTGCTCGGGGACCAGGACTGTACGAGTTTCTGATAGAGGCCGAGCTACAACACTACTACGCGGGTATCAAAAACGACCTTAAAGTAAGTTGAACCAAATTATATACTATATATAAAATATAATTAATTATTATACTTTTTACATACAATTTTACATGTATTGTACTTTACATACTAATTTATTTTTATTTTATCTCAGATTCAAAATGTGTCACAACTCAAATATGTTACCGAGGATGATTTACACCAAATTGGGATGTCCAAACCTGAAATGAGGAGATTAAAAAAGTTCTTCCATAAACATTTTCCACAAAACTACCTGTCCAAGTTCAAAAAGGTAAGCCCCCCCCCCCCTTTTTTTTTTTTTTTTTTTTTTTTTGCAAAACTGTTTGTTTGAAATTGTTAAAAGAAAACATTATCATAAAACATTTTCAGATGATTTTGCCAAAACGAGAAGAACAATATCGTTCCGTGTTGTTATTGCCGGATGAACGTGCGGAACGTCCACCAGTGCGAGTGCCTAATAAGCATATCATCCCAGCAGAGTCAATTCATGTCAATAAAGAACTAGGCATGGGAGAGTTTGGTGTGGTGCAGCAAGGAGTCTGGGCAAATGAGGGGGAAAGGGTATGTAATGTAAACCATGAAACTTGGGCAAGATTAACTGTTTTAGGACAATAATTTACAATACAATTTTTATAGCTTGCATCAATAATCAATAATCTACTATCATTAACATTAAATTACTAAACAACTTCATAAATTTAAGTGAAAATTTTCTTTTAATGTATCCTGGCAGTTTCTTTAATAACTTGCATAATAGAACAGTAGCATTTGTAATGTTGCTTTAAATTCATACGTTACTCAATTCAATTTATTTACGTATTATCATTATTTTAATATTTTTCGGTGCAAAGGTTTAAAAATGTTAAAATTTTTTTTGAGAAAGTCATAAAATCATTTAAGTTGGACATTTTTGCATTGCTTACAACAACTATTATGTGTTTTGATGATACATGTACGGTGCTGTGATTTATAGTTTTAAAATTGTCTGATTACAGATTCAAGTAGCCATCAAGTGTTTAAGCCGAGAGAGAATGCAGAACAATCCAATTGAGTTTCTAAAAGAAGCAGCAATCATGCATTCCATTGATCATGAACACATTGTAAGACTCTATGGAGTTGTTTTAGACACAAGTTCTCTAATGCTGGTGAGTCAAGGCTACATGAAACACTTCAATATACTAAATCACTTGTGTATTACTAATGCAATATTTTCTTTGTGTGTGTATGTGTGTGTAGGTCACAGAACTTGCACCACTAAGGTCCCTGTTAGAATGTCTCAAAGAGCCTTCCCTTCGTAGCAGTTTTCCTGTTCTTACCTTATGTGATTTTGCTATTCAAATTTGTGATGGAATGCAATATTTGGAATTCAAAAGGCTCATCCATAGGTTAGTAAATTATTATCATTTAGTTATTATTGTTAAATTATTATCATACCAAATTTCCCAAGATGAAACAAATGTATTTTTCTTCTTTCAGAGATCTGGCAGCTAGAAATATTCTAGTCTTTTCTAAAAACAAAGTAAAAATATCAGATTTTGGACTGTCACGAGCGCTAGGTGTTGGCAAGGATTATTACCAGACGAACTTCAATGTCAATCTCAAACTTCCTATTGCATGGTGAGTTTTTGTTGTTGAGTAAAGAAAGAAGACTTACGAGCTGGCGGCTTTGGTTTTTGGTTACTCCTGCTTTCAGATAAATGACATCTGCATACGTGGTAGGTAAATGAGAAGTAAATATTAGCAAGAAAACCATAGTCAAGCTCGTAAGCTGGCTTCTTTGTTCATAATGTTCTAATTTAATCTTTTTATCATACTTAATGTTAAACCACTTGATTTGAATTCAGGTGTGCCCCCGAGTGCATCACATTCCTACGCTTCACTTCAGCCTCTGATGTGTGGGCGTATGGAGTGACATTGTGGGAAATGTTCAGCTATGGCTTCCAGCCTTGGGCAGCACTCACAGGACAGCAAATACTAGAAGCCATTGATGAACCAAATTTTCAGGTAGGCAATATTGTCAAAATTGCTTGTTTATGTATATAATGTAATGATGCATTTTATGCTTATTTGCATTGCTTTGATTTAACTTTTAGAGATTAGAACAAGCAGACTGCTGTCCTAAAGATTACTACAGCATCATGTTGAAGTGTTGGCAACATGATCCAAACAAGAGACCAAAGTTTTCTGACCTCATGACTCTTTTGCCAGATGTGAGTAAATCTTTTATTTATGTTTTCTGTTCATGCTGTACAATTTCAACCCAATTTCAAGTCACACTGTTAGTATAATAAAGTAAGAGTACTACATGTGACTATACATTTTTTTCATTATTATTATTGTTGTGGCACCTCAAATTGAAAGTAAATTTACTGTGGATAAAGCTTTAAAAAGGAGGATAAGTAAGAAGCAGGGTAATGATATATCGATAGTGTTGCGGCTAAACCACGCTTCTACTTTTAGTGTGTTTCCTTACTTTCACGCATCTACGTTTATCGCGATAGCCTTAAAAACGCGTATCTACATTTATCGCGTCAACAGGTAAAAACATTTCTACACCTGTATTCCTATGTAGAAATTTTTTTACCTGTTGTCGCGATAAATGTAGATATGCGTTTTTATGGCTATCACGAACACGTAGATGTGTGAAAGTAAGGAAACACGCTAAAAGTAGAAGCGTGGTTTAGCTGCAACACCATCAATATGCAGTTTTTTTTTTTTTTTTTTTTTTTTTTTTTTTTTTTTTTTTTTCAATGCAATTCTGTTTAAAATATGCTCAATATTTAAATAGTAAAAAATCTAATCTTGTTGGAGTGCACTGTATATATTTGTATCATTCTTAGAACTTGACATAGCTATAGACATGATAGTGACAAAAGAACTTGACTGCAAGATTTACTTATGTGTGACAATGGTTTTCAGTGCAAACCAGAGCAAGTCCAAGCAGCTCAGGACTCGGTGGAGGAGGTAGGCAAGCCAAAGCGTGATCAGCTACATTTCAGAATGGGAGATGTTATCACAGTACTGGACAAAGGGTGAGTTTGCAGTTTTTTAAATCTATAAAGTGTAACTTAAGAAATCCATTTTTTGCGTGTTTTTCCTTGTATTGACTCAAGTGCTGTATGTGATATATTTTCCTAATTTCTTTCTTTCAGTCCTGTTGCAAATGTAAATAACTGCTGGAAAGGAGTGTTGAATAATGGAAAAACGGGCCTCTTCAATCCTGCATTCACTGTTGCTTATTTAGGTTCCAATCTTCCATCCACTAAGTCAGAATTTACTCGTGGTGGTAAGTAAACCTTAATAGATTATTCAAGCATTACTTTTACTGATGCTCTCATTATGCATTGCAGATGGAAAAAATACATACTCTTCCAAGCGCAGATTACGTCCAGACATGATTTCCTGTCCACAGGGAGACCTCAAACACACTGGTCATGTAGGACTAGATGGTGCATACTTTGGAGACATATCTTTCCTGGGTGGAAAGGTAACTTATATTCATTTACTTAAATTCATCCAAATCTAATTGCTTTGTCATGTAGCACCTTAATTAATTGTATGCATGTTAATTAGAGTAACAGAATTATTGACTGTGCATTTCTTCACAAAGACAAGTCTACATAACTACATTTTTAGACTATTCATTGAAAGTTTTCAAATGTATTTTATGTTTTACTGTTTTAAAATGTGCCCAGATTTTATATGTCATTTTTGTGACAATAGACCCATAAAAAAATACTGCTTTATTGATTTAAATTAATTAAATCTATAGTTCTGTTGGCACAATCCATGTTTCACCTCTTAAGCAGACAATGGATATTTTTGTGTGAGTGAGTGTGTGTGTGAGTGGAAGTAGAAGGAGCTTTTCACTAATACTTTGATGAAAAATTATTAGGGTATATTCTCTCTTTAAATGCACTGCAAGCTAGAATTTCAGTTTATTACTTTTACTTTTATGTTATTTTGGTGCATTACAAACATGTCTGATACATATTTTACTAGTGCTTAGTTGCGAAGATAATCTCTGCAACAGTACAAATCCTCTACTTATTTTCATGTAGTTTCAAATATATTTTTTCAAAGTAAAAATTGGTTTAAATTGTAAGTATTATGATTTTAGTTACTTTTATTTCACTACACATAATATTTTGAATTTAGTTTGCACTTTAAATTTTTGGTAAAAAAAAAAAAAAAAAAAAAAGAAAAAAAAAAAAAAAGAAAAGAAAAGAAAAGAAAAGAAAAGAAAAGAAAGAAAAGAAAAAGAAAAAAAAAATGTTATGACAAAAGTTTTTTTAGTTAGTGTGCTTGTATAAGGCTGTATGTTTGCCTGGCCATTTGCCCTCCAGTCTTCAAGCGTGCAGTATCCACACTTACCTCGTCAGGTGGTGAGCCCCTACAAGCCACACGAAGATGCAGCTACCATGCCTCCAGGTTACACTTCAGCCCAGGCAGCTAGTGTTCCCAGTGCCAGCCATACCCGCAACCCCTCGGACTCATCAGATAGAGCACCCTTGTTGGCCAGCAAGCAGTCAGGACCAAGCAAAAATAGCTGTAAGGATACAGTACTAGGCAATAATTATTATTTTTCATATTCAGTATAATATCATTAGTAGTATTAATAAATAACTTAATTTCGGCCTGGGTTAGAATATTTTCTTTGCCTCACATCCCTGTAAGTGTAAGTTCATACTATCACCCATTCCCCAATTTTTCCTAATTTATCTATGTGTTTTTCTGTTAAATCTTTAATAATTATTAACAAATAAAATATTACCAGTTCTACAAATTAAATAATAATAGGCATAATAATAAGTTTTTCCGCAGCTAGTATATCTCTGTTCATTTTATTATTTTTATTTATTTATAAATACTATTTTTTAATCAATATGCACCAAATGGTATAATAATTCAGTACCCAAACTGAACATATATGCAAAATTATAAAATTAAATACTTGCCTTTAAGGTTTTTACAATCTTTCCTTACATATTTGAAATTTGCATATTTTTTTTCTCGACAAGTTAATTGATCATTATATAATTATGTCCTAAATAAAATGTTGCAGCATGTGATTGGTCCAATTCAACCAATGAGAACTTTGAAAGTTCCTCTGCATCAGTCATCAGCAAAACTGGACGCTTTCTTATGGATCATGAATATCACGAGATCAGTGATGAAGAGAATGGAGTGGAGAGTCCTAGATTTGAGGTATACACACATTAGTTTTGCTTATAAAATTATAAATAAATTGCTTATAAATCGGAAGCAAGTGAAGTATGTCAGGATAGAAAGTTGTGGAGGTCTATCACTTGGTCAGGATAAAACATCTGTGTTGTTGGCTTACCCCGAAAGGGATTTATAGCATCATGATATGTATGTATGTACTGTATGTATAAATTTTTTTTTTTTTTTTTTTTATTTCCTTAGTAACACATGTAGGAGACTATGGAGTTAAGGAAGGAATTTAAATTTATTGCTCATTTAACTATTATAAATTACAAGAATACTGAACTTTTTATATTTCAATTGTCCAAGTCGTTGTGAGTGTGTCACATAATATTTATTATAGTCATACATATTTTTATAGTATATTTTAGTAATGTACTTTGTTTTTGTTATTTGTAACCAACTTAATTTGCAGAAATCTTTTGACTTTGGCCCAAGTTTGTTGGATGAAATGGATGCCATGTTTAAGTCTTTGGGTTCATGTAAGTTGCCCAGCTCTAACTCCCCTCCACCTCCTGCATCACCTGGGCCCATGAGCTCTACGCCAGCAGTGGCTGCTACGTCTTCCACAGATACTGAGGAACCTCGAGATTTGGCACACAATGTGCGCAATGAACTAAGAGAAATGGCAGCACGAGTCACTGGCAAGAAGAAACAAGCTACAGTAAGTTTAGTCTACATTCAAGATTTTAAGATTTTGTTCAAGTACCTAGGCAAGAAGTAACACTCTGCTTTGTTGTTCCAGGTCAAGCCAATATCAGCTGCTGACCAGCGCACACTGGAGTCTGCCATTGCCATGGCTAATGAGCTTGCATCTCGATCCATGCAAGAGTTGGAAGGTGGAAGTGAAGCAAGTCCTCCTCCAGAGTCTCCTCACACCCCAGTTTCTCCTAACAAACGCAAATTCTCTTTCAAGTTTGTAGCAGGAGCCACAGGACGAAGTAGCCCAAAGGCTGAAAGGCGTAATTTTGCTGAGGAAGCTGCTTCCATTCCAGATATTCAGGTATTGTAAATTATAATTACGCCATCATGCAAGTTGTCTCTAAAAGTAACAAACAATAATAAATAACTAACATTAAAGTAAACAAATACAAAATATGTTTATTATTATATTATGTATATTAAATAAAGTGATGCGTTAAAGAGCTTTTATTTAGCTTATTTTCTGAATTCTTGTGCTGAAATGATTACGAAACTTTAATCTCCTAAAATGTCTGAAGTGTTAACTAACATTAATTGCTTCATACTAACAGTAGTTTATGTATTTAAAAACAATGACATAAAAAAACTAGCTCTAATGTTACTTGATGCAAACTAATATTTCTCATTTCTTTCTTGCTTTCCTTCTCCCTCCCTGATTTTTGGTAATGGGTACACTGCATGAATAGTCCAAGATTTTCCAGTGTTGTGATTTTGAGAGCAGTTGCAGTAGTTCTAGTTCCACTTTAAGTCAACACTCCACCTCTTCATCATGTTCTACATCTAGTTCTTCTTCTAGCACCCCTAGTTCTTGTGTATCACAACCCCCTACTCCTCCGACCACCCAAGGGCAATGGGGCCGTGCCTCTACTGAGTTTTGCTTTGCTCGATCACGTGCCTGTCTACGCTCAGTTAGTTCTACTTTACCTATGGCCACCCTTGCTTCCTCAGATTCAGATTCACTTGATGATATACGTCCCAAGTCTCGACTCTCACATCCTAAGCAGAGAACTGCATCAAGGATCCCTCATGATCTGTTATTAATGCCTTTGCCTCGGGCACTAGACCCAAGTCATGCCACCAATGCTGCTATGTGGTGCAAAAACTCCCTACGTTCTGATTTAACTCTTTCATCAGAAGATACGAGTACCAGTTCTGATGTACCAGAATATCCTGAATTTACTCAAGACTTTTTTGTTTCAAGCTCTGCCCACTAATCAAATATTTCATTCTGTTATCCCCTGCCACTATGTGTTAGAAATGGTGTGAAGTGCTTTAGCTTGATATTTACATATATTAAGTTTTTATCTCGTACATATCCTATACAATAATTTAGCTTATGATGTGTTTTTAAGAAGTGCAGTGTTCACTGTAGAATAGATCTCAGTATTTTTTAAGTAAAATGTGTATTTTGATAATTGTTTAACAACAGATGTGAACTTATTTAAATAGTTACCCTATGCAATTAAATAAAGCTAGTTTTTAATCTTTTGGCGTGCAGAATGCAAGTTTATTTTTGACTTTGCCTTTTGGTACCCGAAAAAAGTGTGCTATCACATGTCTTTCCTAAAGCATGTGTTCAATTCCAGCCTCTGATTTTGTAGCAAGCCGTGAGCAAGCTGTCCAGAGATATTGCTTGTTGATTTGTAGTTGTGAACAAATTGTAAGTGTGTGAAACATTGTATTACAAGTTTGTCTTGTTCTTTTCTTGTACCTGTTTTGCATTATTATTATTTTATGAATTTCAAATTTATATTTATTTGGTATTCTTAGGATCCACATAAACCATTAGAGTAGTTTTTTTTTTCTTTAATCACTAATACACTTAACTTTTATATTTTGATTTTTGTAGTGTACATTTATATTATTTTATTTTTTTCTTTTGTTTTTGTTTATTTCTCCTTCCCCTTACCTTGCCTTGCAACAACAGTCAACGCTAACAGAAGAAGCACGTGCTGCGTACAACAGTCTAGTTGAAGCTCCAATACTTGAAAGTGCAGTCGACAAAGATGAAGCTTGTAATCCACTGAGGATGTTAAGATCTGGTATGGCTGTGCGACCTCGTGTGCGTGGCAACAAACAACGACATACTTTGGAGAGACAGGCATCATCACCCTCCCCTGCATCCTCTGACTGGGCAAATGCCTCGTCTAGGAGCTTACCGAGGCCTCGCACTAATACCAACCCAATTGTACCTCCACCTCCACCAACCACTCCAGCCCCAGTCAATCGACCCTATGGTCAGAGAAGACCTGAGATAGCTCCTCCTATACCACCACCACCAACAATAAGCCATCATACTGGCAGTAGTGAACTCGGAGAGGGAGAATCTGAGGAAAGTTTAGAGGAAGAGGATCATCTTGTACATCATCAAGTAAGTTCTAACTGTTCTTTTCTCCATATTCCACTTGCACTATTGCATTCTATTGAATATGTTTGTATTTTCTTTAGGATGTGGAATTTGATGGTGATGATGGAGCTGATGATAACCCAATTCCTGTACCTCCAAGAGACCGCAAACCTCAACTAACTAATAAGCCTAGGCATCAGCGCAAACACCCTCTAATCATCCCAGGTGAAGGAGTGACCAGAACAATTGCAAGAATGAGCACTGACATCGAAGTTGGTAAGTAGTATTTTTTATTTTTTTGCATTTTTTTTTATTATTTTTTTACTTTTGTACAGTACAGTCACACTAGTAATAAATATCTGAAATAGAAATCAAATCAAGCTATTTTTTAATGCTAACTGCAGACTGTGTAATAAGTGAATGTCCAATTTAACTAGGATTGTTTTTATGTTGTGCTGTTCCTGTTTATGAATGAAATTGTGTAGTTTAACTTTAAACTCTACTCCTTTGGCATGCACTGTCGCAATCAGAAAATAAAATAATTGCCATTACTAATTATAAATATTAATTCTATGTTGCAGGGAATCAGAACAATCTCACTCCATTCACAGGGCTGGAAGGAAGTTTTGCCGTGGAGCCAACGTCACCAACTCAATTTAGTGATACATCATCTGAAGGTGGTATCATGTATTGTCAAACACCATATTCTTCTGCCAACAGAAACTACATGTAAGTTAAGGAAGTAGGGTACTGACTGATGCCAAAGATAGCCAGTTGCATTACTTAATTTTTATATCAACTTTTCTATACAATTTTTATGGTTGGGAAAGAAAGAAAGAAAAAAAACAAAAGAGAGACAGAGAGAAAGAGATTATTAAAGTACAGTAATGATGTTCATAACCCCTGTTTTTTGTGTCCCCCCCCCCCCCCCCCCCCCCCAAATGATGATCACCTAATGCTTTTTAAATGGCACTGCGCATTTTGTTGGAGCAAGGGAACAGGGTTTACGAACATCATTATTTAAATTATTTTTCGTGTTGTATTTTTAAACTTTCATTATTTTATTACTATATTTCTATTTTCAAAAATATTCTAAATTAAATCAAAATTAGTAGTCAAATAATTTAATTATATTACATCATTTATGTATAATGTTTGTCGTAGCAAGAGTTACGAGGAACATCTTACCTTCACTTGAAGTTAGTTTTTAAAATTTGTGGTCATTTAATTTTGCTGTTAACTAACTCCTTAGTATAAATGGTTGCATTTATGTATTATTATGGTTTTAATTTCCTAGTGTGCAATTACAAACATTTTAGATTGAATTGTTTGAAGTTAATAGATCAGGAAAACAGAAGTTTAAAATAATAAGACTCATGAATCATGAAGAATGACCTGGAATATTCGAATTGCAACATTTGGTTAGTTTAGTTCTCAAATACTAATGTTTTGTATTTTGCAGGGTGGATGACAGTTATGAGAACCAGATTGCATGTGAGTTAGCTGCTCTAGACAACATCCCTGAAGAAGAGCCTCTGCTGCGTATGAGTCAGCCTCCCCCTCCACCCCCACCTCTTGCAGTACCAGAGGAGGACCAAGATGAGGATGACGAGGCTTTGCTGAGAAATGGAGATCATGTCTCGTGTGAAGACTTGTTAGATTTTGCATGTGATGGTCCTAATGCAAGAAGAACACGGGGACCTGCTCATGGACCTCTATCTGATGAGGTTCGAATAATGGTCAAAGTCCTTGGCAAAGATGTAAGTATACTTCCTGCTTTCTCTCTTCTCCTGTCGCAATCTGATTATTAAATTCCAATGTCCAGAGTTGTTTTGAATTTTTAGGTTCATCTGGTTCAAGAAGAAAAGTAAGGTGTAGGGAGTGTTGGTTCTCAATATGTAATATGGGTTCTTAACCACAAGAACCAACATGTGATGTAGTGATTTAAAATATAAGTAATAACACATCCGTGTCTGCCGACCTGTATTGTAAGTTTAACTAATTCCTTCAGTTTTATTTTATGATTAAGGAAAAAAAAATATTAAGAGAATAAAATAAAAACATTTCCTTGTTTTTGTTTTTTCGCTTACTTTGGTAAGGAAGTTCTAATTTGACTTGTATTTTGGTAAGGTTTCAAGTGAGGAGTGCGTTTTGGCATTGGATGCAACCAACTGGGATGTGCATCGAGCTATCAAGGTGGCTAAGTTGCAAGCTGTTTTGGGTGATCGCCGCCCTGATTTGTTGGTGTCATGTGAGGCTCTTGCCCAGTGCAGTTGGGACGTAGCTCGTGCAGCAGAGTGGGTGCTAGCTGATCAGGATGACAGTGATACTACTGAGGTCTAACAGCTAGCACACCACTTTGTCTATGAACTAGCCTTTATAGAAGTCAATTAAATTTAAAATTATTCAATTATTCATATTAATAATAATACTGAAAGCTATATTCAAAGACTTAGTACAACATAAATTTGCATTTAAAAAAATTTATATATACAGTAAAACCTTGATATAGCGAACTCGGATAAAGCAAAATTTCATTATAGCGAAGTAATTTCGCCAGTCCTGCCAAAATTTACATGTAAAAGCACAGTGAAAACTCATTATAACAAAATTTCGTTAGAACGAAGTAAAAAAAAAAAATAATAATAAATTTTCAATCAATAATAGGTAATAAATCCAAACTTTCGTTGATACATTGCACTCTTTCATACGATAATTCTTCCGGAAACGCACAATAAAAAAATCATACATAAATTTGACTATGGAAATGCCAGCTCGATTGAATAATTAAGTAAAATTATGTGGTGTTGCTGCAAGCATGTGCTGTGCACCAAATGAAAAGCATGCAAACAATTTCATTCAAAATATTTTTCACAATAAAAAAAATATATATATTAATAAAAATAAAAAATAAAAAAATCTAGCTTGACCAGAAAAAAAAAATTTCAAAAATCAAGTTCCGATACTGCACAAAATTTAAGTTTCTTGTTTCTGTCGTGTGAAAATATTTTTCCCGCCACTTGAATATGAGATTGCTGTTGCCGTAAACAAATAAATTTAGCAAAATGTCAATTTAATAATTAAAAAAAATTGTTACGCTTTTCAACTCAATGTGATTGCCAACTTTTTTTTTTTTTTTTTTTTTTTTACATTTTGCGAAAAATTTGCGTTTCTATCTCATTTTAATTTATATTAATTCAATGATTCAAAATCACTTTGTTTTCCCTAATTTAAATACATTGTGTGTTGTCAAACACGAAAAAAAAAGTTAGTGAGAAGTGTAGCTACACATTTTTCCTATTTCTGATTAGTTTCATATATCTTGGAACCCTGCAAAATTAAAGCTTAACATTTTTTTTTTCTTTTAAAAGTGTGCAAGCAATGTAATTGTGACAATACATATATATTTTTTTTTATACCAGGCCCACAGTATTTTTTCCAACGCCGCGGTAATTTTCTAGTACTGTATATATTTACGTTTTTGTTTTTAATTGTTGTGCGTGTTTTTCTTTCAAATGGTTAATGAAATCCTTATTTTGGCATGCTTTAATGGAGCAAATATCAATTTTTGACGTAAATTTAACGTTTTTTCTAAATAATACATGTATTTAAGGCATTTTTCTATTTAATTTCGCTATAGCAAATTTCGTTACTGAGGTTCCTTGAATTTCGTTATAACGAGGTTATACTGTATTTTACTTTTGCAGTTTATATATATGCTAATATTTGCAGTGTTCCATCCATTAAGAGTTTGTGATCTGAGCAGCTACATTTACCAAGCAGTAGCTATAATTTTTTTTAATCAAATATAAAATACATTATTTCATAAAAATATATATATTTATTTGTGATGTTTATATACAAAGTTTTACAATGTTATGCTTCCTTCCTATTGTACTGTCATTTTTTTTTTTTTTTTTTTTTTTTTTTTTTTTACTTTTCTACTTTGTAAATAAACAAAATGTAATGTTCCTTTATATATCAGTTTGGAAAATGAATTTCATACTTTTCTATTGTATACATATTTAAAAAAGAAATTGTCATGTACTTGCATTACAGTTTATAATATTGAATGTGCCTTTTTCATAAATCTGATCAATTATTTATGTGTTCAATATTATATATATAAAAAAAAATAGAAAAGAAATTTTGTAGCATTTGCTCTTGGCATTATCGTTTTGATTCTGTGTTCAGAGTGGAAAATTGTAAATGAATTACATTTTTTTTCTCTGAAAACCAGATACCAAAAAGTTAAAATGTTAAGTACAAAATTAAATTCAATCCAGTTGCATTTTCCAACTCAAATTCAGACACCACTGAAAATGTTTACACTTTTTGAATACAAAGAAGAAGAAAAATGCTTTTATTTTAAATAGAAAAGTAATAAAGCCTTAAAATATTGCACTTTACATTGAAAATAATTATTGTTACTCAAACTCTAGTTATTAAGGGATATATAGATAGTAGGAAAAAAAATTCTAGCTAGTATTTTCAATATAATGTGCTCTTATTTTGTATGCAATTTCTTTTCTTACTTTAAACCAAACAATGATTATAATCAATATGGCTTTTCTCTATAATATTATACAGAAAATTATACCTTTGATAAATAATAGTTGTGGTAACATTTAGTATTTAGTCTTATCTCTTCTTTAAGTTGGACCATGAAGTTTGTTAGAAATTTATGTCAACTTTAAGGGGACACAAATTGTAGCAACTCTTAATCTTCTAACTTAAATAAGCGACTCTTTGTATTGGATGTTTAAAAGAAAAAGAAATCATAATGAACCCTTTACATGGTATTAATATATAGGATATCCATAATGAAAATCTCAAAACAATTTTACTTAGCCGCATTTTAAGTTTTCAAACTAACTAATATGGGAGGATTGGGAGGGCTATACTAAAGATTTATGGAGTCTATTAAACTAACGTTAAGGATTAACCTCAGACCTAGCAAAAGCAAAATATCTCAAAATTGGTTCGACAACTTTTTTAAAAAACTTTAAGGGGGTTAAAAAATGTCATGATCTACGAGCTCCAGTTAACAGAATATTCAAACAATATTTGTGACTCGAAATAATTAGGATTAAAATTTGCATATGATTAGCATTGTGTTTTTGTTTTTTCAATTTAAAAAAATTTTGGTTCGACAACTTTTTTTGAAACTTTGTGACGTTATAGATATGTCCAAGCTCTATCGATTACTTTTTGTTTTATATTTCAAAATTATTTCTGGTTCGAGAAAATTAAGCGTTAGTTTGCCTATTTGAATAACATTGATTTTGAATTTCGCGGCAAAATAAAAATGGTTAAAAATTAATTGTGAGAAATGTATGGTAATTATGAAGAAATTATACTTGAACTTCTATTTTGTAAAGATGAGATCTATCCAAAAATAATTTTTAAAATATTTTATGTTAAGTTTTTGAAAAAAGGGGGCGTGCTAGGTCTGAGGTTCACCGTTAAGATAAATTCATTGCAATAACTATTGCACTTAACCCTAAAAATGATTGTTTTTGGTTCTTCTCTGAAACAATTCAATAAAAATTACTTGATTATTTTACTTTTCTAGCCCGTGGGATAAGCCAGCCCCTTGTGGGTAACAAGATATAGTACAGTACACACCCCTCTACTTTGAGAGTAAAAAATATGTGCCCCTTGCTCTACCTGCTAAGTTTATCTGGTAAGCTTACCTGGTATGGGGTACATATTTTTTACTTGCATAGTTACATCATACTTTTCCTCATTACCCCTCACATTACCCGATTATTCCATGGGCTTGACAAATCAAATAAACACTAATTTGTATTGAATTGTTTTGGAGAAGGAAAAAAAAAAAACTTCTATTTTGGTTTAAGTATTGTGTTAAAAACAAATTCCCAGTAACAATCCCACAGCCATGTAAAAGGTTCCTTTTTTTTTTTCTTTATATATAATATATATATATATATATATATATATATATATAATTATAATATATCGAGGGTGCTCTGCTATAATGTCCAAAGTCCACTTGACCTTGAAAAATAAAAAAATTGTCCGCTCGTCCCCAAATTTTGGATTTTGCCGTTTCAGGCCATTTGCAGCAAAAAAAAAAAAAAATGTTTCAAGGTCAAATGGACTTACGACATTATACCAGAGCACCCTCGATATATGGAGGGCTATTTTATATGTACTAGTTAAGTGAAAAATGTTACTTACAGTAACATTAATTACTGCTTGTAATTATATTTTCAGCATTTTTACAGAATTTTGTACAGTCAAATTCTTATGAAATATACTATCATATGATTTGTAATGAGAAATAAAGTATAAATCAAATTCATTAAAAAGATTATTATTTTATTACTAAAAGCACAACATATTACAATGACAAAGGAGGTCAGTCTTAAACCATAAATATTAGAAGATACATAGATAAGATTTTTTCCATACATATAAAAGAAGCAGTATTGGTATGGCAATCTCTCGAGATATAACCTCCACAAAACTTAGTATCTCTCACAGTATATTCCAAATTCATTTATTTATTTAAAAAATAATAGCATTTGTAGTGATAACTATTTGTAGACTTCAAAATAATTAATTAAGTCTATGTTTATTATTAGTAATCCATTATTCATGAAGTACACATCCCAAACTTCAAACGTAGACAAAATTTGTAGTACTGTATTAAATGGTTTTACATATTAGTAAATGTTGTGCAATAACTTAACATAGTAAAAAGCTATTTTGAGTTAAATTTAAGTTATTTTCTAGTAGTTTGAAGATCTTACTCAATGACAGAAAGTAAAATCTTTATGGCTTATTTTATGAGAACAATGTAACGTCACTAAAAATAGATTGCTATTATTAGTTAGTAAATGATCCACTACCTTGCACTCCTGTGATCATTAGCATCCACATGTTATCATGTTTCTGTCCAAATTTATTCTTTTATAAAATTAATGTCCAAATGGGAGCTAAAAAATTTAAAGGCATATCATCTACAATATTAGAATAATAATTAACCTACCTTAGTTATTAAATATTATCCATATATTAGACATGAACACTTTGATTTTGTATTTATTTTCTTTGTGATGATTTAGTTATCGCTGATCTTATGTCAAGATATTTTGAATTTATAACTTGACTTATGCCTTTAAAACTAAAATCAGCATTGGTGACTAAGGTGACACCACTTGACACTTGCAATGAGTTATTTGATTAATAAGGCCTATGCAGTTAACTTACTCCTGTAGTTCAATAAAGCTTCACAAATCAATCAGATTCAGTTTTGCATATAGATTACATGTAATAATAGAATGTAAACAAAAACTTGTGTTTTTCTGATTATTAAGTTATTAGAAACCATAATAAATCAGTTGTGGCTAAAGACTTAATACAATATAGAACATATTGCAAAGTATTATTTGATTTTCTACAAGACTACACAAGCTCCTTCTGTAAAGTCTTTTTTTTTTTTTTAACATGGTGGGTGAGCACAGGTTATCACAACCAATCACAGCACTTTTAAAGTTGATCAGCTAAATTACGTTACAATAATATCAATTGTACATGCCTTGCGATCAGCCTCTATGATCAGATTTTTTTTTTTTTTTTTTTTTAATTAAGAGATGACTTTACAGAATGAGCCAATAAGAAATTGTTGGATCCTTGTTAGGAAATTAAAATATTATTAATTCTGGAAAATAAGCTTGGTATGTTTCAACTTTTTACAACTGGCGATTCTTGAGTTCATAATGAACCTCTGTAGCCTACTATAAATGGCAAGCCCGTGTGCACTTTTTGTTGGTATTGATAATATTGTTCACCAAAGAAGTTCAACAGTGTTACTTCTTCTACTAACACACGCTCATAGAAGAATCTCCATGATGCCCAAATGTAGGCTATTATACAAAGTGGGTTGAGAAGCAGCAGCTGAAAATAAAAATTGAAGATTAATAATGCATATTCTTACTAAGTTTATACAAGTTACAGAAAAATTTGACAGTGCGATCCAATTGACAAATAAAGATTAGGTAAAAAACATATAAATTAATTTGACAATTTGGATTTTTTTTTTTTTTTTTTTTTTTTTTTTTTTTTTTTTTTTTAAGGTTAAAGAGGAAGTTCAGGGTTTATAACATGCCTTCTTCAATGTTAGATGATGAGAAGAACTGTTCATAAACTCACATTATGATGACCCAAAGCCCTTTCGTAGCCCCGCACACTAGTGATCATCCTGCGAGATATGCAACCTGTCCCGTATCTCTAACGTCACAGGCTTTACTTTACCTATTTTGAATTGAATTGAATAAAAAATGTTTTAGCACGTTGCATGTCTTGCAGGATGAGCGCAAGTTTACGGGACTACCATGGGGCTACGGAACAGCTTTAGGGCATCATAATCATATGTGAGTCAATGAACAGTTCATCTCATTATCTAACATTGAAAAAGCCATGTTGTAAACCCTGAACTTCCTCTTTAAGGTTTGCTGCCAATAAAGAAATTTTGAGCAAAACTTGTGACAAATTTGTTTCTACTTTTATTACTACTGTAAAAAGTTTTGTTGCTATTTATTGGTAAAGCTGGAACAAGTATAATGTTAAGTGAATATTATAAGCTAGCAGATACATTCCTCCCACTGGATT